>JAZDUA010000030.1:5605000-6205000 GCA_038098605.1 Gryllus longicercus | reverse complement strand
TTTCTACTGCTTCCTTTCAGATCAGTAGCGTAACGGAATAAGTGCGAGCCACCCGCTAAACTTAAAGACACCCGGCTCATTTATAAAAGCGTAGGGTAAACTCAAGTAGTGTTAGCACGTTAAAAAATAAAAATAGTCCCTGTTTTATGGACCCCCCCGCCTCGTACTGCGGGCCCCGCGGGCCCGAACCGCCGCGCCGTTTCCACTGGGCATTAGTAATCTGGTAGTCCATGACTTCATACTAGCTTTGTAAAGCTCAATAAGTCTGGGATGAAATCGATAAATCCTGGGTCTTCAAAATTCAATCGTGTGGTACACTGTCAAAGGCGTTCTGGTAGTCAATCCAAGCCATTCTTAAATTACGTTTTCGTTTCCTTACATCAAGATGACAATTTCATGGCAAGATTTTCTTACAGCCTTTGGACCCTTTACCACATCCATTTTGTTCAACTGGCAACAGATGGTGTCTGTACATTTTGTTCGCAATAGCTGCAGGTATACCTTTGTACATTACTGGCAGACTGTGATTAGCCTGTATTTCTTCGCCAAAGAGCCGTCTCCCGCTTTTGGGTAGCAAATAAGTGATACCGCGTGTGAGCCAATCCGGGAATTCCTTTGGATTTTCTAAAATTTTATTAACAGCCTTTGCTAGATGATAATGTAGTGCTGTTAATTTCTAAATCCATTATGAACCTTATTAATCCCGGGGGATTTCCAGTTTCCCATGTTCCAAATTACCTTGATGAGTTCTTCTTCCGAGAATCCATTAACATGTTCCACTGTTTCTGCAATTTCATCAGCCGCATAGACTTCAGACTGAAGCCAAGGTACGTCTTTGTTGTAGGATCTACTTTCCTCACAGATTGCTGCCCAAAATGTTTCGACATCATCTTTTGAAGGAGTGACAGCATTGCCATTCGGTTTTTGAGTAAGATTGCGATAGAATCTCTTTGAGTCTGTTTCAAAAATGCGAACACTGAAATCTACTCTTCGTTCGTAACGTGTAATTCGTTGAGCCCATGCTTGGATTTTCTCTTTTAAAATAATTATATGCATCGCCATTGCCAACAATATTAGACGCATATAATTATTTCATTAGAAATGCCAACGATAACTCACCACAATACCTATTTTCTCTTTTAGCTGCTCGGCTACCAATCGCCTCCTCATGTCATTTTCAATTTGATATATTTGCTCACCAAGGAATATTTTTCGTTGGAGGTTATTTAGAGATATGTGTTGATTTAGAAGATGCCTCTGCTAGTTATATTTCAAGCAGAATGTCGGCTATCTGTTCCTAATTTTTTTTGCTCGTGGGTGTATGGAGCTGTTTACTGTTTGGCTGTCGGCCGTCGGTGTTGTTGACTGACCACAAAAGATCCAGTTGCATACACGATGTGATTGATTTCAGTAATATCTAGATCTCTACCTGGGGTCTGTACAACCTCATTTAAGTACAGGAGTTCCCTGTGTCTACCACTCTCTTGGCTTCAGCATTTTAGTACATGTTCGTCATGTGGATAGTTCGATCGAAAAACACACTCTGCATTTCTCTGAATATCAGCAAATTGTTCTGCTGTGAATTTTTCACTGCTGAGTATGCATAGTCGTTGTCTGGCAAGCTTCTTTGAATCTAGCATAGGTCTCGTGTCTGGGTTCTCTCCATATCTTAAAAATCATTATCATTATCATTATTATTATTATTATTATTATTATTATTATTATTATTATTATTATTATTATTATTATTATTATTATTATTGTTATTGTTATTATTATTATAATTATTGTTATTATTATTATAATTATTGTTATTATTATTATAATTATTGTTATTATTATTATCACCATCATTATCATTATTATTATTTCCTTTTTTGTACAAACCATTGTTAGTGAAATGCAAGCAAAAAATTAGAAAGGAAAAAAAACATTCCCTACCCCCTCCCTCCCTGTAATGTCAGGGCTAGAACCAGGGACTTTTAGTACTATTCCGAACTACTCCAAATGCACCCAAAGAAAAAAACATCTCTTACCACTACCATTCTAGTTCAAGGGCAGAAAACAGTGCAGAGCGGGATAGCACTGTCTGCTCAGTTTTCTGAAAATTAATGACTGACAACCGAAGGTCATATTAAGAGAAATTTTACTTAATCACAACAACACCCTTCCTCACAATGCACAGGGCCAATGGTAAATTGTAAGGAATAAAGAATGCAGTTGGAAACCCATTCTACAATTGAACCCTAAAACCCTTTCGATTTTTTGTATTTCCAAAAGCTAAGGAAAAATTGTGAAGACCATCAATGGGAGTTCAAAAAAGCTATTTACATCCAAATGAGAAAAACTTGCAGTTATCTCCAAAAAAGTGCAGTACAAACTGTTTCTGCCACTGGTTTCAAAAGATGCAACTTCATAACATGTATTCTTGAGAATATTTTGACAAGAAATAGTAGGTGATAATGGGAATAAATAATAATAAAGTGATACATTAACTTCTAAAGTCATCATAACTGTAAATGAACTGTTATATATACACAAGCGTTCTAGTGTAGAGTAAGAGTTCTCATTAGAACTTGATCTTCAGAGATACAATTATCCTAGTAAGGTCATGGTTCCAGCAATTGTCAAGACATTCCTGTTAACACAATGTCTACAAGCATACCATACTCAAGTTGCAAAAGATCTTAGAAAAGGTAATACAAAATAACTACATACAACAATAATACTATTTTTAGAATAAATACAAACCTATTTTGCCGATGGTATATAACGTTTTGAGAATTTTCAATGCTTTGATTGTAGCCACAAAAGCATTACTGTCCTCAAACTTTTCTGGCAATTCTTTGAAGTCAACTTGATGTGTGTAGTACTTGCTGACTAAAAGATATTTCTGGGCAAAAATCAACTGTAGTCCAAATGAACTGGGATTGGAGCTTTCATTCACTTTCTGCAAATACTGCCAGCCAATGTCATACTGGAAAGAAAAAAAGCACCTTGTACATATTGTTTCCTCTTAAAAAGTACTTTTCTGAAAACAATAGAATGTGAATCTTCGAATAAGCATTATCAATATCATTTTTTCAGGGTAAAGTGTCAAGAAAAAGTTTATGAAAAACAATTTACACTACCAGAAATTAGACACTTCTTATTTCTGTGAATGTAATTGGCTACATATTATGAATATTTACAGCAGACAGTTTCACAAAAGGATTTTGTAATACAACTAAAAGTGCAAATTAATTAAGAAAATCCCTCCTTTAAATAATTTTTGTTCAGCTGATCACAACATGATTTCACACAAAACAGATAATTGATATTCTACCATATTGCTTTATAATCATTGAAACTTGGAAGTCTATAATATGGAATGTATTGCAGGTGCAAGCTGAAATATGCATAGAAAAGTGATCTTCCGTTCATTGAAAGTTGCAACACAGACAAACTAGTGGTGTTACAGAATGGCACAGACTTTTCCATATTGGCTTTGTATTTCCTTTGGTCTCGCCTACCAAAACGAACTAGCCACACTCTCTTGTCAACTAACATCTATCGCCGACCAACTTTTTTTTAAATTTTCTTAATTTTTCTATTTCCTCATAGTAGAACGGAAATATTAATTTAAGAATATTAATGAACAGTAAAACCTAGTCATAAATGGCCATTTTCTTTAAAAATTTCGAGCCGTTTTTAAGATAACGGAGTTTAAGGCCTATGGTAATTTCAAAATTTGAACCTCTTTTCCAGTGAAATTTTTTCAGTTTTCGAAAAACTTCATTAGAAGTCCTTTGAAGTATTTTATCTCGCATAAACAATAGTGTTTACAAGTCGCTGGAAATGTGCAAATTAACGGCGTGAGATATTTTTCAAATAAATCACATTTGTGTAATTTTCGGGGGGGGGGGGGGGGGGGGAACAAAAAAATACCCCGAAATGAACTTGACATCATATAAAAGACTGCAATTAGCAATATCCTTTTGAAAAGTTGGAAGAAAAAATTTGAAGTCGTTTTTGAGAAAATGACGTTTGAGCGTTCCTGAAAATGCAGAATTTTCAGCTAGTTTTCACACCCCAAAAAAATTCGAGAAACTTTATACGACATTATTTAAAGCACGTATACTCATAAATACCATATTGTGAACAATTTGCAGCTGATATAAATATTAACGACGTGAGACAAGAAAAAAAAATTTGTGATTTAAAAAAACAAACGAAAGTATAGATCATTATGGCTTTTATGTCGTCTTATAGTGTACATTCTATCCTACCTATCCTAACCTATCTCTACCAAAAGTTTCATAAAAAAAATTGTAGCGGTCTTTGAGAATACCGTGTTTTTGTAATTTTTTATAATTGCACATATTGCACGCAATATTGCGCGAAGACTACTAAATTTTTCAAAAAACTGTACATGATCTTAATGAAAGAACTCACTACGGAGAACAAATTTTATTTGAAGGAAAAATATCGATCTTTAATTTTGTAGTTGTCGGAAGACTACGAAAAAAATTTTCAAACTTTTGAAGTTTTCGAACATTTAAAGTTAAGCGTGAAATTCGGACCTACGCCACGTTTATAAGTGTATGTTACTCAATTCTTACAAGAAATTGAAGCAAAAAAATTGGAGACTTTTCGAGAAAACTTTTAAAATGTCTGGAGGGCTTCATGTAAAATACTCCCAAATTTTGAAGAACGTTTTTCAAAATCTCAGTTTCGACTAAAGTCAGATGGACACGAGTTTCTTTCATTTTTGGAAAAAATCCTACGCATGGTTTAGGCGGTAGTAGAGTTCATAGACATCAGAGGGACGGACAGACGTTTTGAAGGAAAAACAAAAAACAACACTTTTTCAGTATCAGAGAACCACAAAAAGTATATTTCCGCCGAAATCTCGAAATCGATTTTCCGCAGTATTACATAACTTTCCCTATATTACTTCGCATATCCGTACGTATACGGGAAAGTACAACAACAACAACAACAACAACAACAACAACAAAACCTACAGCAATATGCCGTTTATGTCATTTTATAAACTGCAATTAGCAATATCCATATGAAAAAAAAGTGGGAGCCGTTTTCGATAAAATATCGTTTTTGTTAGTATTTTAAAATTGCACACATTGCACGCAAACTGCTAAAATTTCCAAAAATATGTGCATTACGTTCTTGAAAGAATCAACTATGGAAGAGAAATTTCATTTCAACGAAAAATCTGTATCTTTAATGTTGTAGTTGTAGGAAGACGCCTAAAGAATCCATTTTGAAATTTTCGAAAATTTAGAGTTAACCCTGAAAATTAGACCTACGCCATCTTTATGAGTGTATTTTACTCTATTCGAACACAAAATTTAAAGAAAAAAATGGAGTGGCTTTTAAAAACAATTGACAATGTCCCTACGGCTTCATGAAGAGTACTCCCAAATTTTAAAGAATATTTTGCAAAATATCAAAGCTTCGATTCGAGACACATAGACAGGGTTTTCTTCAAATTGGGAAAAATAGTACGTACGGTTTTTGCGCTAGTGTTGTTCACAAACGGACGTTTTGGAAAAAATAAATAAATAAATTTAAAAAAACACTTTCTGGGTATCAGGAGATCCCAAAACGTACACTTTCGTTGAAACCTCGAAATCGATTTTCAGCAGCACTGCATAACTTTCTCTATACTAGGGATATTTCTCAGTATATCTTATACGAGAAAGTAAAAATACCGATTTTTCTGGCTTTCTAAAGTTAGCACGGAGTCAGGTGCGTCAAACTGGAACAGCCACGTCAGCGCAATGAAATGAAACATTAAATGGTTTACTGCTAATTATTTGCCACAATTTGGAATTAATTGTCCCGTTTTTACGAAGCAAAATCGAGTGTGAGCTGGATTGACGCGACGCCAGCAGACAAGTTAAATTCAGGTTGCAGCTCGACGGAAACCCTCCGATAATTTATTGCTAATTCATTGCCACAATTTGGAATGTATTGCCACGTATCTTCGGGACGAAAACGGGTGAGCTGGGTGCCAGCACACACAAGTAAAATTCGCATCGTTGCTCGACGGAAACCCTCAAATGATTTATTGCTAATTATTATCATTTAATTGCCATAAAATAGGAATTGCCACGTATTTTCGCTGGGAAAGGGTGTAAGCTGGACGCCAGCACACAGTTTAAATTTAGGTTGTAGCTAGACGGAAACCCTCAAATGATTTATTGCTTATTATTGTCAATTAATTGCTTCAAATTAAAATTCATTCCCACATATTTTCGTAGCGAAAACGGTTTTTCAACCCGAATTTAACTTTGTGTGCCTTGACTCGTCAAGCCAGCTAGCACGAATATACATGGCGATTAATACCAAATTGTGGCAATTAGTAGTAAATTATCTGAAGGTTTCCGTCGAACTACGACACGAATTTAACTTGTGTACTGGCGCCGGCTGCACCTGTTTCGCTTCGAAGATACTTGACAATTAATTCCAAATTGTGGCAATTAATTAGCAATAAATCATCTGAGGGTTTTCCTCGAGGTACGAAACGAATTCAAAGTTTTCTTTGGTGTCTACTTGTGTGTGTGTGCTGGCAGCTCACACCCATTTTCGCCACGTACATACTGGCAATTAATTCCAAACTGAGGCAATTAATATGAGGGTTTCCGTCGAGTTACAGCCCGAATTTAATTTATGTGTGTGTCGGTGTTGCGTCAAGCCAGCTCGCACCGGCTTTCGCGTCGAAAATACCTGGCAATTAATTAGCAATAAATCAATTGACACGTTTCATTCCTGTGTGCTGACATCGCTGTTCCAGCTTGAAGCACCTCACGGAGTCGGGATGTCGAAAACTTGGGTTTGTCTCTAGTGCTTATGTACATACAGCATACCCTAAGAAAACGTTTTAGTTTTTTCAGGTAAGCCCCTTTTATTAAGTATTTGCCGACTTTACTGTAAAGGGTTCTCAGAATTTTTATCAAACATGATTCTAATGTCAATTGTTAAATGTATTTGGAGGCATTTGTGATGGAAACCAATAATACTCTTCGAAACTGTGAACAGTAAAGTGTCAGATGAATGTACTGTGTGTACAAATTATAATATACTAACCCATCATAGCATTATGGTAAATTAATATAATACGTACTTATAAGGTATATTTTTCTGTAGTTTCCTTTTCGTCCAGCAACGCGGAGGGCACACTGATAACTGGCTAATAGTATTTGTATCGTTCTATCTCGATATTTGTCGGAATTAGCTTTCAAGAACATAGCGGTCTCGGCGAGCTGGTCTCATTGCCAAAAAAAAGGTTGGAACTGAGTGACAAGTCCCTGGTCTGACCACAAAATTCTCTATTAGGTCGACATTTCTCGGTGGCAAATCTAAAATTTCATTTCATCACCTCCAAAAATGTACAAGCTGTGAGGAAAAAGCGATTTCTTTTCTGGATTGGGTCATTTTGAGCACCGGCTGACAGGACATAAAACATGACATGAATATGTGTATAATTCAGAGAATTGCTAAAATGAGATAAGTCCATGGTCTGATTCCTGGAAGAGAGTTCGATATTTTGGTCTATGTAGTATAAGTTTACAAATACTATTACTTATTTATAGTATAAAATACATTAGAGCATTTTGTTCTTACAGTACAAGTCAACATGTTTTACCTAGGAAAAAAAGAGTACAAGACAACTTGAGCTAGTACTTTTAAAAGGGAACATTGTGGAAGTCATGTTGTACTTCAACTTGTTCATGGAAAATGATAGTGATGATACTGGCAAGATAAATGTTACCATTATTGTATGGGGAGAAGATGCAAAATAATGATGTAAAAAGCAAAAATAAGAAAATGGCAAAAATGGTGTCAGAAGCTAAAACAGGAAAAAAAGGAAAAGTAGAAAGCTACTAAAACAACTCCAGATGCACAATTAAGTGATTCTTATTGTCAAAAGTTCATGAAATGGTAAAAATAACAAAAAGGCATTTTGTCAAATTTCCGGGCTCTAGTGATAAACTACATGCTAGGGGAAAAAATTGCAGCAGTAAAAAAAGGTTCTACGGAATCAATTGAAGCATGGATAGCTGCTCATCACATTGAGGCAGACAACGCTTACCTTCAAAAGGACAAAGACAAGAAATGTTCCAGCTCTGATAATTCAACCTTAAGTTACACTTTGATTTGCAACAATGTCTACACCATTTTTACTTTCCCATATACATACGTATATCCAGAGTAATATAGTCAGTACAGGGAAAATTTTGTAATGCGCAAAAATCACGGCGAATTTTAAGCGAAAAAAGTCATTGCTGGGACCTTGTAACGAAAAAGTGGATAAAATAATTATAGACGTTGTCATTGCCAACAATAGGATTTAATATAATAGCAGCTTTCGATGGCTTAGCCATCATCATCAGTTGTCTGCTGGATGGAAGCCACAAAACGACTACAACTAACGGTAGTCGTTTTGTGGCTTCCATCCAGCAGACAACTGATGATGATGGCTAAGCCATCGAAAGCTGCTATTATATTAAATCCTATTGTTGGCAATGACAACGTCTATAATTATTTCATGAAAAATGCCAACGATAACACACCACAACACCTAAAGTGGATAAATCCAGTTGCTAAATTAAGACAAAAATCCTCTAACACATGGTGTAGCCAGAATTCACGTTTTGTGGGTCCTTGATACCGAAAAATTGATTGACGGTAAAACGTCCCCTGATGCGATTTTGAAAAACATTCATTAATTTTTGGGGGTACTTTACACGAAGCTCCACAACATTTTAAAATTTTTCTCAAAAATTGCTCCAAATTTTTTCTTTAAATTTCTTGTAAGAATAGAGTAAAATACACTTATAAAGGTGGCATAGGTAAGATTTCCACCGATTACTATGAATTTTCGATAGTTGCAAAATTTAGAATTTTTTTTCGACAAGTTCCTTCAACAACAAAATTGAAGATGGAGATTTTTCCTTCAAATGAAATTTGTTGTCTATAATTAGTTCTTTTATCCACATTATTTACATTTTTTCAAAATTTTAGTGTTTTCGAGCAATATTGATTGCAATCTGTGCAACTTTAAAAAATAACCAAAACAAGATTTTCTAAAAACAGCCACAAATGTTTTCTTTAAACTTTTGGTTGGGATCATGCTATTTGTACTCTGTAAGGTGACATAAACGCTATATGGCTCTATTCTTCTTTCTTTCAAAAATTACAAAAATTTAATTTTTTTTATTTTTCTATCAAGTCGTTAATATTTATATTTGCTGCAAGTTAATGCTGTGCTTTAAATAATGTCGTATAAAGTTTCTCGAAAACTTTTTTATGTGAAAACTAGCTCAAAATTCTGCATTTTCAGGAACGCTCAAAAGCCATTTTCTCAAAAATGGCTCCAAATTTTTTCTTCAAACTTTTCCAATGGATAGTGCTAATTGCACTGTTTAATATGGCGTAAAGTTCATTTTGGGGTATTTTTAGTTGGTTTCCTTTCCAAGTCAGCTAGCCCAGACCAAAGGTACTAGAAAACTACTTTGGGAAAGCTCTGCCATTCTGTTGCACCACTAGTTTAATACTTTAGTTACTTTTTATTAAAGGCCAATGTGGAAATAAAAGGGTATAGCGGAATAAGATACGTGAAATTGGCCCACGACAAAACTACAAAAGGATATTATCTTATTATACTCCCAAAATAACCCAAAAAACAAAATATTGTAATTGTTTGTTACCATAGTGACGCAATATCAAAAAATGTGTATTTCGCCTGTTTCTCAATTTTCACGCTGTATCTCCTATTTTTGACATGTAATATAACGATTTGTATTCTTTAGATAATTTTCAAAGATTTACACTAATTCTTTTGGTATTTTTGACATTTGTATAAAATTCCGTATTATGAACACTTAAAAATTCAAACATATCTTCAGAGAGTTACAAAAGTTATAATGACTTTATACATTGCATGAAAATAATTTCATGCAATATAATAATATAATAATAATAATAATAATAATAATAATAAATAATAAATAAATAAATAATTTCAATAACAAAAAATAGCAATACAACTCTTCTTACTTACCTCGTTATTCAATAAGCAGCATCTGCTTTTTGTGAGATAGTAAGAAAATAACATCTCTTTTCCTTTGGAGTCAATGTTCTTTTGAACTTGATCTTCAAGTTTATCAGCTTCTTTCCACAACTTGAAATCATCTGTGTTACAGCTGAATTTCAGTAATTGACTTAGTCCTTGAAAATAATGCATTTGTTTAGGTAATATTACATCAACCCAAGATTATTACTATAAAATTATATAAAAATTGCTTTATTAAAATGGGGAGGAGTCAGTGGCTTGATGGCTGAGGTGGTGGTGGTGCCGGCAGAACCTAGGTGATAGGGGGGGATAGTTGCGGAAGCATGATGATGGCGAAATTGAGGAGGAGTGGTGGGAAGGCGTGATGGTGGGGTTGGGAGGAGAGACGTGATCATGGGATGGGAGAGGGGTGATGATGGTGGTTTTAGGGTGGGTGATTGTTGCAGGGTGGCGAAGTTGTAGTGGGGTTGCTGGGTTTTAGGTGAGGTCGGTATGATGACAGTAGGGGTCGTGATATAGTTATGGAGATCGATGATGGTGGAAGTAGCGGGATGTTGGGCGATGGGGATGGCGTGGCGTGACATGATGGAGTGTGTAGGAGTGGAGTGATGGTGGTGGGGCGAGGATGGCGTGATGGTGGGGTGGAGTGCAGTGGGGCTGGCGTGACGTGATGTGGCTTGGGGCTGGCGTGACGTGATGTGGCTTGCGGCTGGCATGATGTGATGTGGCGTGCGGCTGGCGTGACGGCGGGTGGGATAGCGAGACTGGTAAAGACATGTTGATGGGAGAGGTATGGGGTGACGGAGACGCGACCATGTTAGGGGCATCGTGACAGCTGCAGTACCGGCAGCGCATAAGCGGCTGTCAGTTCGATGTGCACAACTACGCTCGTGGCACCACCTCCATGGCTCATAAATTAAATCTCAAAACATTAACATTTATTGACAGGTGACAGCACATCTTGATATCAAGTTCATAACCTTCGCAACAGTCGAACCTAATTGCCTCCGCAATTTCATCTGAGTCACATGAGCGGCAACACTGTTCCCTGACTGTGAGAGTGTAAACAAATCCTCCCAAGCTGATTTCTTCAAAGAAGGTCACATGACGTACCATACGCACATGGTGAGAGAACTGTCCGTCTCTTACACGCTGCAGGTACTGTGGTGACTGGTGGGATGGAGTGGATGTGGTGATGATGGGTGTGACCGGTTGGCCTGCATGACCAGTCGACCGTTGGAGTTGGGGTGTCTTTGGTGTGGTGGGGGAGCGTGACTGGAAGAATAGTAGTGACGTGATTATAGTGGAGATGGCGTACTTATGGAGGTGGCTACTGGGAGGCTAGCTTATGGGGGTGGGGGTGGTGGCTGTGGTTGGAGTTCAGGAAAGAATTTAAAACAATATTTTTGGGGAAATTAAATATTACACTTACCATAAAGAGAAGCTGCACAAAGTCCTGAATTTTTACAAAGTTTGTAGTAGATCACCCAAGCTCTCAGAGAATACACAGGATATCCATAAAGAGCAAAGGCTTGTGCAGTAGTTTTAACATTTATCAGAAGATCATCATATTTATTTTGGAGAGGCTGAATTTCCATTTCTTCCTAAATTAATTAAAAGTTGTTTAAAATTTTATTAGAACTGCACATGTTCACTTTACATTTCCAGAATTCCACCAAAAGAAACAAAAGCTGAAATCATAATTGTTGTATCACATTTTACTTTTGCGAGGAAAAACATGAATTTGACATATTGTAATAGTGCGAAAAATAATGCCGAAATTTTAACAAAATATTACGTTTCGATGGCTGCTACAACCAAGTGTTGGCGATCCTGCCACTCTTCCAAAAAAATCTCTGTCCACATTACTTACATTGTTCACAGGATTTTATCCAATATGGATTTTACTCATTCAATCTGGCTGCACTTGAGCCCTTGCAAATTCAAAATAGACTTTAGAATTTTGGGGGAACATTCACTAATTAATATTTTCAAACGTCTGCAAAAATAGCTCCAGTTTCTCATCTTCTGTTTACAGACTTTTAAACAGAATAATATACAGGTGTCCGGGAAGGAAACTTAGGACAGGTGTCCGGGAAGGAAGGAGCTCTTAAGACAATTTTAAGCATATTTTGTCTAATAAACTATTTGGATGTTTCAAATGCACTCCAAATGCATTACAAATTCCAATAAGCACTTAAAAGTTGGTTTGAGAAAATGCTTTCTAGGCAAAAATTTGCATTGCAGAAGCATAGAAATACTACAATACTCCAAGAAAAATTAATGAGAAATAAAAAAGGAGTTGAATTGTAAACATAAGGTACTTTTTTATTATGAGCTAATTTCTCTTTCTAAACAAATATATTCATTCTTTTGTAAATAATATACAATTTACATGTTTCTGGAGTGTGTCTATGCTTATGCAATACAAATTTTGGCCTAGAAATAATTTTTTCAAATCAACTTTTGAGCCGTTTTTAAGAAAATAAGTGTTTCAGTGTTACAGAACATACAAAAATTGAGGCACTTTTTCACAGGAGAGATTTTTTGGAGAGAGAGAGAGAGAGAGGAGAGGAGAGAGAGAGGAGAGGAGAGGAGAGAGAGGAGAGGAGAGGAGAGGGAGGGGAGAGAGGGAGGAGAGAGAGAGGAGAGAGAAAGGAGAGAGAGAGAGAGAGAGGAGAGAGAGAGAGAGAGAGAGAGGAGAGAGAGAGGAGAGAGAGAGAGAGAGAAAGGAGAGAGAGAGAGAGAGAGAGAGAGAAAGGAGAGAGAGAGAGAGAGAGAGAGAGAGAGAGAGAGAGAGAGAGAGAGAGAGAGAGAGAGATAATGGATATATGGATTTTTTTTTATGGTAAACTTTTACTCATCTTTCAACTATTTATAGTTAAAATGATGGGAAGGGATTCTGGAACTCAAGAAAACGTGCCCACATAATCTTCTCCCCCCTACGTCACATACAGTTTTTACTGTTTTTTTTTTTTTGACTAAATAAATCTAAATCTAAAGAGAGGAGACGGAAGACTATATGAAGGAACTTAACCCATAATAAACAAGTATAGAAATAATCTTTTTTAATATTATTATTTACTCTATAATACTACACTAGAAAGAATAAAAGCTCATCTATAATTTTTTTTTAAACCAGTAGTCAATGAACAACAAAATGTTGCGTACATGCAACTTTGGGACCTTAGGGTATATCAATTCATCTTGACATGAGACATCTCAATACAATATGCATGGAGATTAACATTGCATCATTTTATATTTGCAAACTGCAGTGCTTTTGTACAATCTGCACCTCCTTCTGGCTTTGCTATCTCCCTTTATAATCACGTGCTCTACACCATGATTGATTGACTAATAATTCCAGGCACGTCAACTGCTAAGTTCATTAGTATCGTTAAAAAAATGCATGTTTTTTTAGTGTTGGAGATAGCGGTTATTTTCCTCTGTTGGATGGCGAGATGCGACGCCAAACAACCTGTCGGCTTGCGGGATTTTCCCTAACCATGCATCTCCCACAAGCAGGGCACCACCACATCCAGAACCAGATTTTGCAGATCAGGTAATTATGGCATCAGATCGGGAAGATATGGAGTATATGCTTCGCAAATTAAAAGAAGAATACAAAAAATGGGGACTTAAAATCAACCTTAAAAAGACAGAATATTTATGCATAGGAGGAGATGCCTCTAATATTAATGTCACTGATGACGAGATAGCTAACATTTCGAAATTTAAATATCTTGGGACTGTAATTACTGACGATGGGAAAATTTATGAAAATGTATCTACTAGACTCGCAATGGGGAGGAATGCAATCAAAACTCTGCATGGAATATTGTTTTGAGGCAAGACACAAAACGACACATACTCGTATTCCACAGTATCGTGGAAAGTATTATATTATATGGAACAGAAATGTGGCCGTTAACAAAGCGCCGTAGAGACACAATACGGTCAGTAGAGCTTGACTTTATGATAAGATCTTTGCAGATAACAAGACTGGATAAAATAAGAAACAAAGTGGTATAGGAAAGAGCTGGAGTTCAAACAACCATAACCAGAAGACTAGAAAATAAAGCTCTTCAATGGTATGGACATGTCCAGAGGATGCGAAATGAGAGATGGCGGAAACAAATTTTAAATTGGATACCTGAAAGAAGACGTAGAAGAGGTAGACCTGGTTTAACCTGGAAGACATATATACATGAAGTAATGGAGGAGAAAGGATTGGAAGAGGGTCAATGGGAGGACCGGGAAATATGGAAATCGAAAACGGCAAACTCTAAGGGGTAGAAACTGTAGAAGGAAGAAGGAAGAAGGAAGAAGGAAGAAGGAAGAAGGAAGAAGGAAGAAGGAAGAAGGAAGAAGGAAGAAGGAAGAAGGAAGAAGGAAGAAGGAAGAAGGAAGAAGGAAGAAGGAAGAAGGAAGAAGGAAGAAGGAAGAAGGAAGAAGGAAGAAGGAAGAAGGAAGAAGGAAGAAGGAAGAAGGAAGAAGGAAGAAGGAAGAAGGAAGAAGGAAGAAGGAAGAAGGAAGAAGGAAGAAGGAAGAAGGAAGAAGGAAGAAGGAAGAAGGAAGAAGGAAGAAGGAAGAAGGAAGAAGGAAGAAGGAAGAAGGAAGAAGGAAGAAGGAAGAAGGAAGAAGGAAGAAGGAAGAAGGAAGAAGGAAGAAGAAGAAGAAGAAGAAGAAGAAGAAGAAGAAGAAGAAGAAGAAGAAGGAGGAGGAGGAGGAGGAGGAAAAATGTGATAATTTAGCAAAACAATGGAAAGAGGATAGAGAGAAGATAGAAGGATATAGGAGAGAACTTAAAGGAAAATTTTCATAATTTAGAAAAAGAATGGGAAGAGGATCCAAAAATTCCTAAGGAGAACTTTGATAATTTGGAAGGTGTATTGACTAATAAAATTTCAGCATTTAAGAAGGAAATGTATACAGAATTACGTAAAAGTAAGGAAGAATTTAAAGATGAAATTAGAGAAATAGCGAATTCTTTCCAACATTCAGTTCTGCAATTGTAAGTGTCATCACTGAGGTTACGAAAGTTAGGGAAATAGTGAATAATAACAACAAGTTAATAAAGAGAACTTCGGATGAACAGGATAAAAAAAATAACTAGCATTTATACAAAAGTGTGAAAAATAAAAGAAAGTATAAAATCAGATTATCAAGTTAATTTTGAAAATGTTAAGGAGGTAGTTATAAGTATTAAAGAGAAAATAAAGGATATTGAATCAGTACTTGAGGGTAATGATAATACGTAGGACATTGAGAAGTTACAAACTGGCAAATCCCATTAGGTCTTATATTTGAATGGAATTCAAAAGAAGCATTGTGGACCTTTCTAAAATCAGATGATAGTTATTTTTTAATGAATAAATTTCCTGATAAATTCCAATTAAAATTAGTGTATGATATGTCTGTCCAGAAAGCTAAAATTTGGATGGATGCGATGATTGACAGCATTAGAACTTATGATGAATGTGCAACACAATTTAAAGCCAGATACAGGAATGAAGAACAGATTTAATCTTCAGATGTCTGCCTCATTACATAAATTTAAGAATGGAGTCTGAAATTTAAGAATCTTTACCGGACTTTGCAAATGGCAAATGGCTACTTTCACAGCAGCTGATGAACAAATGACTGATTTAGAGATGATCACCAATTACCTTTTAATTTACTGTTTTCAATTGAGTAACAATTTAATTCATAGAACAGTTTGTTAATATTTTAGATGAACATGATGAAGTTATGGTTAAAGCTAAATGAGATAAAATATTAATACTATTAACGTGCAAAAGAGTCAAATTACTAGAAAACGGAAAGACAAGAAAGAAAAAATTAAAGGATAGGGGAGAAAAATAATGAACGTACAAATTGATAAAGAATTGTTTGAAGATAGAATAGTAACAGTAACAGTAATAATAATAATAATAATAATAATAATAATAATAATAATAATCATAATAATAATCACAATAATAATTTAAGAGCCCATAGCAGATCTGACGTAATTGGGACACAATTAGAAACTGAAAGAATTTCAATAGGTTTGAATAGGTTCAAGTAATAAGGTTGGGTAGAGTACGGTACCCGGAACCTAACAAATGAACAACATAGGGTACAAACTATAGACAAATATATTGTGAATGAAGATAAGATAAATAATGAGCAACAAGGTAAAAGGAAATCAAATAAACTTGCTAAAACCAATATATGAAAAGCTTTTGGCCGGGAAAAAGAATTCAAAATATTAATTGACACACGAAGCGTGATTTCTGCAATGTCATTGAATATATGGTAAAATCTGTCTAAACTGGAACCTGTGGAAGCCAGAAACCTGTCTTAACCGGAAAATTTCTTCGGCCTATGAAGTTAAATGGCATTTCATACAGCATAAAACAGAACCTCTAAAACACGGAAACGGAATGGTTTTTCATTTCCTGCAGGCAAAATTTTTTTTTTAATACCGAATTCCTGTGAATTTAATGCAAGTGGCTGAGAGGTGCGAAATATTATTAATGAAATGAATGCATCTGCAAGCCTTCTTTAAATTCTCTATTCTTATGACAGGCGATTTAGGCGTTGCAGCCAGATACTGAAGGAGACGGGCTTCAGACGTCAGCATACATTTCAACCTTGGGTCGATTGTCTTTCAAGGCGTAGGCCGTAGGGCAATTTCTGCTCTCCTGATTATCTGAGCATGGGAAGGTGTAAGGGCATGACTTCTGCATAGTACTGGGTTGTGATGCATTGTGCATTAAGAGTCAGCAAGCAGTTCGAATACGTCCACTAGGCAGTAAGGTTTTCTGTATTTTTCAACTCAGAAGCTGTCAATGTAGTGTTCAATATTCATTTATTGGTGATATCTATAAAACCGTTAAGGTTATTGTATTTTGCAAATTATAATAAAGTCATGTAATTTAGACCCATTACTTTCAGGGAAGAAATATCAATATCACAAGAGTCATAAAATGGACAACCTTGCATAAAACGGAAACCTCACTAAACCAGAATTTTTTTGTGTCCCAATAGATTCCGGCTTAGACAGATTTTACAGTATAAGGTTTTTAAGAAGAATCTTGCAGAATTACCAATTTGAAAAATTAAATTTACCTAACGCTAATGGAAAGATATCAGAGTTTTAAAGAAAAGAAGTTTGGATGAACGGAAAGGAATTGGAAATTAATTGTAATAATTAAGAGTTTCCATGTATGATGGTTGAGTATTTAATAAGGGATGTAATCCTTGATGTGACCATGTTACATAAGCCAATTAAATGGATTGAGAAAGGTAGAGTAAACTCCAATATTCCTGAGAATGTCATTTCTAGTGTGGAAGTACTTGATGATACTGAAGATGACTTAAAAGCATGGGAACAAGCTTCAGTGCATCTGAATGAAGAGGATTTATGAAGACATTTCAAAATACTAATTCATGTCCTGAGATATTGTGAATAAATAATACATACGTGGAGTATCAAGATGGAGTCAGGCAAATGAATGAGATAAATATTTCAGTATGTCATAGTATAGTAAAGAGATATGCCTGTGCAATGTTCATGAAGTGCAAAGATGCAATTCTCTGGTGTGTTTCCAGGGGAGAGGTAAGTACTATGTGATGCCCTTATGTTTTTTAAGTGCCAATAGATTGCAGTTGGCAAGAGGATAGGGCAAAAGCAAAACACTAGACTCACGAGAATAGGTAATTAACTAGTACTAGACAATCTGTGCCATTCTACAAGCACCATTAGTATTTAAAGTTACGCAGGAATACATGCTTGTAAAATCTTGCAGTTCCTATTTTCATTAAATGATTTTTAAAAATTATGTGAAAGTCATAATGGTTTGGCTTCCTCCTTCACAAGATAGGGATCTTTTTTTAATGATATAGTATCTGTTTCTCAAAATTAGATCTTAAAACAACGTTATGCTCTAATCTATCATATCAAAATATGATTTGTTTTTAAGTAATAAGAATTCCTTCACAATACCTAAACAATTATTTCTCAAAAACGCCTTTTTTTATTTTTTTTTAATACAGCAAAAGCAATATAAATATGACCTCAGTTCAATTTTCATTAGAACCTCTGAAATTTTTTAAATTCATAAATTTAACTTTTTTACCTACTTTCTTGTATTCGGAAACTGACTACAAGAATGTAGAAACTGACTGCTATGTTTTGGGGGAAGAAAAGAAAAAAAAAGAAAAGAAAAAAAACTAAAATTAAAAAATATAGCATGCATAATGAACCCCAGAACAGACTAAAATTCCCAAAATTGCAGCTATTCCTTTTTTTGACATGCTGGAAGCACAGAAGGGTACGGGATAAAACAATTACGAACAGAGTGTGTGCTTAAGTTTGAATCTCAATTCAGGGAAATATTTTTGCAGGTTGCAAAAACTTCTATTAATTACATTACTATTATATGAGAAAGTATGAGCTGTTTTAGAGCTTTAGTTATTCTGTTTATTTATACTAAACAGCCTTCAAAAAATTCTCAACATACAGAATACTTACACATTTAGTAACACTTCTCCAAGATTCAAGTGCTTGAACAAGTTTGTCCAGAATCTGCTGTTCCTTTTCCACATTTAAGTCTGAATATGTGGTAAAGATATTACTTTTCATTTCTGCTTCTGAAGGATCAATGAACCCTTTCATTAAATTCCGGTTCACTTTACTACAAAACATATCTTTCTTATCTGCTACATCATTCTGCAAAAATTTAATAGAAACAAATATTCTTCAAATCTGTTACAAAATTATTCCACAGCAATTTTATTACACACTAGTAATTTACAACAAATTTCATTAACGAACCTGCAGCTTTTTCCGCAATGCTGTAATTTGGGCAAAAAAGGAATAATAATGAAGGTTTCCCAATAAGGTTAAAAGATACCATTTATGATTTTTGGAAATTTTCTGAAAATATTACAATAGAATCAGAAAGATAATAAAAAACAGAAATTAAAATATTAGAAAAATAAGATTCACTTCCAAGATAAAAGGAATAAAAATTAACACTCACCTTCAGTTTTAACTGTCCTAACATCACTGCTTTTTCATATGCCACAGAAAACTGTGTTGCTGATACATCATATTTCATCCATGTATTACTCAAAAAAAGTGTAATACCTTCAACATAGCAAACTGGATCAACCTGAGAATCCATTAGCTGAGTTCCTACATTACAAATTGCATCATGCATCTCTGACCTAAAAACATAAGAAAATTATGAAATGCTTAAAGCAAAAAATGCACTTCTCATCAAAGTCAACATTTAAACTTGTGTTATAGAATTCTCTACAGGTTTCAAGAGTACTGAAACAGCACTATTTCTAATTCATTCATATTTTGTTTATTACTGCCTAGCAAAAGTAACTCTTCAAATTTAAGATGCATGTACTTGGAAGCTTTTATTTTGCTTTGATATGCACCAAAAAAAGTAAGACTTCATAACATCACAAATCAATATGCTATTAGGATTTTTAAAACTATTTTGTATTCAATAAAAACTTACGCATCCAAACCCTACATTAAAAAAAAGAGAAATTATAGTGGTTTCATCATTTCCTTAAAGGGCAAGAAAATGATGAATTTTCAACTGAAAAACTCTTAGTGCTGAGCCCCAGTACTGAAAAAGTGGATAAATCTTTTTCCTATATATAGTCAAATACTTCCTCTAACATGTTGTGTTTTGATCCATGTTTCGATTGTGGATCCTTGATACAGAAAACTCGATTGACAGCAAAATAATTGTCTGTTGTGGCACAAGCTAGTACCTAAACCAGTCGATTTTCTCCTCTATTTTTTTAATATGCATTGCCTGTTCCACGCACATTATCAATACTGTAAACCACCAATTCACTAGGAAATGGACATGAACAACAATAAGTATAGGTATATTGCATTTTTACAGAACACAAATATACTACACTAAAAAGTCGGGCATTTTAGTGGGGAATAATGTATATTTTTGTAGGAATCGTTTCCAATGCTTGGCGAGGCCATAAATTAACTTCATAAACTGTGAGAAGCAGGAGAATAAGCATTTGAGGTTTAATATTTCACAGAAAAATTATTATGCCTTTGCAATCAAAGATGGATGTATCAGTGTTCTGCTCTATAACATGCACTAGTTCACTGCAGGGATACACTGGTAACAAGCTACTTTTATGGATAAAAAATATAGTGGGATACAGCAATATGAACAAATTGTCTGATTTGTTATGTTCCTTGAAATAATAAAAAAGTGTTTGTATTTTAGAATCATTACTCAAAGATCAACAAATCATCTTAAATCAGAACCTTTCACACATTTTTAACAACTTTTGCCTACTTTCCTAATCAACAACTGCAAGAAAATTTTAGTGCAATATTTTAGATAGGATAATTACAGTAGCATGGATTAAAAAACAATTTTTTTTCAAAATACTGACAATTTTCAACATTTTTGAACCTATAATAACATTAGCAAAATGTATAAAACTTAATACAGTAATTAGAATTTTGTACATTTGAAAATAACAAAATAATACTTTCATAAATGTTTAAGCTTACAATATGAAATGTGAATGTCCAAGGTCCTGTAAGTGGGACAAAATTAAACCATAAACTACTTCTTTGCGAAAAGTGTAAGTTCTACATCATCTTTCCCTTTATAAATTTGATTCTTCTAGAAATTAAAAAGCATGACGTTTCTTGAGCATGAACAATCTTTAACTGTTCTACCTCTCACAGAATACTTTGATAATGGAGAAAAATTGCAGGCTAGAGAACATAACACTATTTAGATCTGTGCAACAAATGAGTTCAGAATGAAAATAGAGGTTTGTTGTTTCTTGTACTTTTTTAATTACACAGGTCTACAAATGAAACCTTTTCAAAATTCAATTTGATAATATCCTCTGATCTTTATGTTTTTTGGTGTGTTAAAACTGAAAGTGAGGTTAGTTTTTCTCTATCATGTAGATTTTTTCAATCTCAAGTTCAATCTCTAAAGATAGTAGTTTTAATAACATAAGAAAACAGGATAAGTTGACAGTTTTTATTTATTTACATGTTATAAACGATATCAAATACATTATTTCGTATTGATATATGATGGCCAGAGTAAACAATTATAAATATTTAATTGTTATTTTTTGTGAAAAGTGTTATTTTCTCCTGGAAACTTCTTTGAATGCACTTCTGGGAATATGACTATTCAGGTGTTTCCCGATGTAGCATCCAGCAATAGTCCACCATCATGTTCATGTTCCACTTATCCTGATACCTATGTTCCAACCCTTTCCCTCGTTCTTCACTGGCTTTCCCCAAGTTTTCCAGAAAATAGTTCACATGCGAGTGTAGGAAGTGAACCTTCCAACTCATGTGTCAACCTAGTATTTGAAAAGCCTTCAACAGGCGTTTCATGGTACATCTGTAATTAGGATCCTTCACGTTACCAAGGAACTTCTCAACAACCTCTTTAAAAGAATTCCAGGCTTCCCTCTCCTTTTCATTCATGGTCTAAGCAAAATTTGGATCTGAGAAAAGTTTTCTGATGCCTGGGCCTACAAAGATTCCTTCTTTTATCTTAGCATCACTTAAACCACGAAACTTGGAGCATAATACTGGAAATATTCACTTTCTTTATTTAGTAACTTAACAAATTGCTTTATCAGCCCTAGTTTTATGTGTAGAGGAGGAAGCAGGATTTTGTCAGAAGAAACCAAACATTTCCTAATTACATTTTTTCGCCTGGCAACAGATTCTTATGATGGCCAGTCTTTTTAGTTCCAGTGGGAATTTCTGTCATGGCTATCCCATAAGCATAAAAAAACAAGGAAACTTTGTGTATCCTGATTGCTTACCTAAGAGCATGATGAGGACTTTCAAGTCTCCACATATCAACCACTTATGCTGATTATAACAAATTTATTCGAGAACTAATGTGAAAATGTCATATGTTTCCTTTAAATGTACCAAATGGTCAACTGGAACTGAAGCATAAGTATTGCTATGGTGTAACAAAACAGCTTCTAGACTTTGATTTGATGAGTCTATGAAAAGACAAATGATTGAGTCATATTGTAAACCAAATTGACCTCAGTCCACGAATGTTTTTACAATAAACAAGAATCCCATCCTGTGAAAAGTAAGGAAGAAAAACTGCTTTGTGATGTCGACACCATGAAAAGCAAGTACTTGGTAGTAATAAATTTTTGTTTTTTAAACCAGGAGCCAAGTATTTGCAGCATCTTTTGGAAGACCAAGATCTCTCACTAAGTCATTCAACTCCTGTTGAGAAAAAAGCTCAGGTTTGTTCGTTGAACAGTCTGGTTCAAACTCACAGTTCCATTATTTTCCACCACACAAACTTCTCTGTTTAACCCTCAATACTGTCTGACTCTCAAGGGGACTCAGGAATTAACTATCCAGGACCGTATGGTACCGGACGAATAGCAGATTCAAGATTAAGATAATTAATCAACTTATGGTTTTTGGAATTGTAACCTTGAACAACTCAATTACAAAAGTAACAGTCATCCTCATTTTGCACCCTCCACATCATTGGGATAGCAAATCTAAAAGACTTTAATTCTCTTTTGTACCATAAGCAAAGCTTTTCTAAGCAGCCATGACACACTTTGTGATGAAGCCACATTTTATAATGATCTTCTATTCTCAAACCAAAATATGCATAATACATTCTTTTGACATAATCTGTTTTATTTCTTTGGTACTTCCAGATTGTGTACTCACCACAGGTAAAACAGAAGTAGTCTGGACTGGTAACACAACAAAGACAAGACATTTTTCAAAATGCACTTCTTTAAAATGGTCTATTACTAAATTCATTCAGCAGCAACAACTGGCAAATTTGTCTAGGCATTTAAAATCTATTATTATTTGTTTAATGATATTACCTGTTGAAGGTGTATGACGACAACTCCCAATATAACAAGCGAAATGAGGTGTCACTGTCTTTTTTAACACAAAGCTTTGCAAAAGCATTGGGAAATGCCATTGTAAGTTTTTGTTCTATGAAGATATTGGTTATCAGGAAATTCTTAAAAAGAAGACAGAGATTATGACATTGATATAAAATTCTTTAGAGAGCCAACATATTACATATTTACACATCACAATTTTAAAAAAACACATTAATACCTGTAAATTAATATTTTTTTTTGAGAGAGATGCCTGTTTTGTTGAAACCCATGTCCTTTGAAGTCCTGCACAGTAATTTGGAGAAAGTAACACCGTGATTCCTATAGAAATCAATGCTTCTTCATATTTAGATTGATGAATAAGACACTGAGTATGGCCCTTCAGAGCATTATAAATACAATCCTATGGAACAATGAATATATCAGGACAAAACCTTTTTTTTTCCCGTTGAATTAAAAAGGAAAAGAAAAAAAAAAACAACCACAGATAAAATGTTTAGTAACTACTCTTAATTTTCCTTAATCATCATATGGGTCATTCCACATCAAATTGCACAAATTTAAGGAAAATTTGACCTTTATGTCCCAGACGTCAAACCTTTTTTCTCTGAAGAATATAAGCACAAATATGAAAAACCTGATTTTGGTTTTTTCTCAAGTATTATTTTCCAAAATTAAATTAATTTTCAAAATTTTCAAAAAATGCTTGCATGGCTAAAGTTAACCATTTTTAACGAGAGTTGTAATTGTGACAGAAATTTAATATGTTGTGACATTAAAGAACAAAAGATGCTCTTTTATTTGGTGTGTATATTGAATACATTAAATTTTTTTAAAATCATTTTTTGGTGTATTTTATTTATATTTTTTTAGTCTTTCCCAAAACTCAACAGTTAAAAATTTTTAAAAACATACCATTGAAATGTCTGAAACATTCTACATAGGTTTGGTAAGTTAAAAAGTGGGACACGTGATTCTGAGAAATTAAATACAATTGAAATGTCTATTTGCTGTTTTTCTGCAGCATCTCCTCAAGCGTTATCCCTGCAGGTGCCAATCAGCAGTAGATTATTACCATCAATACACTTTCACAGAGCAATAAAGAGGAGAATCCCTTCACATCTTACGATGTGCCATATACATACATATGATCTTCATAGTCAATTAAATTAAAATTTAAGTGTCAAACAGATTCAATTTAGTATTAAACCGACAGAATATTTATATGAATAAGAGTATGTGATACAGTTAATTACATCGATATTTCTTTTACTTTACATGAGAATATCGTTAATAATTCGTCGGTTAACACAGTAATAATCTTATTTGAGAAGAGCGAATTGAATTCGTGTCGTGTTTCAGGCATCCAGAAAAAGAACTTTATTTTTAAATTCTTTGCTTTCTGTGAAGTATAGCACAAAAGGACGCAGAGAATCTAAGACATTAATTCACATCAATCTCTGAATAATATCTTCAAGTACAATACAATAATGTTTTAATAAAAAAAAATTACACTTAATAACTGGAAAATCACAATCGATCACAATGAAAAATTGTAGCATCAAATTTTGTTTTTGTCTGATGAAGAGAGCAGCAGACAATACACGATAGGCAAAACAAAAGAAACTTACTCGGTTAGTTTTTTATTACTCATATCAGGTGATACGTTAGGGTAACAGGCGCCAGTGGTGCATGTTTATTCATTAAGCCACTGCCCAACAGATTTGTGGCATTAACTAGTATAGTTGATTCTCACTTTCTTCAACAATCTTCATTTTATTTGTCATGGGAAGGAATTTTGAAAACCAGTTTTTCCAATACACACAGCTCTTTGGATGGCAATCAGTCAATTTTCAATTTCTCAAGAATGCTGGTTGTAACAACCTAAATGTACACTACTTCTGAATTATAGATTTTCATAATAAGGAAATGCAATAACAAGTATTGATATTATTGGAATGCTATCTGTGGTTACTAACTTCACAGAACAATGTTAACATGTTTTGCGAATTTCTGTTTACACAACTGACTCAATATATCTGAGAAAGAAGGCTGCTCGGATTCAGGTACATCTTAGCAGTGTCAGTTGTTTATAAATAAACGTAAGAGTTGTATTTCCTCAGAAGACTTCCATTTCAGTCTGTATGTGTGTTTCTGTGATTCATATCATGACAAGTGTCTCACAGTCGCATTATGTTGGATGTCACGGTGCATCTTAATACCCCGTAGTTTGAGCAGTTAGTCCAGTGGGCAGCTTACATGCCCCCATGAACAAACTATTTAAAAAAAAATGTGATTTACATGTGTCCCACTTTGATATTTGGCAATCTATACAACATTAGTGTAGAAAATAGGGGTATTTTTTCCAATTCATTTAAGTGTCAATCTAATCTACAACTTTGCATCATAAATATTAAAATATATTTTAAATGTTTAAATAATATGTTAACAAAATTTATTTTCATGTCATATTAAAGTAGATGTTTTCAAGTTAAATTTAAGCGTAATTTTATTTTTCCGACGGAAACGTTTTAAACATTAGCGTGCACATGATTATTTGGAAAAACTAATTGGTAATATTTCTGAAAGGGGAGGGATTAGAAAAAGAAAAATATGAATCACCTCTTTTTAAACTTAGACCGCATAAAAAAAGTTTCAAGTTGCTTAAATAGTGATATTTTATTAGAGTGCCATTTGACATGGAACGACTTGTATATTTCAACATCTCTAATAGAAGTGTATTAATTCCTCTTTAAAGATGTTAAAGAAAAACATGGGTTGGGGTGGGAATCCACAGAGGAAGGCAGGAATAATGAAAAGTTCAAATTGAAGAGAGAGACTTCTGATGCTAAATTTCTCAACAACTTCCTCCAAAGATATTTAAGCATATCCAAACACATTAACACTAACAAAACTGATCTTTTAATTTTGAATAAAAAGCTTAACAAATGCAAATCTGTATAAATAAGAGTATTCCTTACCTCTGGTGTAATAATTCCTTCTTGAATATCTAATAAAGGTTCTAATGCAAAAAATCCACACCAAAACTGTTCATAAAATTCACTGGCATGTTTAATGCATCCTCTATATTCAAGAACTGAAGCCAACTTCACAGATTTCACGGCTAAACAAATAAAACATTATTATTCATCTATTTGAACAAAAGTACCAACAAATTTTAAAAGTATAACTCACCAAGCATTTTCCATAAATTTTTCCAAATATTATCATCAATACTACGAATCACAGCAAGCAATTCATAGGAGTATGCTTGAACTGCACTCAACTGTTTCAATACTTTATAAACATCAGCACTAGGTTCCTTATCCTTAATATTATTAACTCCAAGAATAATATTTATTCCTAATGAAATTATATTGACAATGACTTTTAAAGACAGTGACGCCACAAAAGCTGGTTCAACTGCAGGTTGTTTATTTTGTATATAATCTTTTAAATAGGAAGACAAAAGGATAGCTAACTCAGATATGGTCATAAATTCCTCTACTGACAAAGCTTCTGTTCTGGAGCTGAGCCAATATCCTTGCGCAGAAGTCACGACACTTGCAAATCGATGCAAATGCAAGATAAGAACAGAAACTGATTCCTCCTGCATTAGATGCTGCAATGCAGATGTCTGTTGTTGAATCATATCAACAGGCAGATTGGCATCTAATATTGCTTTCACGCCTCGAACAAAAAAGGATATAATTTTATTGTAACTTTCATCTGAAGTCTCAAAAACCTCCACATCATTCAAAACCTCTGCCAGCAAACCACCATTTTTGCTAACAAGGATGTTATTTAAAAGACTTGTCACAAATCGAGTATAATTTCCGCAAATCTTTTCACAGTTCTCAACCACAGTACATTCTTTAATGATACGTTTGGCTTCTTTCAAAAAATGTATTCCATATCCCAGACATTGAGCCTGATTTATAGTTTCCTCGCCATACACAAAATGATTAGCTTCCAATAGCAATACATCCAAGTACTTAATGTTACAACAAGAAAGAACATCCAGATAGTCATAACGAATCTTCAATATAGTATTCATGCACAAAGTTTTATTTCGCTGTTTCAAAAACGTGAATAATTCATAAAAAAAGCCATAATAAACTTTTAAAACATCTTCTGTTATTTCCATTTTAAGATCTTTCATGAATGGTTTTAATTCCAATACCATTCGAACTTCACCCTGAAAATAAAGGTGTTAAACTAATAAAATAATGATTTTCCAAATAATACAAATAGATTTGTCAAGTTCAAAACAAGATTCTCACCCTCTTCAAAAAGTATTTGGAAACATAATATACACATGAAAGAATGGAAGAATCAATACTAGATGACTGAGTCTTAATGTATTCCAGAAGGTGTTTGACTGATACTAGAACATTGTCATCATAATGAAATCCTTCACTAACTCCTTGCGTTACAGTTTGTGTCAAATGTTTCAATATCTTGACTGCATTTTTTTCATCTATTTCCGATGCTAACAACATTTTTACCTACACAAAAAAATTATATATAATATGGGTTTGTCATTAGCCACAGAATATAATTAAATTGGAAATAGACAGTGATCATACTTTGCCACTACTAAAGACCGTAAAATCTCTAGCAGTTAGTGCACACCAGTAATCCTGATTTGGGATGACAGCCATGGCGTATGTATTCACAATAACTTCGCAAATTCTCACGATTAAAGACTACATTAATGAGAAGAATTGCCTACTACAGAGTGAAGTTACAACTGACATCTAATCCGACACCTGAGAACATGCGTACATTTCTAAAATCGTAATCTTCAACCTATACGTGGCATTCAAACCACACCACCTCCAAACAATACCTGACCGCATCTAAATTCACATTGTCTGAAAATTAATACATTGTTAGAATTAACATCGCAAATCGGCACACCTCGAGCCTTTACACCTCTACCTCTTATATTTCAAATCTTTCAAATGAACTTTCAGCTTCGAACTATAGAGTGCGCGTTCTAGAGCAGAACATAGAATCTCCAACTGCAATTTTTTCTGAACTTAGATGATAACAACTGCATAGAGATGTCCAGACTTTGTGTCCAGAATGACGTCACAACATTTGGCGGGAAAATGTTGGATTGCAACCTCTGCTATACGCGAAGCGAGTCCTAGAGAATTACCAAATTTTTAGCTGCATTATGCGGTTCCTGAGGTGCGTATATCTTATCACATTTGTTATTTAGAATGGTTTTTGCTTTATTTCGGTTTAGGTACTGGCTGAGAATTTTGTCAAAAAATTGGATTAGAAATAGCACTGTTTTATCAACACGTCGCTACCTTTTCTTTTTGAAAACGGTTCGAAGTAAATATTATCATAATCGTAGCAATGATGTTAAGGTGCTGCTTTATTATAAAATGAAATGAATTAAACATTTGGTTCAGGTATCGCATTTCCCCATTTTCGACGTTCAATTCGTAATTCGCATCAAGCCATGCGGATGACTAAAAACCCGCATTTTTACAATAAATGAAAATTATATTATTAGTTGACAATTTGTCGGGCACTTGCGTAGCTTCGAGACGGTCTAGACCAGAGTAGGTATGGTTCTACACCGTCAAGACGGCACTCAAGGTGCAGAGAACCGCCAGTTGTGTCTTGTGAGTAAGATTTGACAATCTCTCCCTACCCACTTAATTTATAATAATGAAATAACTTTTCAATAAATCACTGAAATAGAATGCGTATTTTTATACGAAATAAATATGTATATACAAAAAAATATAAAAAATTAAATTAAAAATAAATAATTCACTATTTACCTTTGTATAACACTTTAATGTTATAGCCTATTACAGCTTCATTTTCTTTTACACCGTAAAGTTATAGCATTCTTCTGCGTTTTCTTATTAGTTATTATTTAAATGTGTATCATACGTGATGCCCACTACGTCTCTATTTCCCCCATAATAGAATGTGTAAAGTTTTATGTGTTATATGAAGTCGCTGGTTTATGAGCATTGCATAAATAGCCGTATATTTTTTAGGTCAAAAATGTTGCTTAGTTGCTGGTTCTCACATTTTTCATAATATCTATACCTGCTTCCCACCTAAACTTTGATATAAGAATAGACGCAAAACATAGAAATCAAAAATATATTTCCAGATAACCACGACGATGCTTAATGTAAGCAAAATTTGAGCGAATATTTGTACAACATTGGTATAAAATTGACATTTTTTACATATTTGTACTACTGTTTCTCGGGTAAAATTTGTGTACTTATATTGTGTAAACATTGTATTGTAACGTTTCACCGTGGTGAATTAAAACTCACACTGGTATTATTTAACAAAAACATTTATTCGTAAACAATGCTACTAAAAATACTTGATCTATTTACAGATATATTACAGTCCTTGTGTTCTTCACTTGATTATTTTCCTTACACACGACTCCGTTCTCTTGAATTATTTATTAACACAGCTCACTTCTTCTGATTATTTATTTACACTGTTCACTTCTTCGACACTATCGCACAGTCCGATGGACTGTCCACGGTTCACTGCGCTGACCATAATTCACTGCGCAGACCATAATTCACTGCGCAAACCAAGGTCCACTGCATTGCTGTTTTCCGCGATGCACACTTCTCAGCTCAGCTTCCACTTCAGACAGACTACTGCATACTCACACTGACGGACTGACTGCTTACTACTTCTACTTCTTACTAACTGACTGCTACTTGACTACTACTTACTGACTGACTCGCGGCCGCCGGCAGCGGCGAATTTATATCTGGCCGGCGCACGCCTCGAACCATCGGGAACGTGCGCCACACCTCTACGCGACTCGCAAATAACCCGGAACCATCGAGTTTGGGGGGCGCCGGCAGTTGGGCCGCACGCAATCCGCGCAGCGAATCCCGGCAGATGATGCAATATTCGTTACAGTATAAATTCTAAGCAAATTTCACATAAATGTGCTACGAAAACATTTTTGGAAACAAACATTAATTTAAACTGCAATTTAACATAAAATAATCGAATATTTTATATTTTCATGTACATATTGCAATTGTTTACATGAAAGTTTTCTTTAAAAAGTTTCAAAATTTGCATAAATTTTACGTAAATATTGGCATCATTATTACGTCAGAAGCGGTCACATATTTGCAAATATTTCCAACACATTTTGTGCAAACTTTGTACAAACAGTATTTATGTAAAATTTGTACATTTTATGGTTAACAGAAAGGGTCACATCACTTCTTTATTTAAACAATTCTCGTATTCTTCAATTAATTGGATTAGATTACAAAAACGAATTGTACGAATAATAAGCAAATCTCACCCACTTGATTCTTGTAAGCCTCTCTTTATTCATCTAGGTATTTTACCATTACCTTGTCTCTTCATATATGAATCAGTAGTTTTTGTCAAGAATGACTTACTTACGGGCGGGAATGTATTTTCAGGAAACGCGGTTATTTATATCTATAACATTATGACATAAAGTTGATTTGGGGATTTTTTTCGTTTTTCAAATATCACATAAGTGTATTTATTAGATATTTCACACACCGTTAATAATCACATTTCCAGCGATTTGTAAACAACATTGCATTTCTGAGGTAAGGTGCTGTAAATGACTTCCAATGACTTTTTTGAAAACTCATAAATTTTCTGTGGAAAAGAGCTTCAAATTTCACATTTACAGTAACGCTCAAACGCCATTTTCTTAAAACGGCTCCAAATTTTTCAATGAAAATTGCCATTTAGGACGAGGTTTTACTGTCCTTTAATGTTTTTAAAGTAATATTTTTGTTCTTCTATTAGAAAACTTAAAAATTGAGAAAAGTATACTTAAAGCGGTGAAAGATTGCAGCTGGCAGGAGTATGTGGCATGTTCGAATAGCTAGGCCAGAGAAAAAAGAAAGCTAATAAGAGAAAGTCTGTGCCATTCTTTAGCACTACCAGTTTTTCATACACGACTTCTTTTGAATTGATTATTTGTACCCACTTTTTGAACAGTCAATAAAGTTCATATTTTTTAAAAAGATTACACAAATATTGAAGATGAAGTTATCACATTTGTTTAAAAAACATTTAATTTATTTTTTAAAGTCGAAATAAAAGCGAGGGCTCATATTATCACCTTCTCTTCTATTAATAATACTATAAATACTTTCGATCTTGCGAAAAACGTAATGCATTTTAAATAAAAGAATTTATTAATGTAGATTTTGAAATATGTATCCTACAGTTATGTATAAACATTTGTGATTGTTGGAATTATGGACAGCTCGCACCCCAGTCTATCAACACACAGATCTTTCCCTGATTACAGGCGGATTCTGGCAACTGATTACAACTCGTGACGCACAACACGTTAGCACACACCAAGCCACACGCGTTCTACTCGACGGTCATAGATACAGTACTGCTCTAGTCAAAGAGAACACAGGACCGTCAGTCGATTGTTCGGTATATCGATAGGCACTCTCCTGATGGGATTATATCGCCCTGTCGATAACTCCAATACTTCCCCTCGACACAATCCCCCACACTTCACTTAACTTTCACCAGTCCAAGCAGCTCCACGCACTTCTCATGCTTCGACCTGGTCAAGGCATTGGTGGATGTCGGCTGGCATGTCCACCGATGCCAGATGCTCTAACTTGAGTAGCCCTGAATCCACGACTTCCCGAACAAAGTGATGGCGAACATCTTTGTGCTTCGATCGAGAATGAAAGACCGGATTTGTCGCCAGTCTGTGAGCGCTGAAGTTGTCGTTGCCTCAACCTCTCCCAATTCAGTCAGGAAGCTTCGAAGGTGTGTGGCCTCCTTGGCAGCCTCGCTCAGGGCCATGTACTCAGCCTCTGTGGTGGAAATCGCAACTGTCCTTTACTTTCTTAAGTCCCATGTACAGGTCCACCGATCATGGTGATCACATATCCGGTGAATGACCGTCTGTCATCTAGCGACCCAGCGTAGTCCGCGTCCACATATCCCAAAACGGGAGAGTCCCCTACCTGATATCTGACTCCCAAGTCCATGGTGCCTTTTAGGTAACGCATTACCCTCTTTGCTGCTTGCCAGTGGGACTTTCCAAATGAGTCGTTGTACTGGGCAAGCACACTCACGCCGTGAGCTATGTCTGGGCGAGTTGCCACTGACAGATACAAGATACACCCTACAAGCTCAAGATATGGCGGCCTGACGCCGTCAGAGTCGCCTCACACATCAGCCTTGGGTAGGTTTGAGCGAGGTGCAATGGGCGTGGAAACAGGATGGCACTCACACATCTTGAATCGACGAAAGATGTCCTCTATATACGTCCTCTGATTCATGAAAATGGACCCTTTCCTCACTTTGAAACCTATCCCCAAGCAGCGCTCCAGATTCCCCAGATCCTTTACCTCGAAAAGTCTTCCCAGATTATTTCCGAAAGAATCCATCTTCTCGGACTTCCGACACATCACCAGAATGTCATCAACATAAATCACGATGAACATTGTGTGGTCATCCTTAAGGTACACCCACATGTCTCCTGTGGAAGGAGCTGTTCCCAGGTTCCTTAGATCCTTGTCGAGTCGCCAATCCACCAATCAACGAAATGCCCGAAACAATAGAGAGGTGAGCTCTGAGTCTGGCTCTGGACGAGTCTACTGATATGAAAGATAAACCACACATAGCCACATTTGTGAGGTACGTGTCAATGGACTTGCAGGTGTTAGAAGACCTCTTAGACCTGGTTACATTGAAGGATACTATTCGTGGTTGAGACATGAAAGAAGCCATGGATGCCGTTTTACAGAAAAACTCAGTGCCTATCGATAAGATCGTCAGCACCATCTATGACTGGCACGAAACAAGGGCTTATTGGGTTTTTAAATTATGACACATCATTTCCTGAGTCCCTACGTGAATATTGTATTATCGTGATAGTCTTGAAAGAGATAATGTGCTAGCACATGTGCTAGGTACACCCACTATCGGTGCACCATGCGTTCCGGCCCTCGCTGCCGCCGGTACGAAAACGCACCTCCGGTGTGTTCCTTGACACATATAGAGTAGCGTCCTCGGCACCACTAGCGGTCTGCTGAATCTTCAGGATTTGCACTCTTCTAGCGAGCGGTCAATTAAAATACTCTTAAAATACTTTTAAAAAGTCCCAAAAGCAAAGAAAAGTGACGTAAATGTGTTATCAAAACAAATTCAGATGCGGAACTCAAGCTGTTGGATATGTTACTGATGTAATGGTAGTTGCGGATCGAGGTGGGGTCATGTCCTCATTCAAAAGGCCCAGAGAAAAAAATAAAATGATAAAAGTGCGCGAAACATAAAAATGAGAAACAAAACATGTAGAATGGTCTAAAACTAATCGAAAAAATAACCGCGCGTTTTGTCCTAAGTTTTTGGTAACGAATGAGAATCCTGATAATTGCTGTGTTTTAGCCCAATGGTACGCTTAGGGAGTATGAAAAATGTCTTCGACTGTTCTCCAGTGGCGTGTGACAGCTCATATATTCTTTCTCCGCTTGGATAAGCGGCGCTACGGCGACCTCCACGTATTGGAATGTGGCCGACGCAATCGGAAACAGTGTTGACGGAGTAAGGTCTCTCTCCAGGTGCCAAGCGAGTGATCTAGCCCGCTGTAACATTTCGCGCAATGACAGTGTGCCCGAAACAGAAGAATAGGGTATGGACCGCTTACTTGTGCCAGGAGACGGCGCGGTTAATAAGTTCACACTGACACAAATTACACATGCATGTGCAGAGCATTTAGTAAAGTTAACATAAAATTATTCACGGACTACTTGCTGAAGGAATCATGGAACACAGTTTATAACGCTGCTGACACAAATGAAAAATCACCCGGTATCACCCGGTTTCCATGTCTACTTCCGAGAATAAAAAAGAAATTTAAGGAAATTAATAGTTCAGGCAAAAATAATGAAAAATAATCATGATATTTTAAACGCTAGTAAACTAAAGCAATGTGGAATATCGTAAAAAATATGACCACATCATCTCGTTACTTTGTAGAGAATGTTGTTTTAAAAGATAATGAAAGAGAAGCACTAAGCAGGAAAAAAGAGGCAAATCTCTTCAACCAACACTTTTTTAGAATTGCGGCTGAACTCACGAAGGTACTAAAACCGCAAAATTTAACATCATTACCTTCCCACAAAAATTTCAACGCAATAGTTATTTCCGAAACTTCTTCTAACAAAGTACTGAGAATAGTCAGTAAACTAAAAAATAAATATTCATCTGGTTTAGATGAATTTCTGGATTGTTTATTGAAAACTTGTGTATCTGCTTTATACACCCGTTAACTCACATTTTCAATGCTTCTTTATGCACAGGAATATTTCCAGATTTTTCAAAACAGCTAAAATTAAGCCACTTAAACAGGGAATAAAAATGAAATTAAAAATTACCGACCAATTTCCCTTTTGTCGGGTTTCTCAAAAATGTTAGAGAGGCTTTTCTATAAGCGAATGGAAACTTCTTAGGAAAAACGAAACGTTTTCAGACTCACAACACGGGTTTAGAAAATCAAAATCTACCTAACCTGCCTTTTCTTTTCATAAAGATGTTGCATCATCAATGGACCAAAATGAAGCACTCATTGGAATTTTTTTAGATCTTTCGAAAGCTTGTGACATTATTGATCATAACATCTTGCTATCAAAATTACCTTCTTATGGAATTCGTAGTATTGCCCTAGATTAAATATGCATTCCCGCCTGTGATATGGCTTAATATTCTTCGAACAATGAAAAAATGCCATCCACGTGATCCCTGCAAGCCTCTCTTCATTGAGATTGGAATCATCCCACTACCTTACCTATGTATTTACTAAACTTCAATATTTGTCAAAAGCGACTTACTTATCGGTGGGAACATATTTTCATGCAATACTGATATTTATTCAACAACACATGTCGTAGACATTACGTTCATCATGTGTCAGTATCAACAGCTCACTATCAGAAATCCACATACAATACATGTACATTACTTTACAACGCATTGCCAGATATTAAACAATTGAAGTCGGTTCACAAATTTAAGATAAAAGTAAATTTTTTCCTGCTGCATAACTGTTTCTATACAATTAGAGATTGCACTGATTATCAAAAAGAAAAATAATGTTTATTTAAAAAACAGTGATACATTGAATTAGTTTAAACTTTATTGTATTTTTTTAAAATAAATAATATGTTAATAACAAATAATGTACTTCAGCTTCCGGTTCAATTACCCCCGTATCGATCAGGTTTTTGTCCAGTTTCCCTGATTCATTGAGCTGAGAAGGCCCTTTGTTTTGCTTCTAGACGTAAATGTATCTTCACTTTGCGCACGTTTTGTTGAACTCTCCTTTTGCTTGTAATGGTAGGAGTAGAGGTAAGGGCGAGTTACTATTTTGTTAGCAATGCGGAAAAATCCTATCTGCAATTCATTTACCGATGCAAATAAGTTTTTTATATCTCGGGAACGAACATGTCTAGTGTTTTTCAAATATTGCTATTCTCGCGCTCTTTTAAAATGTGTTTTTATTTATTTATTTATTTTAAACTTTTACACATCTTTCAACTATTTATTGTTAAAATAATGGGAAGGGATTCTGAAACTCAAGAAAACGTGCGCAGATGATCTTTTCCCCCATACCTCACATACAGTTTTTACTGTTTTTTGACTAAATAAATTTATGTACTTAAGAAGAAAAAGAAAATATCTAAAAAGAATAAGAGAAAATAAAAAGAAATCCAATAAAAATAAAAAGTGGAAGAGGCTTGAAACATATTTTGTGAAATACTGTCGGCCTTCTTCAGTCCCGTAACTAACAGTAAAGTGTATGTAAGCGAATGTTTAATTTATAAATCGATATCATGCGATTTTATTTAAATTCTATCGGTTGACATCTGTATCATATAATGAAAAATATAATACCCAAATCCTTAGACGCTTTGCAGCTCTGAATTCAACGATTTAAATAACAAATTATTACTATTTTGAATTTAAAACTATAAAGTATTAATTAAATAGTGAACTTAATATTTTAATTTTGTTAAAAGCATTTTATTATAAATAATTTACCTTCTTTATAATTTATATTATATTTATATGTAAACACAAAAACACGAAGACATACAAATTCCCCCCTAAATTCGTCTCTGGATCCGCCCCTGGACACGACCTGATAGTCCCGGTGGCAGAAGAAAACAGTTGATTTAGCGACCTACGTAATATTAGGACTTAACTTTTAAACAAATAATGTCTTGAAGAAGTTGGCTTAGCTTTTACACAAATAGAGTGTTGAATTTTCGCCGAATTTTTAGTGGCACATACATATTGTAGCGTCACGGCTTGCAGCCAGTTCAGAGCTGACGCAGAAGGTACAGGGTTGAGGGCACTAAAAATAGCCTCCCGCACAGAAGGGGGGGCTTCCCAGGAATGAAGGGTGTCGCGTTCAGAGGCTGCGTCAGAGACGTGTCTCAATGCAGCGCGTGGGGGGAGAAATGACGTGGGAGGTCATGTGACTCGCCCCTGCATAACATCGCGTCGCGATGGCACGGGTGGGTAACAGTTCAAAATGCGTGCCTTCGTAGCATACTGTGCACGCCAATGTATATTAGAGTCTCAGAATTACACTCTATATTAAAGCTACCGCTCCTCGAAGAGCACTTTAAAAATTTAGCTAGTAATTTCTTCTCCAAAATCAACGCGTCAAACAATGACATTATCAAACATTATCTTTGTACGAGCACGGCCACGTACAAGGGCCCGAGAGATATGCTGCAGTAGGCGAGACGCCAATACTTGCATGAAAATTGCGGTAAACAACGCTAAAAGCGCGCCGAACGGCTATTCCTGACCCTGTTGTTTTTCTCTATTTTACAGATCAGCCATAGATGTCCGAAAGGATAGGAATGGCTACAAAGCAGGGAAGTGTGGCGGCATTGCACACTGCGGCTACACTAAACTGCGCGGCAAAGCTGCGGGTGCGGGTGGGTAACAACTCTGGTTTCCTCGTGGCGAGTCCACAAAACTTTGTCCGCCGAGGTTGGTGCTGAGTGCCGATGGCACATGGTGGTTCGATGTGTTCGGACCAGGCGACGTGTTCCTCGAACACTGGAAGGCAGATTATCGATCTACCGGGGCGGCCTAGCAGGCCTGACGCAGGCGCCGCCGCAAGGCGCATGTAGAGGGGGAGGCTGCAGTGGTAGCTCTTTAAAAATAAGAAAGAATTCTTCACATTTTAATATTGTCTAGACAATAATTTTGTCATGATCGTTGTTAATTGTATCAATATTAATTGAATTCTCAGTATATCTCCTATTTTGCTTGTAAAGAGCCTATATTGTGGTGATTTGTTGGTGTTTAATTTAACTGAATATAGTCTGAATACTACACATACAAAAAACCATCAAATGTTCAAAATAATTTCCAAAAGATTAATTTTTTAGGTGTCCTCAGTTAATGTTGACTGAACAACATAACACTCTCTCCCAATTTAAGTTATTTATGAAATTGGTCCAAGTTTACATGGAAGACTTCTGAAATGATTGTGTGTTTTTCAAAAACCATTGTAAATTAATAATTTTGAATTCTTAAGTAGAAAGTAAACTGAATTTCAAAGAAAACATATGTCAGGGAAGTGATAAAGGTAATTGGTAAGCTAGTTTTATTTTAAAATGTTTCTTAAATCTTAAACAGTAATAAACTGGAAGGCTGAGGGTTGTATAGGGTGTAACACCTCAATATTTTGCCAAATAGTGGCATGGGACTATCTGATCCCAATCACTTATATTTTGATTTAATTACAAACGTGTACTTCAAATGTTGTTCAAGGAAATGTGATATTATTTGTACTATCAAAACCAATAATGTAAATAATTATCTTTCAATACATTTTCTAGTTAAAAAAATCAGTTTCTGGCATCTCATTTTTCTTCTATTATTCTTCAGTTTATTCACTGATAAAACATCCACAATTGTTTAAAAACATTTAAAAAATAAATTAATTTTACAATTTCTGTTATAAATTATGCCTCCTTGGACTGCACCCACATTGTGAAGGTGCCATGGATAGAAAGCACATAAAAATAAATCATCCCAATCAATCTGGGTGAATGTCTCACAACTACAAGAAATTCTTTTCTAGTTTTATAAGGTGTTGTGGATGCAAATTACAAATTTATTAACAGATGGAGTGGATAGTTATTGCAAACAAAATAATGGGGGTACCTTCTGAGTATCTACATTACAAAAATGACTCGGAATAATACATTATCACTGCGAAATGATAATGTACTTTACATAAGTTAACATTTAGTTTTCCACAACACAATACAACAATAAACATGACAGAAATACCATAATTATTTTATTTTTGTTGTTCATTGAAAACGAATGTAACATAACCTCTAAAACTTACGTGTTGTATTAATTTAGGCGGCCCACAATTTGTCTAAGACGAACATTTTACGGTGATTTATGTCTCTTTTGTGCCACAATTGACTCCTAACAAAAACACAAACGATAAACTTCTCAGCAATCATTTTATTCGACACTTACAACACCTGAAGTGTGTCAGCTGTAAACAGCGCGGACCAGCGATACTAGCAGCGAAAGGGCCGCTCTTATCGCTGGTCGCAGCGCTTATCCCGTGAGCAGCGCGCTGCCAACATGAACACCTCCATTTGATTACATGGCAACGTTCTCGTTGCTTCGCTCGCAGCTCTGCTCTTATCGTTTATCGCAGCTCCAACATAAACGTACCCTAACAAACCGCCTTAAGAGTGAGGTTGTATAATTGTAAACCTATGTAAATAAACTTGTATATACTCACTTGAGTCTGTTTTCTTTGTGGCGTTGGCAATGCACGTAAGTGACAAATTATTTATTGAGTCCTATAGTGGGTAGTTTATATTATTGAAACAATATGAAAAATCTATATACGTTTTCATGTGAAACATCTGAGAGGGACAGGAAAATGGTTAGATGTGTGAATTGCGAATTACGAAGATGGGCAGAACCTGTAACCTACTATTGACTTGAAATAACCATCTAACTCTTCTTGCTTCAAATCAACTTTTGTCCTCTTTGTTCTGAGGGCGCTATAATTTTAGATTCCTGATTTTTGGGAACAGTAGGGCATCTAAAAGAATCTTACAATGTCTCTTCTGGTTCCTTTTGCCCCAGTCCACTATCAAACAACTTGTTTATCATGAAAATATAACTTTATTTTGGAGAAGAAAAAAGCATCTCACTGCAAGAAAGAGTACCCAAGCAATTCAACGTTTTCAAACCATTGTAGGCAGAGGAAAACCTCCAGCGAAGAATGATCACGACGTTTTAAAATAAAATCGACACTTATGTCGTGTTTTATCCATAAGCCATATACGAGGGTGGCCACAGCGAAGCTCGTGAGCCGCATGCAGCTCTTGACACTGAGTTCAGAGTAAAATTAATTAATAGGCAGTCAGTAGCGGCGATGTGTGGCTTAACTTACGTTATTGAGTTCAACGATCTTATTGGCATTTGGTGAATAACAGATATATATATATATATATATATATATATATATATATATATATATATATATATAGAGAGAGAGAGAGAGAGAGAGAGAGAGAGAGAGAGAGAGAGAGAGAGAGAGAGAGGAACTCTAGTGGTGAGTGATGGGTGGGGAAGATAGTTCCTGGGACTTCTGTTAGACTCTCGCGCTTTGAACGCGAGTGTGTCAGTGTCTAGTTATCTCAAGTGATCTCAAGTAAAGATCGTAGCGCTTCGTCTGAAATTGTAAAGTGAACGGGTAATGGTATTATTCGTACAACTTTTCTTGAACGATGGATTGACGATTTCGGGTGGAGTGGGGGTATTAGTTACAAAGTCGGCCATTAGAGTATTTTAAGTAATGCCAACGTCTGTGAAATGAAAGTCAAAACTGCATCTTGTGCTTAACTTTTTCGGGAGTTTTAGTTGACTCCCTTGAAGAACCTGGACCTGACTCAGCCATTTCTTTCGATATTGACACTAAATCTGAACAGGGGTTCTGCACTATGAAAGCAACTGGCTTTGACTAGCTTCTGTTTCGCGCCAACGAAGTTTCAATGCTTGGAAGGTTGTCATTAGTGCCCGCTGCGAGCTTTTGTCTTCAACTGTTTATTGCACAAGGGAGGGGGATCAAGGTCATCGTTCAAGAAAAGTTGCACGAATATTAGCGAGTGCCTATATTTTTGGGGGTTTTTTGTTTTTAGCATTGTAGTGGCCTGGTGTCTGAACAATTACGTCGCTGTCTCAGCTTTTAATGCAAACTAGGAGGAATAATTGTTTTTGTAGAAAGAAACGGTAAGCCACTGTGTCTTTTGTGTCAAATAAGTTTGTCACGGTTCAAGGTCGGTAGTCTAAACCACCATCATGACACTAACCACAGTGGTTTCAATAAAAAATTTCCTGTTGGATCTCAGTTAAGAAAAAACAAACTGAAATCACTAACGGAAAAACTTCATGATCAGAGTAGGGCTCTGTCAACGTTTACCAAGGAAGCAGATTTGATACCTAAAACGGGCTTCATCTTGGCTTTTAATATTGCAAAAGCAAAAACGCCGTACACAGAGGGGGTTTACTAAGAGGAACACGGCACAAGTTATATCTATCAACGAAATGCCCGACACACAATAGAGAGGCGAGTTTCTGTTATGAGGGCGGATATTTTAAATAATTTACAAAAAAATCTATGTGAGTGTTCAGCAGTAAGTCTGGCTCTGGACGAGTCTACTGATATGAAAGATAAACCACACATAGCCACATTTGTAAGGTACGAGTCAATGGCCTTCCAGGTGGTAGAAGAACTCTTAGACCTGATTACATTGAAGGATACTATTCGTGGTTGTGACATGAAAAAAAGTCATGGATGCCGTTTTACAGAAAAACTCAGTGCCTATCGATAAGATTGTCAGCGCCATCTATGACTGGCACGAAATAAGGGCTTATTGGTCTTTTAAATTGATTGATTTTGATACATCATTTTCTGAGTCCCTACGTGAATTTTGTATTATTCACAGAGAACATTTAGTAACAAAATACTTTCAATACCCGCATATTATGCATGTATTTCTAAACATTGTGAATTGTATTCGCGCAAGAGGCAAAACACACCGACAGTTCAAATCTTTTATAGAAGATATGAACGATGATGAGCATCCTGATGATGTATCTTGGTACTGCTTAGTGAGGTGGCTATCAGTACACAATGTTCTTGGCAGATTTTTTTGAATTTCTTGATCCAATCAGTTTATGGAAGAAAAGGAAAATCTTTCCCTGAACTTAATGACCCCCAGTGGTTGTTAGATTTGGCTTTTGTTACTAATGTGGACCAGCATTTACAAATACTAAACATTTCATTCTAAGGAAGAGAAAAACTTATTTTTTATTTGGCCCAGACTGTATTTAGCTTCAATAGCAAGTTAAAGGTTCTTGGGAAAGACCTTCAGACTAAAACATATGTTCACTTCAAAAGTTTAAAGACAATTACGGAAAGTTTTCCTAGCTTTCAGGAGGAAACTAAAGATCACTTGAGTAAAATGTCTGGCCTTGCTGAAGAAATTAATGGTAGATTTAATGATTAATGTTGACACATTGCCGGCCAAATTACTTCAAATTTGGCGCCTTGTTTTTTTTAACAGAGCGTTTGATGCTCTGTGAAGGCGTTTCAAAGAAAAGAGTTGTACATTTCAAACTTGGCGCCTCCGAGTCAATTTTCTCCAAAAAGCCGCGCGAATTTCTTCTCTGCCGAACAAACATTCATTTCTTCATGCAAAGTCCTTGGAGTCGATTATCAACTTCTTTCTATTAGTTCGGAAGGTCACCGAAAGATCGCACCAGCTCCTGGATAACTCCCGCTAAAAATTGGCATTGCCGAAATACCCATAGAGTAGAGATATATTGTATCTCTCCTCTATGGAAATACCAGGAGTTTTCTATCGCAGACGCCTGCTCGCCTTTTTTACGACAAGCTAATGCGGAAAGCTGAGTAAAAGCGTTTTGAACGTCTTCAAGGTTCGACCCAGAGTGTGCCAGGCACTGGATGTAGTAGAAACACATAGCTAAAGGCCACGGAATTCGTAAGGAAAGGGTCAGTTTTCGTTTGGACAGAGGTAACTGTGACAACTTCTTCAATACTCGTTAATTCTTTCTCCAAGTAACAATCCTTGTCAATTGTGTGTCATCTCTTTTCCAGAACACTCTTGTCTGACAAAAACTACTGTGATAGAAGAGGCGATGTTCCATTGCCATTTCCATCAAAAATGCTCTCCCAACTTTTCTTCGACTATTTCGCCGCCTGAACAATTAGAGATCACTTAAAATATCATTTATATTCATTGAAAATCATGTTGCTGTTGATGTGGGCTGTCTTGTTTCATTGCCAATAGGATACAGCAGCTGTACAGTTGGAGCTACTACAACTGCAATTGGACGAAGGTCTAAAAGGACTCTAATGAAGTGGTGTTTCTACCAAAAAATTTTGGAAGAATGTTCGAGAAGAAAATTAGCCATTAACAAAAGAGTGTGTTAAGAGACTTTTATCACACTCTTTGGCACTACTTATGTCTGTAAATCACTGTACTCAACGCTTAAATTCATTAAATCTAAATATAGATCTGAATCAACTGATGAACACTGAAGTGAACTGCGCTTACCAACTATCAGCCAGGTTTCAAAAAACTAACACAAAAAATGTACACTCAAAAACGCACTTCTCAAAAGTAAAATTGCATTCGTTCATCTATCCCCAAACAATAATGTTCTGCGTAGTGTAAAAAATAAATGTTCCTTCATTTGTTATAAAATAAAAAATATGTTTTCCGTTAGTAGCCACTTCTGAAACTAAGGTTAGTGGCCGCTTTGAATTTGTGCTGCTCCTAGAACTACACAGCGTTTTTCTGAAAGTTAAGGAAATCAACTTTCTGTAATTTTAATTAACTTCTATTTTTTCTTGATGCTTTATGTAAGTTTTTAACAATGATTATTATTATTATTATTATTATTATTATTATTATTATTATTATTATTATTATTATTATTATTATTATTATTATTTCTAACTCTGTCTCTCAAGGCCCTACTTCATGGTGTTATGCAACGCCATCTTGAATTAACTGTCATTCTAAAGAGCGTTGCATTATGTCACTGAATTTCACGTGCTTCCCCGTCGTACCGCAAGATGTCGAATGAACGCGACTGTATCCGGCACTTGTATAGCGCGTTCGAGATTAAGAATAAAGTACAGGCCTTATGGGCTTTTCCGGTAAATAAACATCCCACTGTTTTTCAGATTTCAAAACTGTTTTAAATACTCATTTACATGGTTTTACATATCAACAATTACATTAGCAAAATAATACATTGAATAGATGATATATTTATCACAAATCGTGATAAATATCACTTGTGGTGCACTCTAAAATTAATATTGCTTCTTGATTTCTTAATGACATTTTGAAGTACAAAGGACGTGAGAAGCTTAACAGAAACGTTTCCAGTGTATCGGAGTCTCATAGGAATAGTTTAGGTTTGAGGAAAGGAAAGAAAATACGCTTTCATAGAATTGGAAAGGTTTATTAGCACCTAACTATCGCTGAACGCCATTGTGAAATTCGTCGTCACGATCGAGCGCGTAACTTTCGATTCATACTGTACAACAGAAAAGCGCCACTCTGACATCACTGTTGCCATAAGATCCCGTACTTCATTCTTAACCTCGGACGCGCCATATACGGTCGCAATCATGCGGTACCCAGCGGACCGACGGAAAAAGACGCGGAAAAGGCCTCGAGGGGTAGAGTTAGAAAAATCGCAGTATAAGGTTAGTGGCCACCCCTGCCCTAGACAAAGAGGTGCTCCGTGCCATAAGATCAAGGCTTATAGCAGCCTCCCGCTTGCAACCCAGTGTCGGTGCTGTCCACCGAAGTACTAAAAGATGCTTTTCTGAACATCTCTATAGGACTAGGAAACCACTGACAGCATCATCACCTGACTCTCAAGAAGTTTGGCACAAAGTAAATTCTTCTGACAATATACTAGTTTATTTAACCATGTACTTGACATATATCAGTTGTTCACAATTTCATCCAATCGGGAGCTAGAATGTTACTGAAGCGGCATTTAAGCTGCCGATTGATGAAACCGCAACAGCTGATTTACGTCAAGTGCATGACTATTTCTCCAGCAAGTTTTGATACACGAGCACCCTAGTCCTCAACCAGCGCTGAATAGTATGGCGCGTTGAGACACATAGGTTACAATGCTGGCAACAACCACCTCCTACTTTCAAAACAATCGTAGCATTTCTCGTGGATCGTTTTGGCGTGATCCGTTCATGTCCACAGTTGGTACATGCTTTTAAGCCGTGACATAGCCAGAGCCCTCCCCTTCCATCACTACAGCTCTGCAATATCAAGAAAACTTACTAAGAGCGTACAGTACTTTATACTGCCATTTTCGCAGCTCTGCCCCTGTCAGCTATTGAGTTTCATCTAATCGGAAGCTTGAACGTCACTATACGGACGTTACAATGGTGACATTCGTTCCCGATTGGATGAAACTGTGAACAGCTGATACCTGTCAAGAGCAGAGTTGCTTAAAACGTAGTATAATCTTTGAGACTTGTCGCACAGTTCAGTCGCTCGGTCTTGCGTTCGCCAACCCACCAGTTGAAATTCTCACGACTCGAGTTGTCAATGGTAGCAGACGCAGCTGGTCCACGTGCGTTCACGGTGTGATGTGGTGCGTCCTAACACAGTTCGTTGGACAAACGTTGATCTCGGGCCTCCACAGTGTGGAACCGTGAACCCTCGCACATGAAGAGCATAGTGGTAATTCATTTTATGATTGTAATAGTCGATGAAAGTGTACTCCAAATGTTGATTTAATTTTCTTTCTAACCTCAGACATCAGTATCTGCAAGAATGTTTTTGTAAAACAAAAAAAAAGAGTGATTTGAAACTCAGCGTTTTCCATCATTTGACATTTTGCGCTGGAGCAATTGACCGACCTGACTATAAAGTGCGGCGTAAGAAAACGTCTTCAATAAATTAATGTATCATATTCTCCAATAAAAGTAAAATTTGTTCCGTTTTTGGAACGAAAATGTACACAGTTAAAGATATATTACCCAGTGAAAAATCACCTGCAAATGAAGTGACTGCTCCAGAATGTGATAAATCTATAAGAAAAGAGTTTGAGTTAGAAAGATGTATTGAATGGATTACGGAAAAGGGCCTGAAACGCGTTTGTGTTCAGTTTGCACAAGATCAAATTCACAAAGCCCCACGTTTAGTGCATATGTTGGAAAGTGAACTTAAACAAAAAATATACATTTTAGGAGATACATCATATGGTAGTTGTTGTGTAGATGAAGTTGCTGCCCAACATGTGAATGCTGATAGCATTATTCACTTTGGGCATGCATGCCTGAGTCCTTCTGAAAGAACACCAGTTCTGTACATTTTCAACAAAGAACATATTGATATTGAACAGTTCAAAATGTGTATGCATGACACTTTCACTTGTGAAGACAAGATATTATTACTTTATGATGTCTCTTATCAGCATGCAATTTGTGCTATTAGTCAGTACCTTAAAAAGAGTTTTGATAACTTAATTGTATCAGAGCTCTTAATAGATGGAAAGCTTTCATCTAATTTTGAACACATGTTTTTTGGGAGAGTTATTAGTGTTCCAAAAACAAAAATAAATGACTATGTCATTATTTTCATTGGATCAGATGGTCCTTGCATTGCAAATTTTAAGTACTTATTCCCAGGACAGCCATTCTTTAGATACAATCCAGCATTATCATCATTTGAACCTTTCAAAGTAAACATCAGTAAATTTCTACAAAAAAGAATGTACCTGATTGAAAGTCTTAAAAATGTGAAAAATCTCGGTATTCTTATTGGAACATTAGGCGTTAAAAGTTACTTGGAAGCAGTAGAAAGAATAAAGTGTTTAACAAAACCAAGAGAAATAAAATGTTATATAATATCAGTTGGTAAAATTAATGTAGCTAAATTAGCAAACTTTCCTGAAATGGATGCATATGTCTTGATCTCTTGTGCAGAGAATTCTCTGTTGGATTCTAAAGAGTTTTTGCAACCTATTGTGACTCCATATGAAGTGGAATTGGCTTTCAACTCTGCTTATAAATGGAGTGAAAAGTATGTCACAGATTTCACAACACTTATGCCAGGCTGTGATAACTATGTAAAAGAGAATAATGATATTCAAGAAAATGAGGTTAATGTGTCTCTTGTTTCTAGCAATGTGCAGAACACATTAATTGAAAGCAATGAAACATGTTCACCTACATCTCTTGTTTCAAAGGGGTTAGATTCATTAGCTTTGTCCGAGTCTCATGGTTGTAGCTTTCTGACTTCAAGAAGTTGGGTTGGGCTTGAGCAAAAGTTGGGGCAGAATGCTGTAGAAAAGGCCAGTCAAGGTCGCAGTGGTCTTCCTTTTAAATATGAGAATGAAAATGCATAACCAGAGTTTTTCCTGGGTAGAAATCAAATTACTTTATATACATATAAAACAATTCTTTATAAGAAGGGGTAATATTTTCAAAAAGGAGAAACCATGGTTCATTTTTGAAAATGTGAATTAAGGTGTCCAACAGATGTCTGCAAGGACTAGTCATTTTTGATTTCATATTCTATTGTCTTGACTAATTTTACAAATTTCCAATTCAAAATCATGTTTATTTTACAGTTTTAACTTCATCTTGGTAGTATCAAGTTTTGCTTAATTTTTTTTCCATTCATACAATGCACACAAGGACAAATCACATCAATTTATTACAGTGAAAGGTTTGATATTAAAACTTAGGTTATGCAATGTACTATCAAATTTATTAACAGCACATTGTAAAAACACAAATTATTAAATTGTTAGAAATAAAGGTATATGAATAAAAAAATATGTGCAACTGTTTTTCAATCTGCACGTTGTGATATTTCCCTGTAATTAGCACTCCTTCATCTGTAACTACAGACACTAGGTAATGCATTTGCTTTTCACTCATGTTTTCAAATGGAGCTTTGAAAAACAGAATATTTGAAGTAAAGAAATAGAAATTTAATAGTGTAGTTAAGATTGCTGACAACCAAATAAATGGCAAACTTCTTAACTCTTCATATAATTCACTTTCAAAATAAAACAGTTCCATCAAGTTATTCTATTTCACACACATATATAATATGCAGCTTAGCAAGTCATTATACAAAGACACAGTTGGCTGGATTCCAACCAAACATGCCAATCTTTCAGACATGCATAAATTATACTGCAGATGCCTGTGGTCGTCAGAAATATTGCCACTTCCCAAGAATAGCATCTTTTATAGCATCGATGTATTGTGCTGGAACCCAATACACCCAATATCGAGATGCTTCAGTTGGTCCTAATTGAATACCCTGCCACAAACATGAAAAGATGTTATTAATTTGTGAAATCGCAAAGAAATGGACTGGTTAAAAATTACACTTTATAAGCTAGATACCATTATATGATACTCTTCATGTCCTTCAATAGGCTCACTAACAACACTTTTAATAGTATTCATTGGTATCTTGTCAGTTCGTTCTTTGGTACCAATCCATATTTGATCTTGTTCCATTTTAAAAGTTAATCTCACTTTCCCTCCTGATTTGTTAAGCATTCCAGATAGAGGAAATGGTGGCAATGAGTCCTGCAAATGTTTTTTAAAAATTACACATTGATAAAAAGAAGTCGTTTCCAAATTTATTTATTTGTTTGTTTGTTTCCCTTCCATTACATTTGGCACAAACAAAACAAGCAAACTTACCTTGGCATTCTTAATGCCTGGCATTACATCTTCCGGAATACCTATATCAATAACTTTCTTATGTTGCTTCTGTTTGCAAAATGGTTCTTTGGTAGTAGAAGATGCTTTCTCATCCAAAAAATCCTGCAATCAACAATATTTTGTACTATAAAAATTTCCATTCTGCATCAAATTCTAGCTAGCATTTTTGAACTTCTGTGTAAGTACAAACAGAAGCATAAAAATATTCCGTTTATCTTCTATAACAAAATATCCAGAATCTCCAATTATACAATATATTATAAATATAGCAAGTAAAGAATTTTTCTAGTATTTTGGAACGGCATCTTTTGTTTTTAACCCTACCTATATTGTTACCAACAGTATATGATTGCAAAATAAAACTGAACTAATTTCAACTAACAATATGAGCCCAAATAGCACACTATTTCTGCAGTTCTTGTTCACTGCAAGACTACTTCGACACAATATTGTAACAATAAATGCAGCAACACTATTAATCATAACCTTGCATTTTCTACTTAACATAATTTGTAGTATTTGAATGGATGAATTACAAAAATTACGACTGTTGTATTTTCCAATTTATTCAAGAATGGAAAAGTTACTTCATTTCTGTGAGCACTTATGCATATAGATATTAGACAAAAGATGCCTTCCCAAAATACTAGAAAAATTATTTACTTGTTATCCTTTACATCTGCATTGCGACTTCCATTTTTTAAATTACATACCTTGAAACTAGATTCCCCACAAAATAAGCAACTTTATTGATAAGCATTTGTGACACAATAATAACAAATGTACTGGTTAAAACTATTAAAAACATTACAACAAAGTGTGGATACAAAGTTCTAATTTATTTTACATTTCTAATACAAACTAAAATGATATGTATAATTTTTTTCCTGTCTATATTTAGCATTTTATAATGACTTTTACAATAATTAAAATTACTTGCAATTTACGAGAATTGTTGTATTTTACCTGCTTACTAGGTGTTGAAACTGCGAGTACATCATCCAGTTTAGAACCTACAACCATGACTTTCGCACCTTTAACAACACCAAGATCTCTCAAAGTGCGTTCATCTTTTGCCAAACCCTTTATCATCACTTTTTGCATTGCATGAGGGACTCCTACAACAAGAGTTTTTCAATTCATTCATAACTTCTAGCCAAAAACAAAAAAATGCTTGAATACATTACTGCATGAAAATTGAAAACTATGCAAGTTAACGGTTTTAAAGGCTTTAAAGCATGCATACCAGAAAAGCTGGAAGCGTTCAATGTCAAAAGATTGAATTTATTAACAGCACTTGCAAGAAATAATCCCATCTCAAAAAATTATTTTACAATATCTTTAAAATATTATATTTGAAATTAATGCAATTAAATTTTAATCAAATATTAAATCCTTACTAAATTGCATGACTCAATATGTAATGAAGATTGAATTGAAACCAAGATGTAAATGTGGGTGGCAAATATTCTACACTAAGATAAGATCTAGTGTTCATCTGCTTTCAATGTAACTACATAATGTGCAGGCTGGAGCAATATTCTGTAATTCTTTAAACAAGAAAATGTAATTTCAGATGAATACATTGGGTACAATATCAAGACCAGTAATGGCTACTGTCTTTCCATTTTAAGAGGTGCTACTATGAAGTGTCAGAAGCAACATTGGTAGTACAGTATAGACAATCAGAAACAGTTTCTGAAGAGAAGAAAAAGGAAAACAGAGGGGTTAAAATTCTCACATGCTACATCTATTGTTACTAAATAAATAAAGCATTTTTAATGTACTACAAGACTATGACTGTCCCTTCAAAATTGTCATTTTAACATGAGTACTATAAAACATTTCAATCCAATAAACAAAAAGTATAATGGTTTTCATTCAAGAAAAGCTGATCTTTGCAGTTAATATAGATAGTAAATTTTAAGCACATTACAAAATTTTGTAGATATGCTAATCATTTACCACACAGCAGGTCTTTCAAAAAACACGGAGGGAAAGGTAATACTTTAATAGGAGACAAAAGAACACAGTCTGAAAATATTGCACATAAAATAAAATACCTATTATATCCTCAAGGTGAACTTTTAGTTCACCAATAGTCTTATCTACTGCAAATGACACATCATATTTGTTCTTGTTGTAAACAACTTTGAAATCAATAACTTCTTTGCTGGCATCAATTTCACATTTTGCAGATAAGTCACCACTTTTGTCAGGTTCTTCATGGGCATCTCCATGGTCAGATCCTATAATGAATATTTGTTATAACTTTTCCACTAAACTTTTATATGAGTATATATAACAATATATGTATGTTATAACAGTGGAATAATCAAAATGTCATGAATGATAATTTAATGATTTCTCTACTTTAGTGACTGTTATCTGTAAACATACATGATATTCTTCCATGAAAGTAAATTCCAATCACATGTGAACTGTACAGCCTATTCATTTGAAATAGCCAGCAATCTAGAGTACAATTGCATTCATTAACGAAATGCATTGGTGAAACGTAATATTACACTACCATAGATCAAACTGGCAAAAACCAAAACTAGATGAAGAATGTTACAAACTCGATGTTTGCACTCGAAATAACAATGGAATATAATTATGACATTAAGTCACTAATTAATTACTTTACTACAAAACAGATGTATGAACTTCGAACTTGGGGGTGATCGTCTGCTTATCACGACCATTATGAGAATTGAAAAACTCCGATTCATGGCATGAACAAAAACAAAAATCAATAGGGTTAGTTTGTTAGATTTAAGCACGTACCCACACATTCCATATTGAATTACATTGAAGGGATATTATCCCAGATCATAATAAACAAAATATAAATCTAAGGCAGACTACAATTGTCCTTGTTTCAAATGACGTGCAAGTCGTCCAGCAAGTCAAAAGAGTCGAATAACTCAATCTACGATGTATCACAAATTGCCATAATTAATCACATCACAATGAATGCCCTTAACTACATTTCGCCCCTGAGTTTCTCCCCGCGAAGGCAATGTATGCTGCCTTGTCTAGCCTAACCTCGCATAACCTCTCTCCCAACTCCGAACGAAACTCAACATTCACAAGTCAGCCGAGTCAGCAAGAGCGTGGCGCCCGCGTGCGGGAACAAATCACAACGAAGCTGCAAAATGACCCGGATGCCCAGCAATTTGCTCAAAATCCTTCCTACATTCTGAAATATCATTAGTTTACTACTGAAGCTGAATACAAAAGATGTCATGTACATTAAAATTTGTTTCACTTTTTAGGCGAGTTAATTAAATTTTTGAATTAAGAAGCAAATATAAGTGGTCCAGGTTACTTTATTGAGAACGAGGTTGTCTTCGGTTGTATTGCATCGGTCGGTGTTTACATCGGTTTCGGTGATCAGTTATTGAAAAATGGCCGCATCCCTAGAAAATCTGGAAACTCAGCTGGAAATGTTCATAGAAAATGTGAGACAAATTAGGATTATTGTTGGAGATTTTCAACCACAAGGACAAAATGTTCTGAATCAAAAAATGTGAGTAGTGATATTTTATTGCACTGAAAAAATGTGACAACTCTACTTGTGTATGAACCGATTTTGACATTTAATAATTTCTTCTTGGTAGACAAGCACTGGTAGCAGGTCTCCAGGAGATTGATAAACTCAAATCTCAAGTGCCGGAAGTTCTCATACCGCTGGAAGTATTTGAGTAAGTAACTTTTCAATTTCACGTAAATAATTCAATTATTGCACACGATTAACATTATTCTATTTCAGTTACATAGACCAAGGACGTAATCCACAACTGTATACCAAAGACTGTATGGAAAAAGCATTGGCTAAAAATGAAGAAGTTAAAGGAAAAATTGATGCTTATCGCAAATTCAAAGCTCATCTAATGGTTGAACTTGGGAATGTGTTTCCTCACGAGTTGGCCAAGTATCGTGCAATTAGAGGTGAAGAAAGGCCTCTGAACTGAAGTGTACAGTTTTGTGTTACATATTGTTGAAATATATTTATTGTGATCTATGCGCAGTTAATATTAATATGACATTCCTGTGTGTAGTCTTATTACTGAGAATACATTGTGGTTGACTTGTGTCTTAAAAATTTTGCATGTGGGAATGAAGTTTTAAAACTTAGGGATGTTTGTTTCAGTGGTGTTCAATATTTTGATAAAAAGAATCCTGTACAAGTATACAGCATTCATAATAAAACATATGAAACTTATGCATTATGAATATACATGATTTTAGCTACCAGGATTAGACAAGCTCTCCCAACAAAACAATAGGGTTTAATAATATTGCCATCTCAAAGAAATTATAGTGCAAACAATTTTAAGAATTTTTTTCCTAAGGAGGCCCAACGTAACCTTTTTGTGTTTAAGTATAATTTAAATAAATGTGGACTTTTATGTGATAATTCTTTCATGACTTCATGACCCTAGTTGCATGTAAAACCTTTATTAGCAATTTATAGTTGTGTAATTTAATGGTTTGATTTCTCTACAGGGAACAGGTGTTAGGGCCAGCCATCTATTTTTTTATAAAGAACATTTTGCATGTGTTAAATTTTATTATTTTCTTATTGATTTATAATTTTCTCCAAGGTATTCAATTTTGTTACAAGAGAAAATTATTACAAAACTATATTTGTGGTTGAGTGTTGTTGGCTTCGGGAGGGGGGATAGAATGTGAGGCCCTCCTCACATGTGCCACATGTTTTCTGAGATGATGCATGCTCACTTTTATTGCATGACTTAAAATCTTAATTAAAAAAAAGAAATTATTGTAATCTTAATTAAATGTACTTACAAATTAAAAATTAATGACAATTCCACTTGGCATATTAGTTGACAGTATTTGTTTTAAGGTTGTAAGTGCCATGCTTGAATATAATAATTTCTTTAATACTCCTGCCATTGTGGTAAGTAAAGAAACTAAAGCTCAGCAATGAATGTTGCAAGTAAATTTCTGTGTAAAGAATATAAAATCTACAAAACTAATAAAGGAATGATTAAGCTTCATCAGTACATTTTTTTAGTACATATTTCTTCATACATATTATCTTTTAAATATATATTTCTTAATTCAATACAAGGTATGTAACTTGCTCTAAAATTAAATCTTGTTAACTACCTCACTTAGCAATTATAAAAGCGGTCCGAAAGTGCATAATTTTTATTTTGCCCAATATTTTGTTTATTATGAATAGAGACAGTTGAAAAAGTAATTTAAGTATTTTACGATATTAGGGAGTTTTAATAAATACTAAATTTAAATTCAAAAGTGTATTGTTCACTTAGGTTCATCCTCACATAGGAATAGGGGAACACATTTTTTTAGTGAATAAAGAGAATACACTGTTTATTCATAATAAAAATACATATCTGTATTCAGCACACGTCCCTTATATGTAATGTACTCTTTATTCACATTCCGTATTTCATGGAGTTCATTTCTTGGGTCATTTAAAATATATAAATTAAATATCATTTGTATACTCTCTTGTGGAATATATATGCTCCATCGGCTTTTATATATTGTACTATAGAACAGGTAATATACTTGGGTTTTATGTATTGGCGCTTAAGGGTCTGTCTTCACGATGGAATAACAAGGCATTTCGCGTCTTTCTCGGTCGTGCTTCAAGATGTTGCATGATCGCCAGCACTGCTCGATACGGTCGCGATCATGCGATATCTAGCGGCACGACTGAGAAAGACGCGAAATGTGAGATATTTCGTCGTGACAACAGGCCCTCACCCGGGCCGGTTTCACCAACCGAAATCAAGGTGATGATCCCGAGTTGATCCGGATCAACTTCAGTTTGATCCCGTTTAACGTTTCTCCACGCACTTGACACGAATCAACGTGTTTGACTCGGATCAAATTTGACTCGCAATTGATCCGTCGCCGAGCGGTGGATCACGGCCAGATCAGGAGTTATTTCTCGGCTTGGTCGTCTAGCTATTCCAGTTTTCCGTATTTTTTAAGTAAATACCTTTAGTTGGACTTAGATTCAGTATGGAAGTATTCGCTAAGAAGTAGGATTGCGTGTAATATTTGTTGAGCAAATGTGTTTTTTAAGATAGTATTGTAAATAAAATCTCAAAAAGAATCTCAGAAGCGGGCTGCTCTGGGTTGAAGGGATGCAAATGCTTACTATGCTATTTTTAAATAACAGTCGTTAATAAGCATTTTAATTTAAATTCTGTTTTTAGTAAAGAATACACCAGGGTTTATTCCATAACAGCTAATATTGTGTTAGCTTATGGCCTAATAAAATTCCATAAACCTGACTTTCCAATGTGCCCTGTCGTATCCTCTATAGGTACTCCTGATTATGCCTTTTGTAAATATTTAAATTCACTATTTAAACCCTTCTTTAATAATAATTATAAATATTCGTTACACAACAGCATTTAGTTTGTCAGTCAATTGCGAGAACTTACAATCGATTCCAATTCACGGATGGTATCATTAGACGTCGCAATGTTTCCTTCGATTCCTCATGATTTAAACCTTTCATGCTTTAAAAATTGTTTATTGATTATAATGATTTCTCTAAGATTCTAGCACATGAAGTTGTTATAATTCTCAGAATTATTTTAAATAATATGGAATTTCAATTTAAAGGGAAAGTTTACCATCAGTTCGAGGGTACACTGATCGGTAGTCCTTACGGAATTACTCGAACTTTCCGAAATTGTGATGAGATGCCTTGAATCACAAGTTTTAAGTGATCTGAACGTCTTTTTTATAGACGTTATGTTGATGACACCTTTATTGTTCTACCTCAAAACCAAATCGATAGATTATTACAGAAATTTAATGCTTTTAGTATTAAAATAATTTTTTTAAACACATTGTTCTTTAAACCTTTTTGATATGATAGTTTTCAGAAATGATACAATGTTTGAAACATCTTTGTTCAACAAACATGTTCTTTTCTAATATTCTTAAAAAAAATTAACCAAATTCAAATTTTAACTAGTAAATAGAGTTAAATAAGAGCCATATAGTTAAAAAATTGAAAGATACTACAGGGAATTTTGATATTAACGTTTTTTATCAAATAAATTGTACAGATTGCAATAGATCATACATTGGACGAACTAAACGTCAGTTGAGCCCAAGAATACTTGAACACAAGACAAACATCTGAATATGTCAGAATGTGCGATGTTGTGCGGCAACACAGGCTGATGCGCGGAGCGAGGTGCCTGTGTCGAGATGGCGATGCCAGCCGCAGCCACCAACGCACGATTCGTGCCACTGGATGCGAGGCGGTGGTGGCTATGGACAGCCATGCAATCATGCCGGCAAGGGAACGGCGTAGGCGGCGTGTGGGGGCTGCGCATATAGCGCGCAAATAGATGGGCCTGATGGGCGAGAAAAAACTGATGCCATCTTCTGAATTAAATCTAGCCACACACCTAGGAACTTGACCCATTGCGTGGGCTGTAGAACAGATTTCTCCGTATTGATATTGAAACCCGCTTGAACACGTGCATTAATGTCCTAACACAACACACTGGCGGAATCGGAGAGTAAAAGAATGTCATCGTAATACACATATTTACACGAGATACACAGTAGGTTCAAGGCGGCGCGCATTGCCGCCTGCATGAGCAGCGGGCTCATCGCCCAGCTCATGGGTAACGCTGCGAAACGATACGTGCGGCTTTTGTACTTGATGCCGAATAAATGCCTCGTAACGGGATGTATCGGCACGTGATAAAAACCGTCCCGTAGATCAATACGCACTGCAAAAGCATACTGGTGCATGTCGCGAAAGACATCAAGGGGGGGCGGCAGGCACACTTTGGATAAGTGAGAATAATGCGAGGTCTACGGAGAGAGGTTGTAGACGAACCGAAACGTGCCGGACCACGGCTTGGGCAGTAGGAAACAAGAAAAGGTATTTGACACATCTGCGGTTTCTTCAAGGATGTTCACTGTTATCATGTTCTCCAGAGTTTACCAGAGCAACCATCTGGAGGTTGTGCGACGGGCACAGGGCGCCGTAGCGGGGGGAATATGATGAACTCCCTCCGTGAAGAGTGGGAGCTGCACCGCGGGGGGAGAGCGCGCCTGAAACTGAAGAGGTTGCCCCGCGCGTAAGCTCGGGCGCGGGGCAGCTCGGGGCGCGACACTGGCGTCGTCTGTGACGTCGTGGGTATCGTCACGTTGCTCTTCGGGGGTCGTCATTTTTCTTCTTGACCTCTTGTAGCTCGTCTGTGGCACTGAGCTTTGTCAGGATGGGCCGCCAGAAGGCTCAGTCAATCTGAATGTTCTCGGGTTACACTGGTGGCACGTGCACAAGCTCGTCAAATAGGAGGAACTCAGTCGGATCCCAGTCTAGTATGACAGGTGCCTCGGTAAGTGCGTGGCATACCGTGAGGACACGAGGGGCGGAAACAGCCGGCACTGCCCGGGGCGCGTGCGACGATGCGCGCGATTATGTTTGTGCGGGCGCGGTGGTGGCCCGGCGCGACGCACCGCGGCCCCGAGAAAGGGCCGGCCGCCGCCTGCCGTAGTACCAGGGGGGCAGTGGCGGCGGCTCCACGACTAGAAGGAAACCGAACAGGTCTTCGGCGTTGTGGGCCGCAACACGCCAGCCACGCGTGAGGGCGATCGTCATGATGCGCATGCTTTCTCTCACGAAGTGCCGTACAGGGTCCTCTAGCTGCGAGAACAGGGGCCGTAGGATTGACACTCAACTCTGTCTCTTTTGGCGACATCGGGGGAGTCGACTTGCGCGCAAATGAAGTCCCATGCGCGTTCTGGATCATTTCGGTGTGGCGGTGCAGGGCTGCGGTGCTCGGAGCAACTGCTGAAGGGTTGGGTGAGCGATGATTGGATGAGCATAGTGTAAATTATTACTTCGGGAGAAAATGTAATAAGTAGGACAAAATAGAAAACGCGCGTGGAAAGGAAGATGTCACAATTGGGACTGGACTAATCTGAAATGGAACTTTGAGTGAACGCGGGAATGTCGATCAAGAAGGCAGTGGACCGCGACAGTAAAGATACCATAGGGGTATAATAAATTTGATAAATGTATGAACGCCAGGTTTTGAAATTAGATTAATAAATTCTACATTAAGATTAAAGTAAGTAATGACCACACAGGCAAGGGGAGGAGTTCGGGAAAAATATTAGATAACAGTTGTCCGTCCGGATTGGAAAGTAACACTTAAATTGGGAATAAAGTAGAACCACGGACAGAATCGTCTCAAATTAACTTGATTTTGACAAATTTAAGCTCGTTTGGGGTGGAAGAAGGGACGTTCCAAACGAAGATGGAGAAAGTATGCAAGTACCGGTAGTAGGGAGGCTACTGGTATCAAAAGATTTATCAAGGGAGGAAGTAGGGAAACTCATAACGAAAATCGATGTCTTAATACTATGGGGCAATTGTTTTGGAATTGAGGTCGATGCACTGTAGACAAGGGATGTAGCATTACGGCGATTTCAGAAGATTTTTATTGACACAGTTGAAGGAAAGAAAGAATTACCGACGCGAAAGTTGGAGATACAAGGTAGCAAATGACAGGTTGGCAGAGTGTAGGGTGTCTGTAACTCACGGGAAGAGTGGCTATTCGCTCAACGGAATAAATTCTGCCGAGCCGTTTCATTGAAGGTGGATTGCCCTAGAACGTAGAAAAGATCGTGGATGTGGATAAAAGGAAAATTACGCTGCATGTCGACGAGCCGTTGCTTGGAAGTTGCATCTTGTGAAGGGTAGGAGATAAAATAAGCGTGATGCTGGTAGCTAAGCTCTGGAAACCAACTCCCCGCCGCCGTAACCTACGTAAACATTACACCGCAAACGCTACGAAAGAGAATGAAATCAACTGTTCGTCGAGGGCATAATGATTAATAGGAAGAGATCAAGTGATTTTGGGAGAAACGAGGAACCGGTGAGAAGATACCAGTGGAGGTTCGAATTGGCTAAGGAGAAGCCGAGGAATGCGAAAATCTAGCCCGTGTCAATCATAGAAATTAGTATGTTTTAGTCATAATAAAAACCCTTTTAAAAAAAGCATGTTCTTAACAAAAACAGAGCGGCTCCACCACACCGATTGCTCTCTGACGGGCAACTTTAGTTCTGCTTGCCCAGCTAAATGTATATAGGACCCCCCACCCCCTGGATGTTGAAAAGTAACATGGTCTATATATTTAGCAAACGATAAAAATTAACACGAGTCTATTAATCAAGTATATTCCAAGCAGTGCCAATTACTGTCACAGTGCTATAACTACTGTGCATTTTACCCTACTTCTTTACTTCAAGGAATTTTCACAACCGATTGTGGTATGTTACATTTGTAAATGTTAAAAATTACTGTTCCTGGCTATCGAAATAAACGCAGGTATGCACGACTAGCGCTTCATTTGCATTGGTAGGGTTTAGATAGCACAATTTCTCATGCTTTACATGAAAGAAAAATTGTGTATCATAAACAATATAAACGAATAAGGGATGAAAAGTGCTCCCACACCAAATCGATAATTGTGATACTCATATGAAAGAGAATGAAAAAATGCCGTAATTCCCAAAAAATCAGCCTCCTAGGGAACCTGTTGCAGAGACATGAGAAACATATTTTTTCCATGGAAGTTGCTCCCCTTGCCCCCTGAATCCTGTCTCTGAAGAGAAATCGGGAAGAAAGTGATATTTTTAAAATGTAGAAAGTGGATTGGAGGAATTGCAGATTTACTAAATGCTACTAATGATAATTTCATAAACAGAATTGTTATAATAACATTGTAATTGTCATACCAATGATTGTTGTAATACAGCTTTTTACATTAATATATTTATTATTTTGTGAATTAAGTGTGTGCATTTATCTTTATAAAATGATTTCAACTTGACATATCAAATAATTAACACCACATTTCCCCAATGAAAATTATGAGCTTTTATTGGTATATCCAAGGTACACCAACAACACTAGAATTTTGTAGTTGGTAAATAAGAAGTCTTAAGAATGTATGCAGAAATAAATAAAACTGTACTTTTAATAAGAAATATAATAAATCATTCATGATAATTAAATCCACAAACTTCACAAATATAGATTTTATGTTAAATGCCATGGGATCACCAGTATCCATTTGCATCTGCCTCATGTGTCCTTACTTTTTAACCATACTATATAACAAGGTAATAATTTAATTAAATGTATCAATATCTTCTACATTTTGAGCTGGTCTAGTTTATCCATTGCAGATATTTCTATATTAGAGGTGTTTGATTTCTTATTCTGGATCACTTTCTTAATTTTATTAGTTTCTTTTCTGGAGCCATGGCGAAGTTCATCATGAATGTCAGAAAGTTGCTTATCAACTTGAGCAATTTTCTTTCGGTTCATTTCAGCAACCTGGAATTACAAAAAATCTTATTTAATCAATGGATTTTAAAAAAATATATAAATAATGGAAATTAGTCTAAAAGAGCAAATCAAAAGCTCCCTGAACACTAACTAAAATATTCTTAGTGTACAGGAGTGTATACATACAATATTTATCATGAAGAGTTGAAAATAGCATTTAGAAGCCATATTATGAACTGAACAAATTTGAGAGTGGCTATGAGAGGCGCTGATATGACAAACTAATGGGGAATACCTCAGCCTCAACACATCTCGGCCAATATTTGAAAAATAAGAGCGGATTAAAGTGCCTCATTCATCCCAATTGAGTTTGACATGAGTCAAAATACTTCATGCACATGAAAACATGAGACATGAAAACAGTAGAAACTATCGTGTGGTCTGCCAAAACACAATAGAAACTGTATCGAATGGAGAATATGTTTTATTTGTGCATGTTTTCTTGAACTCTGGAATCTCTTCCCCACCTGTTTACTATACATAGTTGAATGATGAATAAAAGTACCAACAAAGCAAGGTTAACAACACCTTTCACTGCCAAGTTATAGAAAACATATTTGTACCCTGCAGTACTGACAGTAAGATCAGCCAGCAACTCCATCTTGGTTTTCAACTCATAAATACCAAGTTTTTCAACTCATAAATATAGAGGATTTTAAAAATACTTCTTACAAATGGCTTTGATAATTACAAGCTTTTAAACATTCAATGAAGTTGAAAATAATAAAAATTGTCAAATAGTACAATTGTTCTCCAAAAATAGTGATCTGTGAAAAAAAGTTTAGCAGTGTTAAGGCTAAATGTCCCGACACTAGTACAATTTGTAGCCACCACGTGGCTGCACCAAAATAAGTAAAATTTACTTTACTGATAACGTCTGAACCAAGTGTCCGATTTTCGATCTGTAAATGGCATTTGACGCCTTTTTAAAATAGAATTTACGCTACCAAGCCCCTTTTCCAAAATCTAGCAAAAATTCGAATTTGAAATTAGTTCTCGAACTTCCGAAAAAAAATTTAAAAAATGTGGGCTTATAGCGCGATGGCAACATGCTTCCTGAATCCAACGCCGTGACAATCATGAAAATAGGACGAATAGGAGCGTCGTAAAGTGAAATTTAGGAAAACACTTCGCCCCCCCCTCCCCCTTCCGCGCCTTTGCGTCACCCACCCGATTGTTGTGGGCCCTCTGTCGGCGCGGCGGGACAGCCAGGCCAGGCGGCGTGCGGCCAACCCCAGCGGAGGTGGCGGGATTTGCGGGATACGCAAGCCAGACAGTCGGTTTATGCTTTCGTCACTTTGCATCTCAGTCTATTTTTTCGCAGATACCAAACTAGAGATACTACTATATACTGCTATACTACTATTACAGACCGAGACAAACGGTATGTAATAGTAGTACATAACTATCTTTTTCACATATTTCCGTCTTCCTTCGAATACCATCTTAAAATTGTTTGAGGCATTACTCAAAATAACGATTCCGACTTGGAACTGGTTTTAAAAAAAATGAACTAATTCTGTAAATATCACCATTATTCCATCTGTTCACAACTTATTTTAGATATATTTTGTCTAAAATAAGATGTGAGATGTGTTTGTTTAAATGTTGCAAATTCGAAAACGACATACAGACACGTCCGGTTTATTTATCTGTATTGATTGTATTTGTGAGTAGAAATGCTTCAAATGATTTTCTCGAATTCTCAATAGTTTTCTGCAACAACGCATTCATCAATTTAAAATCAAGACGAACAGACGACCTTTTGGTCCGAAGTGGTGAATACGTACATGCCATTTAGCCATCTCGGCCATTTGGGGCGAACAAAGACTCTACACTTCCATAATAGTAATATTGTTTCAGTTCTACCATTAAAGAGCCGAAAATGGAGAAAATGTGAAAATAATGACATTTGGGCTACAAAAGAAGACCTAACCGAAAAGTTTGTCCAGCCTAAAGAGATTAGGAAACTAACTAGTGCGAGAAAGTCATAATGAGTGCGAGATATTCATAAATAAACTAGTGTTCTGCAATACTAGTTTATTTATTTACCATACGTTGTTACGATGAGAAACTTAAATGAAAAAATTTCGTTCGGGTTTCGAGAATTTTTTTAAGAAATTGCATAAATTTCAGACAATTAAGCGAAATGAACTCGTTCTTTCAAAGACTTGTACACGACCTTTTTAAAGAGCTGATTTTTTACAACACTTTGTTTAAAGCAAAAATCGCTATATCCGGATTTTTGCAAAATTGAACATGAACGTATTTAAACATTCCTTAAGGAATAGGCTTAATTAAGGAAAAAAAGCTTTATCTTCAATATTATAGATGTAGAACGCAAAAAACCTGCGCTTTTTCTACTAAAAAAAAACAACAAAAAATACCTTATTTCAACGAACATGAGAATCGCTATCCAAAGACTAGTTTGAAAAAAAAAAATTGGTGCAGTTTTTGAGAAAATTTTGAACATGTTTTTGACCCATCATGTGAGGTACCATTAAAAATCAAAATATACGTTTAAAACGCCTAAAGCCACGAGTTCATTCATATTGGGGAATATTAATTTTGAAGAAAATCGGCTGAATGGTTTAGGCGCTAGCGTTGACTACACATGGACGGACGTTTTGCCATCAATCGGTTTTTCGATATCAAGGACTCTCAAAACATGGATTCTGGCTACACCACATGTTAGAGAACTTTTGTTCTAAATTTAGCAGCAGGAGGCATCCACTTTTTCGTCACGAGGCAGTAAGAGCTTTTCTGTCGAAAATTCATTTCCTGCGCATGACTACGTAACTTTCTCTTCTTGCGAAGAACTTCTTAAAGCGAGAAAGGAAAAATAACATATTTCCTGTAAAGCTGTGGGTTTAAAAATAATCTGTACTAAAACCTATTAATTTAAGATCATGCAGACTGTCCATATTTAATTCTGATCTGTGCTGTTCGAAGTACTAATATTGAATTATTTACTCAGAGACTGGTCTACTCCCATGTGGCTGCCCACGCGTCCAAATAATGTATTTCAATTCCCTTATTTATAAATATACTAATCTGAAATTTTGCACTTATAAATATCATTAAACTGAGAACATAATATTTTTAAAATAAAATGTTATTTTGTGAAATTTGTAATATTGCATTTTTTTAAATTAATGAAGATATAATTAATTTTGGATATTTAATAATTAGTTGAATCGCCTACAATAAACTGTTTTATAAGTTTCTTCATGTGATGAAAATTTAAAAACGTGCATAGTTTCAAAAAAGTTCTTACAGTCTCTGGCATTTGACTACCAATAAATCGTAGTAACTAATGTTATACTCCCGTTCAAAAATTCCCAACACCCATTGACCTTGCATATTACCTCTATACGGGATATGAACTACCAATATTGCAATTTCAATATTGTAATTGTTAATATATTAAACAATATCAAGAAAAATTCCCCCTACAAAGGGTTGATCGCCTTTCACAGTTCTCTCCGTTCGTGAGCTAGCAAACTGAAATCTGAGCTGGATGTGCTATATAAAAGAATCCGAAAGATCTTTTTCCACTTTGAAAGGATTATAGACATTTTTAAGAAATACCTTGTCGAAAGAGAGATTGAATGGACATTGTATGTTTTCATTATAAAGAGTTTTGTTACGAGACTCATTTAATTTTAAATAATTAGTAATAGATTTACAGAATGTAAAAACAGAAGACTAAATTTAATTTATAGGTCATGTGTTTAGCCTGTCTTCCGGGGAGAAAATTCGATTGTAAATTTTACTTATGTGACTTAAACCATCCAAATATAACAATATTTCAAATGCCTAACTTTATTTGATCCTGTAACTTTGTTTGCCCTCCCTGATGCCTAATCCCAGAGCCGCCACTGTGTTCCAGAACAATGAAGTGCTGCCATCCTCATACACCATTATGGCGCCGTGGTTTAAACAACGGGCTAGGATATACTACGTAGAGTGGCTGAAGCGCCTCCATCTTTGAAACAAATTGATGTTTTTGCAGTCAAAGCAGCGCCCTCTGTGAAACAAAGTATTCTATGTTGCGATTTATGAAACTCTGCCCACTATTGTGACGTTTAAGCTACCGATTGGATGAAACTGTCAACAGATACCTGCCAGGGGCAGATTTACGAAAATCGCAGTATAGAATTACGTTTTCCGCTGTTTACGGACGGTTACACCGCCACTATGTTTTGACTTCAAAAATCACGACTGCCACTAGTTCGGCGAGCATCCACCAAGAGCACTGAAACTATAGGGACAGCCACTATATTTAGTATATTCTAGCTCGTTGGGTTTAAACAACTCCACCTACATACATCTATTCACGTGGCGTTGGATTAATTCTCCGTTTACCCACAAAGTTAGCAGCACTAAAACAGGTTTTTTGGAAATTTCTTAGAATACTCTAACCGGAAATCTTAACCTTAACTCTAAAATCTTAATCTCTAACCGGAAATCTTAATCTTAACTCTAAAATCTTAGATTCCTTTAGTCACCCACAAAACACGTTCAACAAGTTTCAATCAATTTCGAACACGTAAGGTGCAAAAGGTGTTCGATTTGACGTGGAATGACTCGAATACTCTTTCCTTTAATTTGTCTTAACAATGTTCTCTTTACGTAGTTACGTGATAAAAAAAATCCTACTGAATAAAAAAATGCTTATGAAGATTGTGGCAGATACAATGCTACTCCGAAAAAGAGGTGCATAGATGTTCAATTTTGGGTTGGCAACAAGTTTATTTGTGAATTAAAAACCTCAAAGATAAAGGATCCATAAAAGTCAGCTAATAAATTATGTAATCATGGGTCGTTTACCTTTTTCAGCTGCCCTTGAACTGCTTTTGCTTTCTTCTTGGCTTTGAGAGCTTTGGATCCAGCTACCTTGAAAACTTTTTTTGTATTCGAGTTATTTTTCTTGCCCATTGTTTCTCTGAAAATAAGAATATTGACTTTATACAAATATTACTATAATATTAAAGAAACAAATCTTTCAAAAGTTTAGGAATTTTAAGAACTTTTTTCCCCATGAAATATCATGGGTAAGAATGCAAACAGCTCTTAATATTCATTTTTAAAAGTTACTATTGTCTCCTGTAAAATCCACAATAATTTTATCACTCTTGACATTTTTTTGAAAACTTGTACTCTTGGCAAGTTTCAAATTCAAGAGTCCATATACATCTAATTCTGCAAATACCAAAAAATCAATATTAAATAGAACAGTAGTCCCAAATTGCAAACGTTCAAAACTTTTTCGGAGCCTTCCTGAATCTAAAATATTGATAATAGAGATATTTTCTTTACTGAAATCTCTTCCGTAAAGATAGATTTTGAAATAAGGTCGTGTACAATTTTTCGAAAATTTGAGTTCTTTTCGAGGAAGTTTGCGTGAAAATACGGACGAGAAAGTTTGTGCTGTTTTAGCACCACTAGTTCGTGTTTAGAATGGATACGAATAGTAATTCTGTTCAATTTTTAAAAACTGTGAAATTTAGAAGCTTAATTCGTCAAGGGAAGTGCGATATAAAAAGTACTGAACATTAATTAGATCACTGGTGAGGTAGATACCTTCTATTATTACGATAAATAAAGATGTTGTCTGGAATCAATATTGTACTTCAAATTTTAGCTCTGAGGATGATCGCTATGCGATCGAAACGATCATAAGCTTAATAAAAGTCATTGATACAAGACATCTTTATTTATCGTATCATAGTACTGAACATAACTGAATTCAATTTCTATTTTTGCATGCAGCTCCCCCCCTTAATTAAAAGTACCAGCCGCCACTGCGTCTGTGGCAAAAAGAGCAACGCATAGAATCCGTTTTCCGTCCAGAGGTAACAAAAGCTTTTCAACTTTTTATTTCAAAACATGTGTCGAATTGTAATTGCAGCCCACCCTCATTTTTAGTCACAAGCAGCCTTCGCTAGGTCGTATGATTAATTTTCATCATAAAAAACTTTCCGGTATCAGGGGATCGCAACACATGTCCCTTAAAATCTTGGAATCGATTTTCCACAGCATTGCATACCAATTTTCTCCATAAAGTAAATATTACTCCGTATATATGTCCGTATACGACAAAGTTCCTAGATGTACTAAAGAATGGCACGGACTCTATTAATTTTCGACGAGGCTAGTTCTTCAGTTTTGCCACTATCGACGCCTAAAATGCATTTTGTTCCCCAACATTTTCGGACCACTGATAATACGATTCAAATGTGAATTAGAGAACACTGTGGCATTGAAAACCTGGCAGTATAAGCAAATTTTCATTGAAATATTTGGAGCCGTTATTCAGAAAATATAGTTTGAAAGTTTCGGGAAATGTGCACTTTTTGAGCTCGTTTTCACAATAAACTTTTGGGTTCAACACTTTGGGTTGGACAACAAAAAATTAGACCGGCGCCTTTAAGCGTTTCTTGTTTTACGCGTGAAAAAAAGGGGTTTTTTGATAGAATGTTGATTTTTAATCATCTGTATTACTTCAAGCAAAAATTGCGCAAAAAAACACCCATTTTTTTCAAAAAAAGTTGGAGAAAACCTTTTTTAAAGATTTTTTTAAACAGATAAGACAAAACTATTTCTTCAAATTTGTATTTTTGGAATGTTACCTTTGTGCAATTTTCGAAAACATAGTTTGCCGGAAGTGAAACTAGCTCCACTTTTATCTTTGATACATACGAGGAAAACATTTGGAGCAGTGTTTGAGAAAAATAAATGTTTAAAAACTGTCTATATTTCACCCAAAATCTACTCAAATTTTCGAAGTTGTACATGTTATTCCAAAATGTCTTTAAAAAGGATTTTATTCAGGGAAAAAGTCTGTATCTTCATTATTGTAGTTATTGGAAGACACTGAAAAAAAATTGAGCTCGAGCAATTTTCAAAATATAAAGGATTTTAACAAAAAATGAGATCTGCACCATTACAATAAATTAGTAATTAACAGTTCTACACACTACTCTGAACAATAACAAATAGTATTGCTCCTAATGTATCCATTCATTCTTAATGTAACTAAAAAAAAGGCACATCTGAGTTAACTGCTCCACGAACATTAGAATGAAAGAAAAGAAAAATCCACAGAATTTATTTTTATTTAAGTACTCATAATTGAAATATTCATTAATTTCTTCAATTGGCATTAACAGAAGATACAGGAATGTTCTTTTGAAATAAACAATAATTCTGTTGAAAAATCACAAAATACAGCTTGCACAGAAGAGTTGTAATTAGAGAAGGCACCCTTGTCTTCCCGTTGTAATGTCTTTCTTCTGAACCAGATATTGTGTATTTTTGTATTGTATTGAGATTGTGTATTGCCCATTGTGTTTTTAATATTCAAACAGATAGCATTTATTTATATGTTTTTCAATTGTCACTTTTGTTTCATCATTCCACTACACTATGAAAATACTAGTTATCTCAACATTACATATCAGCATTAATAGAGCTTTCTGGAAAATACATCGACATTATATTTGAATAGAACTGTGAGCACCATAATAATGAAATTACCAGCCCATACATCATACAATTACTAAAATCCCATTTCGCCATTCTGAAAACTTAAAATTGATATATAAAAAACCTAAAAGTGTGTTTCTTTGTTTTAATGTTTTAAGAATTATTACATTACAAACCAAAACAATTTTCACAAATTGAAATTATCTTAAATATCATGTTCTACAAGTGTAGAACTTCCTTATGTAATATTTATTTTCAAGTATTATTTAAGATTGTACAAGCTGTTGTATTTAAGGAAAATATCTCATAGTTGCATAGCAATGGATTTTGTTCAAACATTATTCATATTATGTATTAAGATTTTATACACAGAAATTCATAGTGACATAAAATTAAATATTGTATACTTCAATTTTTTAAGTGGTCGACGACCACTTTTAGGTGATTGTTACACCCGCCTTAAAAAATTAATCTTTTTAATTAATTCACGAAAGTCCTTCTCAACGTGAGTCTTGGCTCCAAAAATGTGCTTACCACTGTTAACAAGATTCATTTTATACGGCAGGAGGTGTAATGAATTAACGTCATCGGCCACTTTAAAAAAAATCGAAGTACAGTCTAAGTTTGTTATTGAATCTAAAACAATTATTCAGAGTGAACAATGTGTATTAACAGACAGAAATAACACACATTTTACATCACAACATTTTATCTAACAATATTTCAATAATGAATTTATGAACTTCTTTTTTACTGAACAAGTAAAAAATTTATTATCAATTAAATGTCAAAAATTGAAACATTTCATAAAAACATCCATAATCAGTCCACTCAATCAAAATGACTACGTCCATATGGATTTTTTGGGGGGTCATATTTTTTCATTTAATGCACAACAAATACAAAACCTTGTAAAAGGTCACAATTCTTGACCAAAACATTTTGTAAAATATGTGTTTTTTAGTGTGTTAATAAATATTGATTGTTCAAACTAACTTTTTAAATAATGTATGTTGCGAAATGTTCAATTCTTCTTAAAACCTGTTAAGAATTCAACTGTGTTCTTAGCATCAAATATTTTATTCTTAATTTGGAATACGGTTGAACATTCCCAGTGTATACTTCTGAATACAATTTTTTGTAACATTACAAGTTATATGAATAAGGCCTGCACTTCCACTATTTTTTGATAGGTTGTTAATTCACCATTACAATAATTAACAATACCATTTGAAAAAATATTGAAATATATGAATTTAACAAATTTAGATCATTTTCCAAATCATCCCTGATTTTATAGCATATGCATTTGTGTATGTATATGGCACATTAAAAAAAGACTTTGATTATTTTCCTAACAGTACTGTCACTTGGAGGATAAATCTGAGTATTTTATTAGTATTCACACAGTCTCCACAAAACTTCTGTTACAACATGGAAACGGTATAACATCAAAACAAAAACAAAGAGTAGAATGAATACCTAAAAGAAGCCTAAAGGCACCTCAAAAGAAAAACCATAAAACCGGATTCTTATAAAAAGGAATCAAACTTAGGAACAGAAGGTACGGCTGATATATCGTCTGCACAGGAAGAGAAAATGATTCTGTCAGCAAGATGTAATATATTTAAACATGAACATGTATTCTTAACAAAATATGTTATCTATCAGCATGTTTTGATTTTAATGGCTGCAACACCATAGTTCACATTTAAAATAACATAACTGTTATGAGCAATTCCTCATAAAGACATTTTATAAAGATATGATTGTTACAAAACATGTATACAATATCACAATACAGAAAATACAAGAAATCTGAGCATGTAAGTACATAAAATTATGAAGTGTGGATATCAAAATGGTCTTTAGAAAATGAAAATTCTAAAATACTTTAAATTATATGTAGTATTTTATAACAGAGACAAATCTGTCATTCTCCTGAACATCTTTTAATACAAAGTGAACAACGAAAATAAAAGAACTAAAACCAAAGATAACACTCGCAAATTTGAATCTGCTGAGTGAAAATAATAAGTATTTTATACTTCCTATCCTTCCAGCATAAATAATTACTTATTTTCACTTGACAAACAAATTCTTTTATGACTAGGTGCTTCTTCATTCACTTCTGGAGCAGAGTGCTTTTCACAAGAATTATTTCGAGCAGTCAAAATAGCATTTGACAATTTAAATGACACCCTCATCATCTCTTTATTTGGTGCAACATTCCGAACATAAAAAACCTCTATCAAATTTTCATCCAATTGACTTCCTAAATTTTCCTCTACCAATGTCTGTGCATCAACTTTAGGGTTTTCTCCACCAACAAAACAGTAAACATGAACTATAGGACATGTTTTCCAACTTAATTCATCAATATCACATAACAAACCATGAAAAGCAGACAAAAAGGTAACAGCTGAAGCAGGTAAATTCATTGTGATATGAATTGAAGCTTTGAACTTACTATTTTTCAATTTTTCTACAATATCTTTCTTTATATCCTCTTTTATGAATTTTCGACCATCTTTATTGAAAGTTTTCACAAACTGCTGGACTTTATTAAGTCTGCAATTAACGTTCAACCATTTATATGATTCAGGGTTCAAATCATTAGCCAACACGTAACACTTTTTTTTCCCTGCAGGAATAGAAAACGGCCCAACTCCAGCAAACACATCATAAAGAACACACCCACTTTCTAATTTTGAAGTAATTCTTTCGTGTTCTGTGCACAAGCGAGGATTCCAATACACTGTTGAAAAATCAAGTTCATACAGACACCCATGTTCCCTTGTGCGAGTCACCATATTTTCAATACCAGCCAACAATTCCATCTTGAAGTTTCTGTAAGTGGTGTCAATAACATCAGTTTTATTAACAACCGTTTTCGCTCCACTCACTTTGTCTAATAAAACTTTTCCGATTATTTCTTTGAAAGGCAGTTGATTCTCACGAAGATTCACATGAACAATATGACCAATTAAAGAGTAGCTAGTCAAGGGATTTTCTTCTGGAAGCACAGCCTTTAAAATGTCATCTGCCCTAAAATTATCATAACCAATATTTATTTTGCTGAATTGTAATTTTGGATTAATGCCAAGTGCCTCTAGCTTGTGTCTGTCTTCTTCAGCAATATCATCAGCATCTCCTAACAGAATTGGGTTAAGGAAAACTCGCTTTGGTGAACCTACCAAAACTGAATCCACAGGGGGGCTGACTATCTCCTCTCCATCAAGAAGTTCAAATGCAGGCCGTAGAGGTTTGATATTCAAAACCTTCATCAGATACTTCTTAAGAATACTCATAGCACCACCAACAAGTTGTTCATCTATTTCCACCCATGGCACAATAATAAATTTGTTGAACTTATCTTTATCTAATGATTTCATTCCCCTTACTTCAGAAGGAGGCAGAAACTGTGTTGGGTCCTTCACTGAGTGAGAGTTCATTTTGCACACTTTAAACAAATGAAATGAATATTTACAGGTTAACAGCCTCCGAAAAAACGATGTTCTCATTAGTTCTTCACACACGAACATTCAGTGGTATCTTGTAAAAAATCGTATCATTTGAACTCGTTCTGCATTCACGCATTATTGATATATGTTTCACACACGTGGTATTCATAATCAAAGAGAAAACATTAGTTTAAGGCTGAAAAGTATTCACATAGACGAACTGAAAGAAAAACTTCTTTTAACGATTAGGAATGTGACTGAACTTAATTAGTACTCACATAAATCCAATTTCCAAACACCTTCACGTAGCAACACACACGAACACGTGCTTTTATGTATTCTTAAGGGACTTCCTTTACCAGAGAGAAAATATAATGCCGGATGGACGCGGCAATTCGAATGCTTGGTAATACACAAATGGTTGCCTCCTTTTTACTTCCTCGCCATACTACGTATTAACTAACACTGAGAAGAGAACGTATTAAATGTATCCATAAGGCCTCTACACTGGGGCCAATTTGTCGGACTGACCGTCTTTCAACTTTCCCCCCGCCAGTAGCCCTGGCGAGGCGGGAGTTTATTTACTTTTTGGGGTACAACATACGCCGCAGCTCTATGGCTTATGCGGCAAAGAAGGGGGCAGAACTTACTTACTAACTTATTTCTAACTTAACCTACGGATGAAGCCGGCACTTTGGCCGGCAACCTAAGATTAACACAAGTCTTTGTTCTTCTTCATGCTTTATAGTATTAGTTTTCTTGGGTATACTGACCGTCGGGACAACGAAATTGGACTCTCGGCTACACACTGTCCGACCAACAACCCGATTTTTCAGTAGTGCTCCGAATTTTGGGAAGACAAAATCTATGCGAGCAAGATAGTAATTCCTGATCCCGAAAATATAACCAAAATGAAATAAAAATCTTATTTAGAGATGTTTATATTCACAATAGTTCACCCATATGATCATAGAATTAAAATGCAAGAGAGGAACACATCTTTTGTATTCAGCTTCAGAGCCCACTTCGAAAGCTAACCACGTGCAACTGTGTTCTATTACGGCAGCGAAAAATATCACCAGGTTGTTAACATATTTGACTAAGTTTTTGTAAAAATATAACATGAGTTAAAATAAAATATTTAGTCCAAGTGAATCCTGAATATTATGTTAATTACTGAAGTAAAAAAATGAATAAGACATTGTTTAAAAAAAGTGTGTTAATAATACTACGATCTTTGCAATTTTCTTGTATATACTACATATTTCCTTTCAAATTCATATACAAATAAGTTGCTGCATCTCGCTGTAACAGCATTGCTGGCACGTGTTTGAATAAAGGAGTTTTTTTTAAGCCGTTAAGTAATGACTTTCTCATGATATTGTGCGTAATTTCTACAATTTGTTCATAAAAACCATTATGTTGCTTTCATTCTCATAATTATTGTCACAATTTGCTTACACTGATAACCGATTTTGAGAAGAAATTTGCATTTTATGTTTTATTTACTTTTCTGCCAAATTTGATCCGTAATTTTATTTCTTGAAATTTCCAACTCCATATTCGTAATGGGCGTCAAAAAAAAAAGTACCGAAGAACTTTCTAATTAAACAACTGTTTCACACTTAAACCATCGTTTTGAGGTCTAGAATCACTGTAAGTTGACCCAACACTTCTACACACTACCAGGGCCGTTACGCACTACTTTGCCGCTTTCTAGTCTAATTCGCCGCTTGCAAGTCTAATTCGCCGCTTTCAAAAGGAATACTTTAAATACCTACTTTTAATAGTAGAAGAGTTTTGTGGTTTAAATTGGTATTTACTGAAGAGTTATTGTAGATATATTAAGTAATGAAAATTATCTATGTACAAAATAAAATAAGGCATTTTTCGAAGTTGCCAATTTTTTTATGACACTAAACAAGTATTGTTGCAAATTTCACTTTCGATTGTTATCATTGTCAGATTTGTTAATATTTCTTGTGACATGGTTGATCGTAGGAAGTTTTGAGACTAATAATTTTTAATTTTGAAAATGATATTTTTTGGTGGCTACTGTAATTGGCAAAGTTAATAAAATTTGTAATGTCACGGTTAATATTAGGGAATGATCCGTTTTGTTTATTTTGATATATAAAGTTTAATACTTCAATTGGTGATGATTTTTATTTGAGAAATTTCATGAGTCCATCTGCAAGATATATTGCTTTTATATCTTTTGGACTGTGTCACTTTCATCGATCAGTTGAAATTATAGATCCATAAATTTTTAAATATATTTTTTTGGGGCGGCCTGGGTTTATTATAGTCGTATTACCCGACGGTTCTTAGCGACTCTTCAATATTTTACATATTCAATATTTGACTTAACATTGATTAAATATACAGTACAGTGTTTACAATGGCATTGAGATTATTTTAATAATTTATAACTTGGCACCCAATCTTAGTATGATAGTATGAACAGGAATTCACTTATATTCTATTAAAAATATTAGTATTCTGGTAAAATATAATATCCTGTTGGTAGGAGTTGGAATGAATGATTTCTCCGAATTGTTGCTCTGATGGAAGGTGTTCTCTTTCTTCCTGAATCTTAGGGCAGACGTGGGGCAGGAATGTGACGATCATCTGGCATTTCTCTTGCCGTCATAGCCTCTTGCACTCCCTGCTGCCATGCAAGTCTGGGTCTTCCTCTCTTCTGTCTTTCTGTTGGCACCCATTTCAGGACTCGTTTTGGCCATCTTTCGTCTGTCATTCGCATAACATGACCGTACCAGACGATTTGTTTTTTCTCTATTTCGTCAAGGATAGATTTCTTTACATCCATTTTCTTTCTTATGTCGTCGTTCCTGATTCTGTCACGTCTGCTATAACAGCAACTTCTACGCCAGTAGTCCATTTCAAGGGCCAGCAGCTTCCTTTTTGTTCTTTTATCGATCTCCCAAACTTCTGAACCGTATGTTGTAACACTCTTAACTAGCGAGGAGTGAAGACGTCTTTTAGTAGTGTTAGTGATGGTTTTGTTCCATAAGACAGAGTTTATACTTCGTGTCACGTTTCTCCCCAAGCTTATTCGTCTCTCAATTTCGTTATGGCTATTTCCCTTATTGTTAAAAAGTACACCAAGGTATTTATATTTGTTTACCCCTTTCATTTTTCCTCCATTTTCCACAAGAAGATCTTCTATTTCATTTTTACTGCCAGGTATTCAGATTTGTCCGTATTAATATTAAGTCCTGCTTTTAAAAAGTGTTCATTGAGTTTACGGATCATGAAACTCAAATCGTCTGCATCTTCTGCAATTACTACCTGGTCATCAGCAAAATATAACGTAAACAATTTATCCTCTCCGATCGTCATTCCCATTATTCTGCATTGTTTTTCCCACTGCTGTAAAATTTGATGCAGATATATTTTAAACAGTGTTGGGGAAAGACAGCAACCCTGACGAAGACTTTTGCTGACTGGGAATGGATCCGAGAGCCTGCTGTAGATCTTAATCTGAGAGGTGTTATTCTTATATAGATTCTGTGTGGCTCCAATTAAGTTTTCACTGATTTGAAGTCCATCCATTTCTTCCCATACTCTAGCAACCGGTACATTGTCATACGCCTTCTGAAGATCAATGAAACCCAGATGAACTTCCCTACCTCTCCTTGTTCTCTTTTCTATAAGTTGTTTTAATGTAAATATATTGTCTATGACCGACCTGCCGGCAGTAAAACCACATTGTTCCTCTCCTATTTTTCCTTTTATCTCTTCTTCTATTTTATTTTGTATTATTTTGCTATACAGTCTACCTATAGATCCAATAACTGCTATTCCTCTGTAGTTTGTTTCATTGTCTCTAGATCCTTTCTTATGGATTGGTGTTAGGTAAGACGTTCGCCACTCCTGAGGAGGAATTTCTCCATTCATGCACCTTGAAAACATGTGTTTGAGCATTTGGTGCAGTTTATAGGGTCCATATTTCAGTAATTCTGCCGGTATATCTCCCGGACCAGGTGCCTTATTGGATTTCATTGTCTTAAGTGCTTTTTCTAAATTTGTAATTGTCAGATCTACCCTTTGCTCAAATTTTACTTCCTTGTGTGTTTGGAAGTTTCTGTTTTCTAGAAGCAGTCTTTCGAAATACTCTTTCCATTTATTGATTCCAATGTTTGATAATGCGATATTGTTTTTCTCATTCGATTTAATAGATTTAATTACTTTCCAGGCTTCTGAGCTCCGTGCTCCACCTATGAATTGTTATATATAATCGCATTTATCCAGCCATAATTTATTCTTCCTTGATAATACTTCTTGTTTTACTTCTCTACTTATTGCTTTGTACTGTAAATTAGTTTCAATTTTTTTGTCACTAAACCATTTTAAATACAGTTCTCTTTTCCTCTTACTCTTTTCTTCTAGACTTGTGTCCCACCAATACTGTTTCGGTTTTAATTTACAAGTACCTAAAGCCTCCTCTGCGGCTTGGTGAATACACTCTTTTATGTGTTCATATTCTTTTTCTATTGGCCTGTGTTTAACCAATAGTTTAGTTTCAAGCCTTTTTCTGTAGATATATGCTGTACTTTCATCGAAAAGACTGCTTAATTTGTATTTGGTAGGTTTCATGACAAATCCCTCCTTATTTTCTTTATCTGTGCTATTCAATGTAAATGGTATGAATATTTTAGCAATTACCAAACAATGATCGCTACATTGGGCTCCCCTTTTCACTCTAACATCTTGGACTTTGAGTGAAGTTTTTTGTTTAGTTACACAGAGGTCTATTATAGATTTTAGTTTTTTTGTATGTTGGTACCAGGTATACTTATGAATATCTTTATGTTGGAAGAAAGTGTTATTAATTTTCATTTCATACTCTTCACAAATATTAATAAGTCTTTTTCCATTGTCATTGCAAGTTTCCTCACCATGTTGACCCACAATATTGTTCTTGTCTCTTCCAACTCTGCTGTTAAAATCTCATGCAAATATTATTTCATGGGACTTTGGAATACCATCAAGGGTTTCTTTGACTGTCATTTCAAAATCATCTTTCTTAGCCATTGGGGCATCATCATTCAAATTATATATTCCTATGACACTTATGTATTTTCCTCTGATTTTTAACACTACTTTAATAAGACGTTCATTTATATACTCCCAACTTTTTATACATTTACCGAATCTTTCACCAATAACAATAGAAATTCCGACTTTGGCATTTTCATGTTTGTTTACGCCACTGTAAAAGTGCACAGAGTTGTTCAGTGTTTCGCTTCCCTTGCCTTTCTTTTTTGTTTCAGACCAGACGGCTATATCTATGTTTCTTCTCATTTCCTGGATTACTTCTTGTTGTTTATTTGATATACTTTGTACATTCCATATACCAATATTCAGAGTCCATTTTCTTTGCTGATGTGGTTTCCCTTTTAAAATATCCGAGGCATTCCTATAACTGAGATTTTTAGCGGTGTGATGTTTTACGTGTGCAGGGTGCTGGCCTACAGCACAACCCTCAAACCTGGAGGACCGGAGCTTTTATTTCAGGGGTTCCCATCCCTTAGGCTGATTGCTTCCACCATAGCTTAAGGAGTCCAGCCTACCCCTGATCCACTCTTTAGGGATGAATTAATTCCCAAGGTTAGTGAATCCCTCCTTCTCCTGTTGAATCATGCACCATTCATACTTGGATGCTTCTGGGGCGCTACCCGCGTAAGACCTGTCTACTACACTCTAAAGAAATAAGGAAGGAAGATGAGGAAAGACTCCCTAGCCCTCGAAACCTAATAGCGTCGGGGTCAGAAAAAAACAAGAGTTGGCCAAGGGAGACCGATAGAATAGATGAAAGCATTGTGGCACAAGAAAGTTAAAGATGTCACAATGGTAGATGAAGGAACCCTAACGATATGAACACATCGTTATGGGGGAAGAACAAAAGAGAGGAAAGAATGTACGATTAAGATTGGGATGGATAGACACGACTTAGTCTGGCCCCTCAGTTTTGGCCTGTCCGGCATCGGTGACCCTACCAGTAGTCATGCGTAGAAAATAGTCATGCTACCGCCGGCTTAGCCCTCCACCTCACTGAAGCACACAAGTCTCCCCGCCCGCACGGACAGTGCTACTTCAAGGCGGTGTCCCCAGAGGAGGACAGGGGAAAAAATAACCTTACTTAAAATTTAGCTTTTAGAAATGATTTCATTTAAGACAAAGATCTCTAGCATCAACACTATTCTTGCAGAGTTATTTCTTTGGCAATTTTTGAAAATACAGAAAGTTTGATTTTGTGATGTGCACCAGTTGCAAAAATGCGAGCAGCACCAGTTTTTCCCCTTCCTTTGCTACGTACGAGAAAAAAATGGAGTAGTTTTTGAGAAAAAAATTGTTTAGGAATTGCTTATATTTCGCGCAAAATTACGTGAAAATTACTCATATTTTCTGAAAATTGTACTTGAGCTCATTTCAAGATCTGTCTTTTAACACGATTTTTTGAAGAAAAATTTTTATCTTCAAAAGCTATATTTAAGTTATATTTTTAAGCAAAAGTTTTATTATCAGGAACTTCAACGAAAACGAGACCTCCACCGTTATTTCAAAAGCTTGCAATCAAAGGACAATATTTCATAAAAAAACTGAAGCCATTTTTGAGAAAATGTCGAAAATATTGTTGAGTTTTCATGTAAAGTACTGCAAAAAAATCGACATACCGCTGGTATTACTCTAGATTGGTTATGTTCGTACCTTAAGGCGGCTCCACACATTCGCCGAGCAGCTTGTCCAATACCGAACAGCTGATGTGACCTAAAAACAGACACGCGGTGGGTTGGGCGAATAACGAATGTTCGGCGCTCGGCGAATCCCAACAACCCGTCCACATTACCCGGGAGCGGTAGCTCGGGATTCGCCGAATGTGTGTGGAGCCGCCTTTAGAAAACGATCTCAGAGAGTAGACATCCCTCACTGGAATAATGGAACATTATGTACACACCTTTCCGATTCATTGCTAACTTCATATGAAGTTCCGCAGGGATCGATTGTAGGCCCTATTCTGTTCCTACTGTACGTAAACGATATGCTGTCAACGATTAGAAACGGAAGAACAGTTCTCTTTGCTGATAATACGAATATTCTTTGCGATAAAGAAACCGTAAATAGTTCAATATCAGATATTTCAAATTGGTTCTGTAATAAAAAATTAATAGTGAATGAAAAGAAAACGGTTTCAATGCAGCTTTCCGTTTCAAATAAACAGCATTGAAAATGAACGGTGTGCTATTGACTGATGTTAAGATAACATTTTTAGGTTTTTCAATTCAGTCAAACCTTAAATGGAACGTCCGTTTAAATTAATTGTACACTAAATTAAGTTCTATATGCTACTTTCAGAATTCTTTCAAATTCAGTCAGCCTTTATACAGCTCGTTGTGTATATTTCGTGAATGTTCATTCCCGCCTGAGGTATGGCATTGTATTCTGGGAAATACATCTTATAGCTCCCAGACTTTTATATTACAAAAAACAATTGTACGAATAATAAGGAAATCCCAGCCACGTGATTCTTGTAAGCCTCTCTTTATTCATTTAGGTATTTTACCATTACCTTGTCTCTTCATATATGAATCAGTAGTTTTTTGTCAAAAATGACTTACTTAAGGAAGGGAATATATTTTCAGCAAACACCGATGTCTGTAACTACAACACTCGACATAGCAATCATAATCATCAGGTGACAGTATCAACAGCTCACTATAAAAAATTCACGTACAATACATATACATTATATTACAACACATTGCCAGATGACATTAAACGATTAAATTCGATACAAAAGTTTAAGTTCCAAATAAATTTTTTTCTGTTGCACAACTGTTTCTATACAATTAGAGACTATACTACATCCTAAAGGAATATATATATATATATATATATATATATATATATATATATATATATATATAGATAGATAGATAGATAGATAGATAGATAGATAGATAGATAGATAGATTTTAACAATGACATTTAATGTATTATATATCATTTGGATTATATAATTCTAAAGAACCTGTAACAAGTATTGTACTTCAGCTTCTGGGTCAATGACCCCCATCTCAGTCAGGTTTTCGTCCATTTTCCCTGTTGATCCTTGAGCAAATGGTGAGATGGCCCTTTGTTTTGTTCTGGGCATAAATGTACCTTCAAATTAACTTCTCTTCATAGAACATCACAGTTTTAACTGTTTTTAACGTAAATAAATAAATAAATAAATAAATAAATAAATACCGTGTTGTAATGCAGCCGAAATGGGAGCTTTTTCGTCAGAAGAACTCGCGCGGGGTGCTGGTGTCTTGAAAGTGGATAAATATACTTCCCAAATGCAGTAAATTACTTCCTTACACGTTTACACACTGTGTAGTAAACATCCCCGTTTACTGGGTCCTTGGTACCGAAACATTGGATAACGGCAAAACGTCCGTCGGTTGGTTCCACCGTTCGTCCGTTCGTTTGTGTTGTCCCTTTGTGTCCGTCCGTTATCGACTCTAGCACTTGCCTAAACCGCTCAGACGATTTGCGCCCAAATTGATATTACCCAATCGATCTAGCCAAACTTGAGGCCCTACTAATTTAAACTTAAATGTTAATATCGGAGGGTATTTTATGTGAAGCTTGAACAATATTTTCATAGTTTTCTCAAACATGGCTCCATATTTATTAAATATTTCTTTCTCATAGAGCAAAGGGTGCTAAAAAAAAGTCTCTTTTTCGTTGAGCTCTTTGAACTGTGTAAAATTGCAAAAATTCAAATTGTTTTAAGCGTCTTTATTCAGTTACAATATTGAAGAAAGAGAATTTTCGCTTAATAAAATATGTTCTTTAAATAATTTCCAGTGCAAGTTTTCAAAAATTGAATAGTTTTCGTATAGTTTTGCGAGAATTATAGATTATTTTAAACAATTATTTTGTCAGAAACGGCTAGAAATGATTTGTTATTTTTTTCTCGAATAGAGAAAAATAGGTAATAATGGCTGAGGTTACATTATCGGCGCAAGCTCGGTATATTCGAATATGGTAAAAAAAAATCAACATTACAAAAGTACAATATTGATGATAGAGATTTTCTTCCTTAGTGAAATCTGTTCTAAACTAGTGATGAAAAGGGGCCCATACCTTCTCGTATTATTTGTTCTTTTACAATTTTCAAAAATTCAGAATATTCAACAAAAATTGGCCTTGTGCCATTTTTAAATCGAGCGCCATTTTCAATCCGAGAAAAAAAAATTGAAAAAAATGAAGCAGATATGGAGAGTCTTGTTTTTTAAAATTGCCTTAATATCACGAAAATTCATAATTTGCAAAGAATTGTACATGATCTTACTTAACGATCTATTTTTGAAAAGCACATTTTACTTTAATTACTAATAATTTCTGACTTCAATTGTGTAGTTGTAGGAAAGCCCCAAAAATTTTAACGTTAGCAATTTTTTAAAATTCTGAGAATCCAAAGAAAATTGCTTATAAAGTTGTACATATATGTGTATTACAATATTTACTGAAATTTGTTCTAAAAAGTAAGAAACATGTAACACATTAATTATTATTATATCAATTCTGGTTAATTAAAATGTTTTTATATTATATATTGTTTTGTAGACTTTATGTAAAGACCAAAATTAAACATAATGCATTTTTTAATATAATATTATTTCCTGTGTGTAATTTTCGAGCAAATCAGGTAGCACTGGATTCCTTAATTTCTAAAATGATATATCTGAATAAACTATAGCACGATACAAATCAATTGAAAACAGATTTCTGAACCCCAGGACTTTGATGAGCAAGAGATTCGGGCAATAACAACTTTTTTGGTTTGAGTATTTATCAGAGGTAATACCACGGGTGCTTTGGAAATTGTCGATAAATCTCCGACCCGCGAAGCGAGGAAGGATTCCACTAGTGAAATTAAGACTAATAGTGTTTAACTACACATACGAAATGCTCCAATCACGGCGGTGTGTCTCAAAAAGTTCATCGCTTTTTCTATCCGATTTTTCTTACCGGTTCGACCCTATTGGCCAATCATATACTGTGACACCTATCTTAAGAGGCGGTTTATATCGATTGCTATGTCGATGTCCAATAAACAGCGTATGTACTGTAACAGAACCTGTGATTTTAACACACGCTTCCAGTTATTTTCAATATTTGGTGCATTTTGGAATTCTGTTGGACATAATTTCACTCGTGGAATAACCTATTAAATACCGCTCGTGCTTTGGAAATTCTCAGATAAATGCCCTCCTCACTTCGCGAGTCGGGAATTTATCGACAGTTTCCAAAGCACTCGTGGTATTACCTATGACTATTCCACGCGTAAAATTATATCCAACAGAGTTCAAAAAAGTACCAAATATTGAAAATAACTGAAAGCAATGATAAAATTTCATGAGACACAGCGATCGATGTAGTATACCACCAGCAAAAATAGATGAGTCATAGTTTATGATTGGCCAGTAGGAAAAAGCGATACGAAAAATCCGACAGAAAAAGCGATAAACGTTTTCAGTCAGGGGGGACCCATACGACCACCCTGATTGGGGCATTTTGTATGTGTAATTAAACACTATTGGTTTTAATTTTGCGAGTGGAATAGTTTCAAAATTCTTCTTTCATGATGCGAAGTAGGTTTATGTTGCAAGATTTAAAACCACTGAGCACATTTTTCTCATATACCTGACAAAAAATGTACTTTCTCATCTGTATGAAAACATTCGAATTCTTCTGTGAAGTGCTTGTCTTACACTCAGTGGGACTTTGTCTGACATTTTTATATAAAATGTAGATTAATTTGTAGTAAAAATATAAACTGATTCCACAATGTCACTGTTCAATCTTAGGATTAGGGAATAAAAACAACGCTGGTTTAGGTTTAACCTATTTTAGTTATGGGAATACGCCGATATAATTTTGAACTTTTTTTTACAAAAATCGAAAAATCAGTAATTTTAAGGAAAATGAGACCTAACCCATTCTCTCAACCGTCATTAATGCTATCCGAGGACAAAATCTGATCAATAAAACTGACGCCACCTTTTTATAAATTTTGAAAATATCCTAGGGGCATCATGGGCCCAAAATTAAAATATCGGTTTTAAAGTCAAGGGGCCGCGACATCACCTATATCGGTTGGGGAATATTAACTTTGGAGAAAATACTGCTTACGGTCATACATTTTGCTGTCAACAGATTTTTCGATATCAAAGACCCACAAAACATGAATTCTGACTACAAAATATGTTATAGGTAGTAATGTACCCGTGGCGGCTCGTGCTTAGTTTGCACGGTTGCACAACGTCCAGATAATCGAAAAAGGTCTTGTAATATCTTAAGAATATACATTTTCCTTTTAATGACATTCAACATTCAAGATATTGTAGCAATATCGATGTATACAAATCATTTTGAAACAAAAGGGCGTCCAGCTGGCGCTCTCTCCGATATCTAGCGTCTTGCCAGGTATTGCATGACACTCTTCTCTGTATTACTGGGTTTACTGCATTTACTCTTTGGCCCTTCGATTTAACTAGGGATATACGCGGCCTTTGTGACGCAACCAAGCCGAATGCTGTAGAGCGCTGCGCAGCGACCAAAGGGGTCTGAAGGGAATACCAATATTCTGTCTTCGTCTGACTAGCTGCAACTTAATAAATTATGAATTTCGCCCGTTATTGAAAGTACACAAATTCAGTCAATTACTGACGGCATTTAATGCATTATTTATTATGTTTGGAGAATTAGTTTTAATTTTGATATTAGATTTATTGATTAAAAGTGAACAATTGATGAATTCTAATTGTAAATTTTGACACTCTCTAAGGGAGTTCCTTCCTGCCTCTCATGGTGGATGCGTATTGCCGCCTGCAGTTAGAGACGGAGAGCGCTTGCAGGAATATCAGTGTGTGTGTGTGTGTGTGTAAATATATTTATTACAATATATAACAGGGTAGTGAATTTTTCGAAATAAAATAATTTTATTTGTGTGAAACATGTCTAAGCAATAGTGCTTGTTGCAATGTGTGGAGTCGAACGTAAGTGCCTAATGGAAATCAAAGGCAGAACCACATGGACGGAAAGTGTATATACCTGACACGGAGACTAAGCATTAAATTACGTAATTAATGTTTCAATATAGATTTTTATTTACCTTAGATTTAATTACTTTTCTTGAATTACTTGCGTGGTTATTATATATTCATATTTAGAATTTTGGAAAAAACATTTTCGACAATCGATGAAGGTGCAACCTTCAGTCTGTTCGGACTCCAGCCACCACTATAATTTACTATTTATAGGGACAACACTAACTTTTTCGTTTTCAGGGCCCGGCAATAAGAGTTTTTTTGTGTCGAAAACTCGCTGTTTTTCTACGCAGCATTACAATGCTTTATACTGCGTAAGCAGTAACAAGCAACGCTAAAACTAGAATAAACGCAATAAAAATTTGGAACTTGTTATTTTCATCTATAATTCCCGTGAGTTGCGTAACTCATGCAATTCTAAGATTGCCATAATGTCGAGATGTTTATTACGGGAGGTGGTCAAATTGATTGCAAATATTAAGAAGTTTGAAATGTCCACCAGCCTTTGCCTCCTTAAACTGTCTTGACGAGATGAAGCTCATGGATTTCAGAAGTTCTACTCCTCAAAATTTTCAAGAATACGCGCTGTGGTTATCAGTCGGCTCGAAATCTTTTATTTTTTTAAAATATTGCATCGGCCCCGGTTTTTAATGCAATAGCATCATGAAAAATGGATGGTCTGACGAACTGACTGAATGGAAGTTGAGTCAACTTGAAGGAAGCGGTGCATTTTTATTTTTATACATGTGTAGGTATGTTAAAGCATTAAGAAGCATAAAAATGTTCATGCACAAAATCATCTTCCAAAGTTTTTTTTTTAAATAATTATGTTTATGGTCTCTTTTCCGATGATTTTGTACGTGGTAGTACCTCTTAACTGCATTTTGATCTTTATCTAACGTTGATTACAAATTAAAATGACAGTGAGCTAGCTCAGACAATAGAAATTAGAAAACTAGTATGAGAAAGTCTATGCAATTCTGAGACACCACTAGTTTTTTTCTGTTTCCCGAGTTATGCGACAGGACAGTCCTCATTATAATAGAGGATACACCATTAATATTATATACTACGAGGGTTGCCTTTTATATTTCAGTATTAGAGAACAAAAACAAATATTAATCATCGAAAATCACTTTATTGTTTTTCAAATATTCCCCATGAATATCTATTCACTTTTGCATGCGTTTGAACTAATTTTCTAAGCACTTTTGCCACTTTGATTGAGGTAATTCCAAAACATACATTCTGAATGCAGCAACTGCTTCTTTAGGTTGACGAAAAACGTTGACCTCTCAGTTTGTTTTTTACGTACGGGAATAAAAAGAAGTCATTCGTTGCCAAGTCAGGACTATACGGCGGACGACTCAGCAAATCAATGTTTTGGGGGCTCAAAAATGCAGTTGTTTGAGCCGATGTGTGAGAGCTCGCATTGTCGTGGCGAAGAGTGATCCGTCTTCGGCGGTTGGTTTTCCTGATTTCTTGGAAGACAGCTGGCAAACAAATCGTTATGTACCACTCTGAATTGACTGTTCTGCTTTGTTCTAGTGGTACGGTTGCGACATGTCCAGTTTTTTCGCAAAAACAGGCGACCATCTGTTTGGAAGTGCTTCGTGCGCGAACAACTTTTGTTGGATTTTGCTCATCTTGAAAAACCCATAAAGTCGACTGCTGTTTACTTTCGGGCTCATACGCGTAAATCCACGATTCATCACCTGTCACGATGTCATAGACGTGTTTTGAAGCACCGCGATAGTATTTTTTGAGCATTTCATTCGACCAATCGATACGAGCCTTTCTTTGAGCGATTGACAAATTGTGTGGGATCCAACGCGAACACATTTTTTTGACAGTCAAATGTTCATGCAATATTGAATGTATGCTGGTCCCACTAATGCCTAAGGTTGTCTCAATCTCACGATAGGTCACATGACGATCTTGCAATATCAGTTCACGCACAGCATCAATGGTTTTCGGAACAACAACTGACTTTGGACGACCTTCGCGAAATTCGTCTTGGAGTGAACTACGACCACGATTGAATTCACCATACCGTCGATAAACACTGGTCCTTGATGGAGCTTCATCGCCAAAAATTGAATGAAGTTCATCCATGCACTGTTGCTGAGTTAATCCACATCGAAAGTTGTAAAAAATAATCGCACGAAAATGTTCACGATTTAATTCCATTTTTGGGCGAAGATGAATCTTTTAAGTTACAGTAAACAACACAAATAGCGCTCGTATGTCAAAACATTCTGAGTAGGTATAACCTCAAAACATCCAACTTTACGATAGAGCTGTCAGTTGCCAGATTGCAACACCAGGGTTGCCAAATCCCGAAACATAAAAGGCAACCTTCGTATTTATTTAGCTTTAATTTCGGTAGATGCGACGAGAGAGGGAATTTAGCTATTTCACAGGTAGTACTATCAAATCAAATCAGTAGTTCATTTTTCGATGCAGTTTCTATTATACGGGATAGAATATGTTTTATCAAATATTGCTTTCAACGGTCGTTGCTATATTTGATTATAATTCAAGTATATGCGGTTAAAGATAATGTGTAAAAATTCCGGAGTTCAAGAAAACCGTGCAGCTAGTACCACATACAATTTTACTTAATACTTCTTCAGTGTATTAATTTTACAGTTCACTGAGAACTATCCAAGAAACTTATTTTTTGTCATTTTGAAAATGATGAAAAAGCATTTAACATGTGTGTATTAAAACAAGTCATTAAAACTGGAGGAAATCACACTGTGATACAAACACAAGGTGATATTTCGACTACAACAGTAGCCAAAATGCGCTTTTAATGTATTTTGTAGCACTGAATAGACTGGAATCGTCTGGAATTTAGGTGCTAGGGAATATATATTAATTGCTTTATTGGAGAACTGGCGGTTTTGGGAGTATATTTAGTGTCTTTTGTCGCTGTCCGCAGGTGATGCACAGAAGTATCGGTTCGGTGTAGCCGTGGCAATGAATATGATAAATGATAACTGGTGTATAAATTGGTGATTACGATTTAGGTTTGGGGTTTGAATTTTTAAGAATCAGTGTTACTGGCATACGAATATTTAAAATCATTTGTATTTAGGAATACTAAAATATGTTTTTTGTAAATTTGTTACAATATCCGCCTAGTAAGTGCAATACATTACACATTGGCAATTGCAATAGATATGAAGAGCCTAATCATTCAGCAAATTCAGTATTTTCAGTACTCCGAGTGAATTTGGCATCTTGTGGTTGGAGTTGAAAGAAGAGAACGAGCCGAGTCCGAGAAATTAGATTGATTACATATGATAGACAAAAGGAAAAACATATTCAGAAGTAACACATGAAAGAGTTCCAGGTATTTTATTTAGTAATATATTGGTACATGTAATCTAACACAATTTGTCTCAACCAAAGAAACTGCTGAAGATTCGGCTAGGCATTTGGAAAAAGGACGAGAAAAGACCAGACGGCCGCCGTTGCTGCGTGGGCTGCTGCTGGTTCTGTTGTTGTTGCTGCTGCTCCTGAGACTGAGCTGGCGGCTGCGGCTGGTTCTGTTGTTGCTGCTGCTCCTGAGACTGAGCTGGTGGCTGCGGCTGGTTCTGCTGTTGCTGCTGCTCCTGAGACTGAGCTGGTGGCTGCGACTGGTTCTGCTGCTCCTGAGACTGAGCTGGCGGCTGCGGCTGGTTCTGCTGCTCCTGAGACTGAGCCGGCGGCTGCTGCTGGTCTGGTTGAGACGGCGCGGAATCCTGGTTCGATCCCTCAGCCTGCGCTGGCGGCTGCTGCTCGTCGGGCGAGGGAGCGGTAGAAGGTTGGTTCTGCTGGTCGCCGGTGTTGGTGGAGCTCGAGCCACTGGCGCCTGCGCTACCGCCGCTGCTGCTGCTGCTGGCGTCGCTGGCTTCGGGCTGGCCGGCGGATGCGCTGCTGGAGCCCTGCGCTTGGCCGTCTGCGTTCCCGCTGGCGTCCGCGCTTGCCTGGTCCTCGCCTACCTGTCGAACCGGCCTGCTGCCATCTTCCGGCTGAAAATACACGCGGTCATTATTCTTCTGGTACCGCTTCAAGGATAGTCGAAAACTTAATTTCTTCTGCTGTTAATACACGACTTCCAATAATCTCATGCAATATTTACGTTGTAAATCAAGAACACGTCTAGAAATTATAACAATGCTCTATGTAATTAATAACGAATCTTGATACTTTACTTCAAGTATCTCTTTGCAGATCGTAATTCTATAACGTCTTAGTTTTTTAAATGAATTGCTGCATTAAAATTTTCCGATGAACCGAAATTTTTGTTTTTGCTACTTTATTCTATCCATCGCATTTTCTAATGTAAACTCAAAATGATAGACATTCAACAAAACTCAACAATTTTTTGCCAAAACATTGCGAAGGTTTTCGATTTCTACACCATATAATAAATTAAAATTAAAAGCTTTTTCCATTTTACACTGAATTTTAAAAACGTTAACGTGTTATAAAATGTGAATTTGTGTACTTTTCCATCGATATTTACTTTGTAAACAGAGTACTATATTAATTTTTAAATTGTTCATAGTACTTTTTAAAGGATATCACAGAAAGTGTGAATTAAGAGATGATTTTATATTGCTTGTGTTTCATTGAATATCTTCTTAAGAAATAACCTTCTACCAGTTATCAATCAATAGCAGAGTAATAAAATATTTATATAAATTTATAAAGTCGAAGTGAGTAATTATAAGAAAAAAATATAATTAATCTATCTGTATTTTGAATAGTATTAAATTCCAATCGATGCATATTCCAATTGATTTTTCTTCGCAAGTACCGTCTTAAAATACTACGGAAATCACTGTACACAGACTAATATTTTAATATTGTTAGTAAACCTCAAATATTCTTGGGCGCCTGGAAGCAATAGGCTCAGCCAGGAGCAGACAACAGAGCGCAACGAAAGTGCAGGTTAGCTTCATGATGATGAACTAGAGCGTTGGAGGTCTCCGTTGCTTTTATATGCGGCGCGAGCAGTATCCGTGAGTGCAATATCGCTATTGCAGGCGCACGCGTGTGTACACGCCTGCTGCTCCTCCCCCGCCTGCTCCCCCCCTCCCCGCGCGAAATTCGAATGCAGTGGAGCGCGCACTACCTAATTGCATTCACACTCATCAACAAATAACAGCAGCGTCCTCCACGCGACATTTCTACAAAACCGTCCCAGAGACGGACGTTTAATTGCATTTTGTAATACTGAACAAACTGGAATGGTCCGGAATTGAAGTACAAGAGAAGTGAACTCACCGCCTAATTGCGATATGTAGTCCTGAGACAAGACCTCATACCTAATACATGTATACTTGCGAAGATAATTATATTGTTATTAATTTAGATTCATATTCACTGATGTTCTGTGAAAATGACATTAGAAGTCCTCAGGATTGACGATTTGTGATACCTTACATTCTTAATAAGATATTTTAAGTAAGATTTTTAATACGTATATGTGTTGAAAAATAAATCACTAGTAGGTTTTGCGTCACACTCTTCCCAACTGGTTTCTATCGTCGCCTAAAAGACATTTTTTTCTCATTTTCTCAATTTTCCCCTAATAGTCTGAAAATTGGCAACATTGATCTCATTTCCACAGAAAATGTTGAGTTTTCGAGAAACTGCATAAGAAAGCAATTAAATCTCATGTTCTACAAATGAAATAATGTAAATGAGACTTGAGAACGTTAAAAAAATACTTGAGTAATTTTTGAAGAATTAAAAGAATACATCAAAATGGCATTTATCTCACGTTTTCAGTGCCTTTATCACTATCCATACAAAAAGTTTAAAGAAGAAGTTTCAAGCCCGTTTTCAGATAATCTTGTTTATCATATTGTCCATATTTCACTCAAAATTACACGAAAACTACATTTTTTTTTCAAAACAATGTTCGTGAGTTAATTCACGAAATAAATGTGGAGATCAAATTTCACTAGATAAAAAGTCTCTACCTGCAATAATGTGGTTCGAGATCTAAACCTGCAATAATATAGTTCAAGGTCTAAAAACTTTCAAACTTCAACAATTTTCGAAAATTCGGGGTTAACAGTTAAAAGCAGATACATACCATCTTTAAAAGTGTGTTGCACCCTATTCTTCGAGTCATACCAGATTGCTTGGGAAATGCTGATAAAAAAACAATAAATAATTTATGCGCTAGTGTTATTCACAGAGGAACTGACTGCCAGAGGGATTTTTAAGAAAAGGAAACGACATTTTCGGTTTCAGGGACACACAATTTTCGTTATATTTTCGTCATATTTTCGTTAAAGCCTCAAAATCGATTTTCCGTAGCATTACTATCTCTACACTACGTATATTACTCCGTATATACGTACGTATACAGAGAAATTAAAAAGAATAACTTTTAATAACATCGAAAGTACTCTGTCTTGACTTTTACTTTTTATAAAACGTAAGCTGTAATCTATTTTTAATAAAAAATACATTCATTTCATCATATTCTAACAGCTGAAGAAAGAATGATGAGATTTTAATTATTTAATTCTGACCAAGTTTCAGCAACGAATGTCCGTCATTACTATGCCACCGTAAGTACATTTTTAGACCAGTATTTGATGATGGCTGCATTAAAGAAATTTGTATTATTCATAATACAAGGTGGGAAATCTTAAAAAAAGAGAAAGCGCAATTAGTATTGTATATTAATAAAATAATGTTCATCGCCTCATCGAGCTCCATGGCTGTAGCTATGAAATCAGCATAGCCTTGACGCACGTGTGTGTTCCTAAGTAAACATCCAAAGTGGGATGGAAATTCCCGTCTGCTTGTTCATGCGTGCATAGACAACTGAGCAAGCAGGCTGTCAGAAATCGTTCATTCAACTGGCAGTTTGGATGTGAAATTTTCTTTTATAATACACTGCCTCTGAATATATCTGCACATATCTGCACACAACATCCGCTACCTCGTATTACTTCAAAAATGGAATATACATAAACAGCTGATGATAGCCTTATCAAAATTGGGTGGCGAATAATGAGAATACGATTTTATTAACATTAACGATATATTAACGTTCGCATCGTACGGTTCAGAATAAATGTTGCAAATTGCTAGATCATGTAGGGTCAAAGATGATCACTTTCTGCTAATGAACAAATGACGATAGATCTCTCAATAGAAAGTTCCTGAAGGGAATGTTGTGACAACGCCCATTTTTGATAGGCAAGTTATTTCCCACTAGTGTTTGGCTGAGGGAACAATCTGCCCATTAACAATGGTAATAATATGATTTTTTTATTATTGAAGTTTAACTACAGACATTGGAAGTGGTGGCCGTGCGGTTTGGAAAGTGTGTGGAAACGGTGATGTACGTTCTCACGTAGTCATAACGAGTTCACCTTCGCGGGGCACCGGAGCGGTCTTCACGTGGAAACCCTTAAAAACAATTCAGTAGTAGTAGTAGTGTGAGTATTGTACGCCATTAAGAGTCTCTCGCATCTCTGTTTCCATTTAAGTATGTCACAACTCTCATCTGCAGTTTATCCTCTTCTAGCTATCGCCTTCTCCACTCCTTCCTTCCATGTACATCTGGGTCTTCCTCGTCTTCTGTGTGATGTTGGTTTTCAATTCCAAAGCTTTAGAGGCCATCGTTCTTCACCCATACTGTTTAAGTGACTATTTGAGCCTTTTGAAAGGCCACGTGACATTTGAGTCTTTTAATGTCAATGGTATCAATAATGTTGACACTCACTTCTGCTTATCTTCCAATTTCTTCGTGTCTTACTTTGTTCAATAATGTTAATTCACAGCATCTTCGCCAATAGTCTATGTCCACTACTGTAAGCTTAATCCATTACTTTTCGATATTTCTCAAACTTCAGACCCATATGAGGTAATACTCTACAACCATAGTCTATGTAATCTTCTTTTAACTTTCATCCTCAGAGTTTTATTCCCTATTAAGGGATGCAATTGCCTTTATATATATTCGGGCAGACGTTCTGCTCTTCATCTCCCTCTTTCACCTTCCCTCTCCCATTCTCCCTCCGTCTCTGTCTGTCCCTCTCATACACATTTAGTTACAGATTCTGCGCGTCTCTGAGCAGGTGGGATAATATGGAAAAGCGCCGGACCAGTCAAAATGTAATAGAATGTTCAAAAAGCTCTCATCCTGTAGATTACGGCGTGAGAAAGGTTTCTTTCATTAATTTGCTCACAAAAATGTAGTTTTTAATGCCCTAAAGCACTTCATTTAGGAGTCGTTTAACGATATAGAGTAAAAAAAAGAAAGAAAGAAAGAAAGCTTGCCGTGTGTTGCGGGTTGCATTTGGCAAGACTATTTGGTTTTCTTCTTTGTTCTTTTTATTTGTGGATTTTTTCGATATTTTAATAGTTATTCTATTTGAGTTATAAATGCTGTAACTAACTCGCTCTCTCTCTCTCTCTCTCTCTCTCTCTCTCTCTCTCTCTCTCTATATATATATATATATATATATATATATATATATATATATATATATATATATATATATATATATCAATAGCAAGTTTTATTGCCAAAACAATTCACCCCATTACTCAAACTTGATTTTCGCTTACGGGTAGGAACAATTTAAATTTTACTTTTTACTCAGAAACTGATATCAAGAAATAATATATTTGAAATGAAAATGGTTTGATGCTTCTTGATTGGGCCAAAGTTTATCTAGTGCTTAATTGTGGGACTGAATAGTAAAGGGTAAGCCACACAAAAGAATTACACTAGTATAAAACATTCTCTGTGTATATAACTGGTTCAGTACGTAAAGTATCAAGTAAAAACATAAACTAATCTATTGACAGACATAATTGATCATCGTATTAATTGCAAACAAAACTATCGGATATACCAATTGTTTTATTACATTTCTTAGAAAAACAATTTGTAAATTTGTTTAAATATTAAAATAATTCCAATTAAGTAATGAAATTATTTCTTTTTGATGATACATATGAATGTTTCAATTTTTGCATTGCGTAACACACTAGTGCTTCCTCAATAATATGAATTAGAACAAGTATTTGTCTTCGAAATTCGAGTTATGTATTTATTCATTTCAGAGGTAGACACAGAACGAAATTACTTACTTCGATGGGAAGAAGCAGCTAACTTTCGCTAAAGTTTACACCATGAAAAACATTTGTATTAAATGCAATAATAGTAGCTCTTCCTGTGTCATTTGCCTTATGTACGTAATACGCTTCCCATCAAACGGCAGTTTTGGTTTTCCTTGGCCGCTCCAATTGCTGACATGTTTTTACATCATTTGAACTAGTGACGCCCCAACCTTGTCTTCCTTACTACAAAGATACATCTTCTGATACATCTTACTCTGATACATCTTCATTTACAATTTCGTATAACATTTGAAAATTAGTACGCTTGTCTAGCTTATCGAATTTAGCTCCAAAATGTCGGGCAGTATTTCTAGGTCCTGTGTTTATGCTGTATTACATATTTCACTCGAGTTCAGATGAGATCAAATTAGTACAAAAACACTTCGCTTCAAGAAACCAGACGGAATCGATGAAATATGGGGAGAGTTTAAAAATATTTTAGTAAATGCTGAGCAGGCTTTTGTACCCAGTAAATTGTTAAAAAGTAACAGCGATCCGGAATATTATAATGCAAAGATTAGGCGATTGAAAAGAAAAAGCAGAGAAGCATTTAACAATAGACACCGTAGTGAAAATCATATGACTTTATTTCGAAATTATACAAAAGTATTAGGGAAGGAAAAGAAAATGGCAGAGGAACGTCATTTAAAACATATTCTTGATGCGGAGGGCAGTAATAATGGGTCGGTATTTTTTAAATACGTTCGTAGAAGGAAAGGAAGTAAAGACGAGATTCCAGTTGTTCGTGTAAATAATTCGCCAATAACGGACCACAGGGAAAAAGCGCAGGCTTTTAACGCATATTTCAGCTCGGTTTTCAAGCAGAAATCTAACAGTATTCAGATACCAACGCTGGTAGATAGATGTAAATACTTTGTAAATACTTTGCGGCAAAGAATAAAATTAATGAAGAGAGGAAAATCACGAGGTCCTGATGGTATTTCCACGGACATCATTAAATTAGGCGGAGAGGCAATTCTACCTTATTTAATTAGGTTATTTAATGTATCAATAAACAACGGTTGCGTACCGAAAGATTGGAAGCTGGCTCTCGTAGTACCTATTTTTAAAAGTGGCGACAAGACAATAATTAGTAACTATAGGCCGGTAAGCCTTACATCAGTCGTATGCAAACTAATGGAACATCTAATTTCAAGCTATATCAGGAAAGAATGGGAGGGCAGGGAGTGGCTTTATCAGGGTCAGCACGGTTTCAGAAATGGTTTCTCATGCGAAAGTCAGCTAGTCTCACTTCTACAGGACCTAGCCGACGTAGTTGATGCAGGGAAAACGGTCGACGCGATAGTAATAAATTTTTCCAAAGCTTTTGATGTTGTTCCACACGATCGTCTTATAAAGAAATTAATACATTCGGGTATAGACACTAGAGTGGTAGCGTGGATAAACGAACTACTCCGAAACAGGAAACAGAAAGTTCGAATCGGTAGTTACTTATCAACCTCGAGAAGCGTCACGTCAGGAATTCCACAAGGAAGTGTAATCGGACCACTCATGTTTCTGGTCTTCGTGAATGAATTGCCGACTAATTTAGCTTCAAATGTACGACTCTTTGCAGATGACTGCGTAACCTATAGGATTATCAACTCGGAGAAAGACGAGGGTACTTTGCAGCGAGACTTAGACAAATTGCATATCTGGGCAGAAACAAACGGCATGGAAATAAACAGTTCAAAGAGCAAGTCCATCACGTTTGGTAGGGGTCGAAGTTACAATGAATCTGTGTACAAACTGAACAATAATGTTATACCTCGAGTCACGTCTTGCAAATACTTAGGAATACAGCTAGACAGTAAATTGAGCTGGGAAAATCAAGTCAATTTCGTTGTGGGGAAAGCCTGGAAATCTTTACATTTTGTTATGCGGATACTGAAAAAGAGTACAGTGAGAGCCAAAGAACTAGCATGTATGTCATTAGTGCGACCTATATTAGAGTATGGCGCGGTATGTTGGGACCCATACAGAATTTTGCAACAAAGAAATCTAGAAAAAGTCCAGCGTAGAGCATCAAAATTTACTTTCAGGGGTACCAAGAATAAAGGGGTATGGGAGTCACTCGAAAGGAGAAGATTGAAGTCACGTCTCTATGCAATGTATAAAGCGTACACAGGCTTCGAGCGTGGAAAATTCAAAGTCGATTAGGGAAACCTACATATTTCGGCAGAGCGGATCACATGCACAAAATTCAGACAAGAATTCAGAAAACGGACGTTGGGAAATATTCATTCGCGAATCGCACTATTAGGGACTGGAACAGTTTGCCTGTGACAATCTTCGATCCCTTTCCTCAAAGCCTGAGCAAATTTAAAAATAAATTAGTTTCTTGAATGTGGATATGTTATAAATATATTTAATAATATTCAGTGTAATTACCTATGTCTTCTTTGTAATTAAGTATTATTATTGTTATTATTATTAATGTTATTATCATTATTATTAATGTTATTATTATTATTATTATTATTATTATTATTATTATTATTATTATTATGTGCAGTGCAATGGCGTGAAGTGCAGTGACGCTGTGCAACTGAGAGAAACGAGTGAGTAAGAAAGACATTACAGCTCGCTGTATCGCAGTGCGGTGAAGTGTGGTGAAGTGAAGTTTGGTGAAGTGGAGTTCTAAGAAAGATTGCACGGTGAAATGTTCATGTGATTTTGTAACGTTTGTAGAGTTTGTATAGTTGTTAAGTTCTGTAATGTTAAGTTAGTGTATTCTGCCACCAAGTTCTCACCCTTAATTGCAGTATTATTAATAAATCTAATCTAAAATAATGCCAACTTCTGAGTGGGCTTTAACTGAGCCTTCTGAAGCTTAGACACTGCTTCCATCAAATTCGATAAGGATGCTTTAGATGGGAAGCCGTTCCAGATAGAATTGTTCACTCCCGGGTATGTTAGTGTATGATCATTACTAACCAGAGGTATTCTCTCCCCCAACTTTTCCAGACCGGGGCCATCAATGAACCAGGATCATTCAAAGGTTGTAATTTGAAATGATGAACACTTCACGACAAACAATGTCATTCCGAGGGCCCAAGATATTCCACCACAATATCAACGAATTCTTGAGCTCCTGGGGCATCTTTTGCTAACAGCACCAGATCGTCAGCAAATGCTGACACGGAGACACTCTTTTCCAATAGCGTATATGCTGACATGCGTTCCAATATCTCAAGCAGGCACTCCTTAAGGAGATTAAAAAGGAGTGGGGACAAAGGATCCCCCTGTTTTACTCCTCTACGAATTGGAACCTCTATTCCTTTCGAGGGGTGCTGAATGACAGTGAAAACATCGGCACAAGAGACCATTATCAAATTGGTACAGGCGTCAGGAATCCCTTTTCTGGACAGGCCCACCTAATCGCCGCGTGAGGAACAGTGTAAGATGCTTTGGATATACCTAGCACAGCACCTACACCACCCTCAGCTTTTTTCAAGGCACACATCGCTTCATGAAGAATTTGAATATTCGCGAGACAGACAGATTCAGGGATAAACCCTTTCTGGCGTGGATTGAACTTCACTACGGATAGAATGCGTTTATCCATAATGCCCCAAAAGATTCTGCACAGCATAGAACTAATTGTGATGGCACGATAGTTAGTGAGAACCGTATTATCCTTACCCTCTGTTGGTATAAGGATGGTGCTTAGCTTTCATCCAGAAGGCACAAAGCCACTGTATAAAATTTCGGTGTACAATAAGGACAATATTTCAATTTTTGCTCCTGAGGATAAATAACAAGACATAAGGAGACGAATGTTAGAGGGGAAAAAATACTACATATAGGAATAAGATTTATCCACGCTTTCGTTACCACGGCCCGGCAATAAGTTTTTCTGTCGAAAACACGCCGTTTTCCCCGCGAGATACAACACTTTCACTAAACTATTTAAATGTATTGTCCGTTCAAAGGCATGAGCTGAAAGGAAAATGGACACTGGAATTCAATGGGGAGCTTCGTTACGACTTAAATTTCTTGTATTGAAAATCCCAACTGGACGACTCTGTCCCCTCTCCTTCTGGCTCGTGACCTTCAAGGGATACTACATTTAAATTTAAGTACACGCAGTATGCGAGAAAGTAAAAAATTACAATTGTGTAATATTTAGAAAAGCAATCAAACACATCAAAATTATGTTTAAGTCATGTTATTCATTGCATTTATCACTATCCGAAGAAAAAATATAATTATAAACTTAGGACCAGGTTTTTGCAAAATCCTGTTTTTAATATGGCCCATATTCCACCCAAAATGGGCGAAAACTACTAATACTTTAAAAAAAATGCCATTAAAGAACTAATTGAGGAGAACAAATTTCATTAGAAGAAAAGATCGCCACCTCCAATATTTTACTGTTAGAAACAACAAGAAAATCAAAATTTCCAATTTTCTAATCTTCAGAGTAACAGTTAAAATAGGATGCCATCTTCATAAGTGTATTTCAATCTATTCTCACGACAAATTTAAAGAAATAAATTGGTGCCATTTTTGAGAAAAGTTTTCAAATGTTCCAGGGATTTCATGTAAAGTACTCAAAAAAAATTAAAGAATGTTTTTCAAAGCTGCAGGGCTTCGAGTCGGGCTACACTGACGGAGGAATATTCATTTTGAAATGAAGCAGCAAAAATGTAATAGAATATCCAAGAATTCTCATCCAGGAGATTACGGTGTGATAAACGTTATTTTGAGGCCTTTGGACTTCAGTCTTCCGACCTTAAAATTTTAGTTTATAAGGCCCTAGAACGCTTTGTTTAAGAGTTATTTAACCAAATATCTTACTGAGTACTGCTGGTTGCATTTAGTATGAATATTTGGGGGCGTTTTATAAACAAACCCGTCATATTTTTAAAGTCAAAGTGCAAATCGTTATGTCGTCGTGATATTCTCTTTCTTTAGAGACCTCGTTTATAAAAATTGGTTGCATGTGAGAGCTACAAAATGTATCAAACTCAATAATATAGGAGACGATAATGTGTCTCTTGGTTATTTTTAAATCCACACAAAAGTTAACTACTCGGATATCTAGCAATCGTTCTCTTCAAGAGTTTTCCTTATAAGGAGAACCAGTAAACAAAATCGCGTTGACTACTGTAACAGATGAGAATTTCGTGTAATGGAAAGTGAATACGAAACACTTATTCTACGTTTTCTGGATTCAGAAGTAGAGCAAATGCGCCAACCCCCACCTTAAATTACCTCGCGTTTTGAGGCCAATAACAATTGCTGATCAGCTGCCATATTGAATGTTTCTTCGTTTCCAATTCTATCACCAAAACCTTCCAGTAATTCCTTTATGATAAATCGTGGGAGGAGTCACATTTTCAAGAAAGCAATATCGACGATTTTGACGTTAGTTTATCTTACTAAAACAGGGTTTGGCAAACTGCAAATGCAAAAATGTTCACTCAGAGTTTGCTTTATTAATAATAAATCCATTGTTACAGTTGTAGCACAATAATATTAGACAAATTAAAAAGTATAGCACAATGCATTAAAAAACAAAAGCATTAATTCAAGACACATTTTCGGAGTTCACTCTCAACTGATTGCTTCCAATTTTCAGGGTGTTCAACACCGAACAAATATTATCCATGTTGATCTGATGTGTGTTTTGACCATGACTTTCATCATAGTGCAGAATTGCCGAGCCTGCAGCGCCATGCCATGTTATAGAGGAGGGTTTTATTCCGTTGGATGCAAGAAGATCCTTTAGTTCCCGTACCCTCGTTGTCTTGGGTATATTGGTAATCCGTAAAGATAACTGATATGATATAGATTTCAGGGTGCACACTTCTCCATTTCTAAAAGAAAAAAATTGTACGAAATATTACAATAGCCACTTTAAACACTGCTTAAAAATAAGTCATATATATGATCAAACTAGTTGATCTGTTTAAAATGAAATACGATTACAAAATTTAAGCGGATTCCAAAATATTACCGATTTTGATTTCTTGCTTTTACCTTTTATAAATCCATATATTTAAGTAATTTGTATAACGATAAACATTCTGAAATGCGAATGACTGAATTACTTTAATAACACTTCTATTGTTCCAATATTGTCTGAGACTACACCTCGTATTGCAAGAAGTGATTGTATTGCACTACATCAAGTACTGCAAGAAGAGAGTTTAAAATACATGAAATTCTTCCACAAAGAAATCTAGAGGTGCTAAAACAGCATATACTTTCTAGCATTATGTGCAACTTTTGCAATTTTCATTTTTTCAAATTTGAAAATTTAAAGTTCTGCGAAAATTGGGACTTTCACCATTTTTATAAGCATACTCGCTCTAGCCTAAAACATTGAAAACATTTGAAGCCTTTTTGAGAAAGGCGTGTTTTTAAAATTTCTTTTATTTCTCACAAAATTACGAGAAAATTGCTCGTACATTTAAAACATTGTGCATGATCTTATTTACAGATCTATATTCTAGAACAGATTTCAATGAGGAAGAAAATCTTTATCTTTTTTATCGTAGATGCAGGAAAATGCAAAAAAAAATTCGAACATTTGTAATTTTCGAAAATTCAGCGAGTTCAAAGAAAATTAGACCTGTGTCATTTTTATACTTGGTATTTGCTAAAATGTGTAAAGAAAACTTTGGAGTAATTTTGAGAAAATTGTGAAACTGTCCTAAGTTTCTGGTAATTTTTCCCCCACAATCAAAATATCCGTTTCAAATTCATGTGACCGCGACATCAGCCAGATAAATCATAGAATAACCATTTTGGCAAAAATACCGCCGACATTGTAGCCGCTAACGTTGTTCATGGACGGAAAGATAGATGTTTTGCATAAACCAAGTTTTCGGCTTCCTGGGCCTACAAAACATGGAGTACACGAGTAAGAGGCAGATATTTTCTACACATAGGAACAATAATTATCCCCATTCTCGGTATCAGGGGCTCACAAAATAAGTTTTTCTGTTGAAACATTGTCGGGTTTTGCTGCAGCATTACATTTCTTTTCCTATACTACATATGTAGTATGAGAGAAACTCAATTAACATTAAGTCATAACTTACGAAATATGCTTCTTTCTTAGAATTTGCAAAATTGGCATGTCCGCCACTTGCTTTGGTGTAAGTAGGTTCCATATAACACCATGGGGTCGTGGTAAATTATTTGTTCTGGCCGTCGTGTGTATTACCCGAGTAGGTGTCACTATTATATCAACTAAAGTGTCGTGTTCTTTGAATAACTTCTGGGGCAGATCCTCAAACACCTGCAAAAACATTTCAGTCAAACTTTAACACAAAAACCAAAGGATACATATTCATGTTAACCAATAAATTGGTAATCATATAGGGATGGTTAACACACTCAATGCAGGGGTGCGTAATCTACATTGCACAAACAGAAATTATTTCGGTAAAGGGGCGGAATTTCTGTTCGGGGATCCCCCATCACCAGCCCATAAATTCGTTTATGAAATATGACTTTACTTTAGAAAAGGATTTTTTTCTTGCAATGCCGTACGCGTACATATTATAGAATTGGAATGTGATGCAAACAATATAAGTTAATATTTTAAAACTGGGTATTTTTTCAATTCTCTTCTCTAGACAATGCAGTGACTTATTAACAGAAGCAGGGCCAGATCAATGTTTTCGAGAGCCCTAAGCATGACCACACTATATGGCTTCCTAATAAAAGTAGTATTGAAAAATCGAACATACGTAAGGGTCATCCATAAATTACATAACACAAATTTGGAGTATTTTGAATACGCCCTCTCCCCCCTGTAACGCACCCATAACGTGCGCTTGAACCTCCCTAAATAATTACGTAACGCCTGCGTCAGCACTCCCCTTTTTAAATGCAAGAAATGAAACTAAATTATTGCACAATAAAAAAAATTGTATTCATTTTATTTGTGTTGTGTGTTAAGATGTATGATAATTAAAGCCGGAATCGGCTGTCGATGTTAACTGCACCTAACAAGAAGAATGAGGAAAAGTTTAGAGTGAAGGAAGGTCGCGCAGGTGAGAACATTTCTGATCACAAGCCGTTGTGGATGGTCCATGGCGCCAATTTAATTGTATTCTAGAAAATACTACAGATCACGTTTGAATATTTTCTTCGAAATTTCACAGATTCAACAAAAAAATTGTTGAACAAATATTTCCATTAATTTTAACTACATTAACAAATTATATTTAGATAATATTTTAATGTTTTAGTATAGGAACTCAAAAAAAAACTATTTCAAAACGTTTTAAAATGTAAAAAAAAATCAATGTAACACTAATCGTAATACTAATCCATTACGCCCTTCCCCTATGTAACGCCGCATAACGTCGCCTCAAACACCCTTCCCGTTAGGGTTATGTAATTTATGGACGACCCCGTAGATAATCAAAATTAATGTAAAAATAAACTACAACTCTTTCCGTTTTACGCCAATGGTGCTACAACAAAACAGACTTTGTCTTCTTACTAGAACAGAGTTACGTAATACTCCAATAAATATATTGTATTAGCGAAGATAGTCTACCGTGCGACCTGAGCAGCCTTATTGCTCTGTAGAGCTAATGATTTATATCAATAGATATAGTGTTAATCTCTGTATCTGTACAGTTCGATAGTTCACATTAGTTCACCGTCATGTCTTGCTGTTCGCATTCATCCACGAATTGAGTTGTGATGCGTAATAATCTTTCTCTCTCCTGAGTTTTTCTTTCGCCACTAAACATACACGAAGTCATACTCTAGTGTTACCTCTGTAAGCAGGCCTTTTACGCCACGAAGCCTACTCAACTTTTATTTATTAACAATTCTGCAGTTCTTATACAAATCTTACACGAAACGGAAGGGCATTAGGTCTAGTTTTCTTTCGCGTCTAGTCCGTCTCGTGAACGCGTTATTCGCGATCGTTTCGATTGGGTTATTTTCGTTCGAACTTCAACTCAATAAATGTATTAACATCCGAGCTCTTCTATGATGTTGAGGTCCTCCTAACATTCACTCCACGAACTAAGTGTTTGACCTCACGCGCTTCCACTGCGTACGCGTTAGCACGCGGAGACATAGCACTCCCATACCCCTGCACAGCCACCTGTCTACTTTACTCAGCACAGCTTAAGGAGGGAGCAGATACGGCTGCAGTGCGCGCAGGTAAGTGATGAATGTTGTTCCTCCTCAACAGGATTCGCATCCAAATCGCTAAATGTATATCAGGAATATTTCGTAACAATAAAGAAACTAATGAATGAAGAAGAGAAAATAATTCTTGGAAAAACAAGATTTATCGGGAAAGGATAAAGGAAAATTGAAGTTAAAAAAAATCAGAAAGCACATAACCTATTGCAATTATTGCAACATCTCTTAATTAAAACACTCTTACCTGACAGTCATGAACTGTAGTAATAACTGGAGTTGATTCATTTATCGCACCCATTTCCATCAAAATAGCATATTCCAAGTCTGCAAAACCTTCTCCTTTTCCTATTCTAAAACCTAAACAATCACACAACGTACATTTTCTTATAATCTGAAGCAAAGATGGAAAATCTCAATAAAAAATAAAATACATGTACTCACGAATATTCTTTTTGCGTAATTTTATATATTATGCTTTTTCATAGTGTGAAATTGATCTTTAACGTTACTTCAAAGCTTTTGAATTTTAAATATAATTAAAGCGCTTCTAATTCAATTGGAGTGCGCTTTTTAGGGTTCTTGATAAATAGTGGCTGCCGGAAAGGTGCTATTTACCACGTAGGCAATTATAATAGTTATAGAGCGCTAGTTGGGTGCAGTATCTTAAATGTTAAATGTCATTAAAACGAGAATATATACTCCTAACATATTATAAAATATTTTTGATTATCAGGGGATTGCGCAACGGTGCAACCTAAGCAACAGCCGCCAATGCAATTCTGTGCATTCAACTCATACGTAGAACTCAGTAATCCTCCGGTGGCAAGCAACTAAACTATTGTACATTACTGCACTCTTACATCTGTGATGTAATGCCACGCGAAAAATGTACACAAAAGTAATTATTTTGTAATTATATTAAGGTTTATGGTTGTAAATCATTTTTAAAAGAAAATTAGGTCAAAACTTTCATCGATTTTGGTTCTACATTACCTACATTAAGGTATTATCGCGCTGTAACTCAACGCACTTGTCTCTTTATATATTAGTGTAGATTTAGATTTATTTAGTCCAAAAATCAGTAAAACCGGTATTTGATGTATGGAGGAAAAGATCGTAGTGTACATATTCCCATTTTTATTTGGGCCGTTTATTAAAATTTCTCAACAGTGGTTTCTGTAGTTGTAGGTTGTTAATGTGGTTGGGGAGCCAAAATACATACGAACAACAAAATACAAAATTGACAGACCATGCAGCCTCTGAAATGAAACTTACTGATTAATAAACTAAACAATAGTCTTCTACAGAAATTAGTTCCAAAGTTATGTTCGTTTAAGGCTTTACAAGTGAAAAATGGCAACCATTTGGCAAGTGCACATAAATAATTCCATTTAAAAATAAGTTATGTTACAAGTTACACCATAAAGAATATAAAACATTTGTCAGATATATAAACTTGAATATGACAATTTGTTTGGATCAAGTTGACACCGTTTAAAAAAAACTCGGCATCTTCGCTTCGTAAACTATAACCCCACGTTCATACGCTTACAGATGCCAGACAATGAAACGACTGCTTTGGATAGATCGATCGCAACTCGCACAAGAAAACGAAGTAATGAAGAAACGACGGCAGATATGCGTTCATTCTATAATTTCAAATTATTTTTATTATTTTTTATAAAAATATAAAACCGGTTAACAACAGTAATCGATAATACAGCCAGGGCCCACTATCTTTCTTGTAAAGAAAATGTCACGCAATTTGGTGAGTTAAAAGCGCAAATTACCTTCTTAACACAAATACTTACTATTCTACATACATGACGGGTTGAGGCAGTAACAAGAAATGCCACACCAGCCACAAGCCTCCCCGCTATTCCACTTTTTGGCGAAGTGAAATTTATTTTCTTTCTGCCCCAACCCCTTCATATACAATTCAATTCCTGTAAATATCAATATGACAAGAGCAGCCACACTTCCACCAAAATTATTAACATTCACGAGAATAGGGAGGTCTGCTGTGGCAGATGTGGCAAAAATCAAGTTAGTGCTCCAAGTCCTTCGTGTAGTTTATCATCATGCAAGGGTTTAGTGTTATACAAGCATGTTACATAATTATTTACGAACCTTGAGAAGACACGGCGACTGAACCCAATATCAGAATATCTATTGTCAAAACGGCATCTAATCCAACTGGTCGACCGAGCTCCTTCGCTCCGTTTATGGTGGAAGCGTATTTGATGTCGTCATTAGTAAAACTGTGAGGTGTAAGCCTGACAAAGAGTCCACTCCGCAAACGAGGAATAGGCATTAAAACTTCCTTCCGTAGCTGTGAAAAATTATTGTTCAAATTAAATTTAAAAACAAAAAAGTGAATGTCACATAATACTCGGATTCTTAGATATTAACCTACTTTATTTCTCACTTTTAATGTCATTATTTTAATACACTTACAATTTTTAATCATTTCTGAACCAAATATTTGTATCCTATAGACCATGAGTGACCAATGGGGTCGGTATCGATCAATGGGGTCGATGAAATTTTAAAGGAGATCAATGAAGAAAAGACGTTGGCGGGGGGGGGGGTGTCTATTCACAAAAATGAATTGGCGACTGATCGGTGAGGACACAAACAAAGATTAATGAAGTTAGTATTGTGTTCTGATGTAAATCCAAAAAACACCTAATAATAAATTACAAATATTCTCCTTTTCGCATTCATTATTGTGTCATTAGGATGTTTGGAATTATATTTACAATATTGTTCGAGCACGTAAGAAAAAATCGGCAATAACCACAGCAGAAATGTACAGCCAATTTAAAAAATGCACAATATACACTGCATTTTGTACCCACTGCATAAACATGAAGATAAACTAAGCTACACATGCATTTATTAAAATTATTTCCAGTGACAACAAAGAAAAAATGCACTGTTTGTAGGAAAACATCGTATTCCATCGTATTTCAAACAAACAAAATTCTTCTGTCAATAGAAAGCCACCCCCCCTGTTTTTAGTACTATCCGTACGAACAAATTAGAGAAAACATTTGGAATAGTTTTTGAAAAAATGGCGTTTGTACAATTCTGAATATGGGGAATTTTGAGCTCATTTTCATAGAAAATTTTTGAGTTTTTAGAAAATGTATGACATTATTTGAAGCACATGTACTCGTAAATACAATAATATAAAGTAATCACCGACAATATAAATATTAACTATCTCCGGCGCAGAACGTTTGAATTGTTTGTTTTTTGCTGTTAATTAACGCCAAAGAAGTGTTATAAATGATTGAATTCCCAGTATGGCGTCAAATTTGAATTGGCAATCTATGTGCCAACATAAATCCCGCCGTGAAAAGAATCGAACAATTACATAACGTTCTGTAGATAATAGTACTTAGAATTTCAGTAACCTTAGCCAATATGTCCACCAATAAATTTAACCTGCCTATCTAATATGACTTATACAAAATAAATATACTCAGAACTGTCTTCTACTTTCTTATGACATGCACAGAAATTTAGAAATGGCTTCATCACGCGATGAAGAAGCGAGCTATGGCAAAAGTCTGACACTGCCCAGAAAAAAATCCAAAACTTCGAAAGCAAAAGTCAAAAACACACACAGACACACACGTATCAAATTCACCAAAAAATCAATTTATAATTCGATAAAAAGATTCAAAAATGAATTTAAAGCGAGATGCAAAAAATGCGGCGGATAATTTTGATGTGAAAGGTTTCAAATTTTTATTTGTTAGCTGAAATTTGAATATACTTGATTAACTTATTGCAGAGCGAAAATTAAAATCAAGTAATGTTTTTTCGAATGATATTTTTATTTAGACGAAGGTCTAGACTGTCACGACGCCACGCAAGTGCAACTCCCTCCTAATTGTCACTCAAAACTAGTGGTGCTACATCACATACTTTCTCACAATACTACAATGTTATCATTATGTACGGCGGGACGCCGTTGTGTGCTTCGTTAATTTCAAACAGAAATTACGCGAAAACTACTAACACACAAAAATGTAAGAGTCCTTTTTTTAAAGAGATTGTTTTGTACAAAAGACTGTCTGAGGCAAAAATCTCTATCTTCGTTCTCTTGGTAGTTTTGGAAATTTTTTGCAATTTTCGTACAAAAAACGAGCAATATCAGAAAATGAGACTATCGCCATATTTGTTTCAGTTCCTTATTACATATGTGAAGAAAATTTAAAGAAAAATTTGGAGTGGCTTTTGACAAAATAGTTTTGTAAATTTCACTCACTGAATACGCAAAAACTACTCGTTTTTTCACAAAATTGTACATTCACAACTTTCAAAAACCGAATAATACCTGAAAATATGACTAGCCCCATAATTGTTATCGATTTTTTTGTACATTTCAATGAGAAAATGAGCAAAAACTACTTGTTTTTTCAAAACCTTGACGTGACATTTTGAAGAGCTGATTTTGTACCATAGACACTGCCTGAGACAAAAATCTGTAACTCCAATTTTGATTTTTTTTTCAATTTTCGAAAAATCGGGTACGACAACGAAAATGAGACCTGAACCATTCCTTTAAACGTCCTTTGCACGATTCAACAACAAACTTCAATTAAAACATTTCGAGCCATTTTGTTTTAAATTTTGAAAATGTCCCAGGAGCTTCATGAAAAGTACCCCCCATCAATCAAAATTTTTAGTTTCAAATTCCACGGTCCGACATCACTAGAACGATTGGGGAAAAATAATTTTGGAGAAAATAGGCTGAACGGTTTATACGCTAGTGTTGTGCACAGGCGGACGGACAGTCACGTTTTGCAGTCAATCATTTTTTCGGTATCAAGGACCTACAAAATAAGGATTCTCGCTACATCACGAGTTAGAGGATTTTTCTTTCTATATTTCGCAACAAGATTTATCTAATTTTTTCTTACCAGGCCCCGGCAATAAAGAGTTTTTGTGTCTAAAATTCGCCGCATTCCGGTGCACGATTACAATACTTTTCTTATGTTCGTAAGTGCGAGAGAGTAACTAGTGCTACAGAATGGCACAGACTTTGCCGTATTAGTATTCTATTTCCTTTGGTCTCGGCTGGCTATAGTAACTTGCCACATATGCTAGCCAGCAGCCATATATCGCCGCCAAAAATACATTTTTTTCAATTTTTCGGCTTCCTAATTGTAGAACGGAAATATTATTTTACGAATATTAAAGAACAATAAAACCTCGTCCTAAATGGCAATTTCCTTTGAAAAATTTGGAGCCGTTTTTAAGAAAAGGGCATTTAAGCGTTACTGTAAATTCGAAATTTGAATCTCTTTTCACAGAAAAGTATTGAGTTTTCGAAAAACTTCATATTCATTTTAAGCACTTCCAGTCACAAATGCAATAGTGTTTTCAGCTGGAAATGTGCAAATTAAAGACGTGAAAGCTTTAAAAAAAAATTACATTTGTGTAATTTTTGAAAAAAAAATGAATACAGCAAAATTAATTTTATGTTTATAAACAGTTTAAATAGCACTATCTATTGAAAAAGTTTGAAGAAAAATTTGGAGCCGTTTTAGAGAAAAGGTGGTTTGAGCGTTTCTGAAAATGCGAAATTTTTACCTAATTTTCACGGAAAACTGTTTAGTGTTTTCGGGAAACTTTATTTAACATTATTTAAAGCACATGTACTCATAAATCCATTAATATAATGAAAGTGCCGCTAATGCAAATATTAACGACGTGAGAGACCATTCAAAAAATTACATTTTTGAAAACACAAAAAGATAGAGCAATACGGTGTTCATGTCGTTTTATGGAGAAAATTTAGTACTATCCCTACCAAACGTTTGAAGAAAAAAATGGCGCCGTTTTTGAGAAACCCTTGTTTTAATATCTTTTTTAAATTGGTCATATTGCTCGCAATATTGCGCGAAAACGACTATTTTTTATAAAAATGTACATGACTGTCAGAGCAAGCTATACGTTTTATTTTATATCTACTTCGCGAGACGCACATCTTAATGAGATTCTTGCACGCCCCTAGCGGGCAATGTATGTACTGCTCTCAATAGTTTCCTCTAAGCTCAACAGAGGTCGCAGGCCTGCCCTGTGCCGCGCCGCTACTTGCGGCCTGGAGTAGCACCCGACGCTGCCGCGCGGCAACGCCGCGCACCGTTCGGCCTGACGTGGCCGACTTCCCCACCACTGCCTCCCCCTGCCGGCGCGAGGCACAATGGAACTTTCCAGAACTCTGTGACGCAACACAAGAACGTTGCTGTTACGACGCTATCGCCTAACGGCCAAGTAGTCTTGCTTGAGGAGCGGAGCTGAGCGGATGTACCGGGCCGTTCTCCATGCGGCGTGCTTATTCAGTACTCGTCTGATGTTCAAGCTGGGCGGACGTGCTGCGTGCCGCTCTCCATTACATGCGGTGCGCCTGTTAAGTTGCTGCCTCGGCTCCAAGCTGCGCGGCTATTCCTGCTGCACATATTTCGTGCTGGTGCTGGTAACATTGTTACGACTGCTACGCTCACGCCAATGTTCACATTCATGGCACGTGCAACCAGTTATTGTTATAACCTGTGACGCTCACGCCACGTGTGTAACCAATGTATTGTCTTCACGCTAATATTCACATTCATGGCACGTGCAACCAGTTATTGTTATAACCTGGGACGCTCACGCCACGTGTGTAACCAATGTATTGTCTTCACGCTAATATTCACATTCATGGCACGTGCATCCAGTCATTATTACGACTGCTACGCTCACGCCACGTGTGTAACCAATGTATTACCTTCACGCCAATGTTCACATTCATGGCACGTGCAACCAGTTATTGTTATAACCTGTGACGCTCACGCCACGTGTGTAACCAATGTATTGTCTTCACGCTAACATTCACATTCATGGCACGTGCATCCAGTCATTATTACGACTGCTACGCTCACGCCACGTGTGTAACCAATGTATTATCTTCACGCCAATGTTCACATTCTTGGCACGTGCAACCAGTTATTGCTATCAAACTGTGACGCTCACGCCACGTGTGTAACCAATGTATTATCTTCACGCTAACATTCACATTCATGGCACGTGCATCCAGTCATTATTACGACTGCTACGCTCACGCCACGTGTGTAACCAATGTATTATCTTCACGCCAATGTTCACATTCTTGGCACGTGCAACCAGTTATTGTTATCAAACTGCGGCGCTCACGCCACGTGTGTAACCAGTGTATCATCTTCACACCAGTCTTCTCATCAGTTTACAAGAACATGTTCTGTGCATATCGCACCATATATGCTTCCACGCCACGGGCGTAAACTGTATCATTATGTCTTAATTTTTATGTCCTGCAAATCGCCTTTTATTTTTCCTTTTATAGGTTAAGATGTATTTTTTGATTGTATAGAATATATGCTTACATGCTCTAATTTACAGTTTTATGGTAACAAGTACTCTCCATCCAATTCCATCCTTGCAGTCCCAGACCTGCAATGGTAATTATAACCTGTTCTTCTTATTACAGGTGTCTGGGTGGTCCTTCGAACTTAATTCTGAGTTATTCAAGGAATGTTTGGGAAGGGTCGAAGCTCATTATTTCACACGCCCAGTCCACTTGCTCGACCCAGACCATCCAATGACTTTAATGAAAGAACTTACTATGGAGAACAAATTTTATTTTAGAGAAAAATCTCTTAGCTTCAATTTTTTAGTTGTAAGAAGACGCACGTAAAATTTGACATTTTCGAAAATTCAGAGTTGGACCAGAAAATTAGACCTATGCCACCTTTGTAAGTATATTTTAGTTTATACGTGCATTTTATTCTATTCTTGCAAGAATTTTAAAGAAAAAATTATGAGTCGTTTTTGGAGAAAATTTTGATAATGTAAGGAGGACTTCCTATAAATCCTCCTTACATTATCCTAATTCCTTATCCCCAAATTTTAAAGACTTTTTTTGCAAAATCTCAAAGATTCGACTCGAGCCAGATCCGCACAAACTTCAATTTGGAAAAAATCCTAGGCATGTTTTGGCGCTAGTAGTATTCACAGATACCGGACGGACGGACGGACGTTTTGAAAAAAACAACAATTTTTATCAGAGGACCCCAAAATGTGTATTTCCGTTGAAATCTCGAAATCGATTTTCCGCATCATTACATAACTTTCCCTACACTATGGATATTACTCCATATATACGTACTACGTATGCGGGAAAGTAAAAAGAAAATCATAAAAGATAATAATTTTCATACATTGTAAATAGTGGTGCGACAGAACGGCACGGACTTTCTCGTATTAGTTTTCTATTTCTTGGGCTAGCTATTCTGACTTGCAAAATACTCTTGCCAGCTGCCATGTATCGCCGCTCACAGTACATTTCTTGATTTTTTCTTAATTTTTCGGTTTCCTAAGAGAAGAACGGATACATATTTTTAAAATATTAAAGAATAGTAAAACCTCGTCCTCAATGGCAGTTTTATTTGGAGCCGTTTTCATGAAAATGTTTAAACGCTACTGTAAATTCGAAATTTGTAGCTCTTTTTCGCAGAATTTTTTTTGAGTTTTCTAAAAACATTATTAGAAGTCATTTAACCCACATTAACTCTTGACGACAGCGAGCAGGATTCAGTGCGGAGAAGTTGTGAGCAAAATAAAGGTTAAACCGTTCTCGGTAGTGAAAACAGCGATAACGTTTGATGCACGGGATGATTCTGAGATATTCGTCGATGACGGCAAGGTAGATGAAATTCCTACGGTGGCGACGGTAAACGAGGCTTTAGCTCAAATTTTACTAGTAAATGAGACACGAAACGAAAAGAGTGCCTCACGCGCATAAGGAAATTTTAGATTCGACCGTGCAGGACTTGTTAAATCAAGGCATCATTTCGCATAGTAATAACCCTTGGTGTGCAAATATAATACTAGTTAAGAAAAGCACGTCGGGAGGCGAAACAAAGTACAGACCATGTATAGATTTTAAAACCCTTAATAATGTTATGACAAAAGGAGTATTTCCTCTCCCAAAGCCCCATATGAAGTCTTCGATGAGTTAAGCGGGAGTGAGCATTTTCTCATCTCTAGATCTTTGTTCTGGGTATTGGCAGGTAGAATTGGAGGAAGGCAGTTAATAATTCACACCAGTAGTTAGTACTCCAACTGGTCATTACGAATGTAATATGCTTCCCTTCGCATCTAGATTGTTCATGAGATTAATGACGATTGTATTGGATAGAAGAATAAACAAAGGTTGCGTTATGTATTTAGACGATGTACTTCGATACGATTCGACTCTGAAATGTCATCTTGAAGGCCTTAAGGAAATTTTCCGAAGGTTGCGAAATGCAAATTTAAAATTGAAGCCAGAAAATTGTCACTTTTTTAAGCAAATAACGAAATTTCTGGGACATATAATATCGGTAAACGGGTAGTAGATAAAGAAAAAGTGAGGCAATGATACAATTTCCTGTCCCCAAAACAGTGAAAAATTTTCAAGCATTTTTAGGACTTTTTTTTTGAAAAGAAGAAATGGTAAAGGGAAGGAAACGTCTTTGACAGAGAGAAAAATTATTATCAGGTTGCATAAGCAATGCAAATCGTAACAGTAAATTTCTCAGATTTTAATCAGACCAAGCAATAGAATTCTGGGTGTCATTGATGTTTAGTGTAAGGAAAACATTGAAAAACGTGAGAAAACATGATCGTCCAAAGAAACTTAGTGGAACAGATGGGCGCGCAATTCCACGGAAAGTGAAGAAAAATTCACGATTAAAAGCACCAAAAATAGCAAGTAAACTTGAAAATGCTACAATGCACGGCACACATGACGAACCAAATCTCACGCAGTGTTTCGAGTGAGATTATCCCTATCGTACTATTTCCTTACATGAAGGGAGTGCCCTCGTTTAGCCAGGCCTCTATAACCCATATCGAGTTACCCAGCTGTACTTAATCAGGTTGAAATGTGCTTAGGCATAAGTGGCATGACTTGCATGAGTTGCGGAGAAAGTCAGCCAACCGCCCCCCCCCCCCCGCTCCACAACCGCGGCATGTGCCATCTAGGATTCCCAGGCCCGCTGCCGAATTATGACTGCATTAGAGGAGGGGGTATGGATGGTTCTTGGATGTGGATGCACAAACGCCAATGAGAACTCAGAAGCCTGTGATGTGAGAGGCAATGTCACATCTCAGCAGTACGCAATGAACAATGCCAAAATACGCTGGCCACCACGTCAGTGACGCGGCTCGTCCCGGATAGCCTAGACAACACAATGTCATTTCCCGCAGTCAAAACCACCCTGCTTGCATAGAGCATGGCCGTGAGTTCAATGTCCTCGCCGACGAAGCGAGATCGTTCAACGGATGTTTCTTGGCCAGTCACATTTATCGAGAGGACTAACGCCTATTGGACAGCGCACGTAAATGGCGAGACGGAATAGAGAAACAAAGAGAAGTACGGAAGAAAGTAAAGTACTTTACTGAAAATATTGTTAAGTGATGGAAAACTAGGGGATGAAACACATACATTGAGCCTACGCCACAGCTTCTTGTAGCGTTTTGTTTTAGGTAACAATAACTTATTTCTTGAGTCTTATAGGATAAATGTTTCCCTTTCCATCTCTTATGCTACTCTGAAGAGAGTGTATTTAAATACACCTATTGGTTTTTTTTCAGGTATATTGCCTTTAGCATCTCCAGGTCTGTTATTGTTATTCTTTAGGTGTGATGTAAAGGTCGTTCCCGTTTTCTGTAGTTGGATTCCAGGATACTTCGGAGAGGTAGTTCTGTTAAGTTGTTTCCCGTTCAATGTGAAGGTGTCTTCTTTTGCCACCTTTCCTCATTTTCGGAACACAATGTATCCCGTTTTCTCTGCATTGATAGTCCTTTCATTTTCTTCGGTGCAGACCAGAAAAGTATCAAGGGCGTTTTGCAAATTTTCCTTGCATTTCAATGTTATTGGAATTTCGTCCGCATATATTAATGTTTCTATATCTTCTATTCCACGTATCGTTTCTGCAATGTCCCACTGCATGATTATAAACAGAATCGCACTCAGCGGGTCACCTTGTATCACTCCTGTTTTGGTTGGTCGGTCGCGAAGTGCATATGTTTTTATCTATTAGTACATTATTTTTTGCTAGGATGTTCATGATTAATTTTGTTAGCCATGTTTTTCCTACCAGGCATTTCACTTTCTGCCAGGTTTTTCTTGCCAGGTATTTCTCCTTCTGTTAACTCTGTCGAAAGCCTAGGAGAGGTCGATAAAATAGCATATAACTTTCCGTTCGTTTTTTCTAGCTGTCCATTGATTCTTTGCACCAGGTTCTCCGCTACTGAAATCGTTCTTCTCTACATGCAAATTGCTTGTTGGATAGTAAGTTTTTGACTTTTTCCATTAGTCTTGTAATGAGGAGTTTAGTTAGCGTTTTGTAGGCTACCGATCTAAGACGATCCCTCTGTAGGAGTTCGGGCAGTTGGATCTCAGTTTCCTTTATGTAGATGTTTCAGGAGCGCTGTGCGCCATTCAGGGGATATTTTTCCTGTCCGCAGACAAGTGTTCATTATTTTGGTCCATGCTTCACCAAGATGTAAAAGAGACTGCTCATAGGAGAGGTCGTGTGGTCCCCGTGCTTTTTTTGTTATTGGATGAAGTAATTGCGGCCTTCACTGAAGTTTCCGCCAAGGGTTCACATTCCTCCCATTCTTGATTTCAGGTCTTGTTTCTCTTCGTGCAATTGTTCTTTGCATATGCTCCTCTAGTGGCGTAGACTCAATGTATGCGAGTGACGTTCCCTAGTTTTCTATCACATAAAAATATTTTCTGTAAAGTATTTTACTTCTTCCGTAAGTATCTCTCTCTCTCTCTCTCTCTCTCTCTCTCTCTCTGTTTCTCTATTCCCTCTCGCCTTTTACATGTGCTGTCCAATAGGCGTTAGTCCTCTCGATAAATGTGAAACATCCCTTGAACGACCTTGCTTCGTTGGCGAGGTCATTGAACTTACGGTCATGCACTGTGTTCCGGGCTTCTGAGTTCTCATTGGCGTTTAGGTGTTCCCTCCCAAGAACCTTCGATTCCCCTTCCTCTAATGCAGTCATAATTCGGCAGCGAGCCTGTAAATCCCAGACGTCACGTGCCATGATTCTGGACAGAAGGCGCGACTTTCTTCTCCACAACCATGCAAGTCTGTTAACTATGCCTAAGTACACTTTAACTTGATTCAGTACAGCTGGGTTAGAAAGCCTGTCAAAAGGTCACTCCTTTCATGTAAGGAAATAGCACGATATGGATAGTCCGTGAAGTCGAAACAGTGCGTGCGATGTTATTTCGATCGTCATGTTTGTCGCATTGTAGCGTAAATGCTGCTTCGTACTTAATGTGCGTTAAATAGACTACTTTGTCTAACTAGTGATGCTTTAAAGAGAATCGTGAATTCGAAATTGTAACGAAAAAGAATAGAAGTTTTGTGTGTATGTGAAAGGAGTTGGTATGGTGAGTTCATCCAGTCCATTGGTGGTAGTGGAAGAGTTAGTTACTTGTGGCAGGAAAGAGTAGTGAAACGTTTCATTGTGTTATAGACAGGATTCTTCACATTCCTTATGGTTCTTTCACCTATTCTGAAAAACTGAAGGTAAATTAGTGGTGGACAGCCATTAAATATTACCACAAAACAGAGCAATTGTGGTAAGATATATGAAAGTGATCATTGGATTTGAGAGTGTGAGATTAAAAATGTATTGTTGGGCGATCTTCGTTCGAGCCCTCAAGTCAAGAGGATGTGACCGCTGTATTTGCTAGAAAACAGCGGCGAATAGATCTCGAGTTCAAAAGTTAGGTTTAATCCGCGCACTTTTTCTTGAGCTCTGGTTTTGCTAGTGGCGAGTGGAGTGGGGGCAGTTGGGTTATTTTGACAAAAATAATTTTATGTCATTTTTGTAGTTCGTTTTTTGATGCAAAATAGTTTCATTACACGGGAGCAAACATCTCTTGTTATCATATTTTGTTTACAATGCTCGTTTCTATCATTTATTCTTATCCAACCAATGTTGGCAAAGGAGTGGGGGTAGATACTCCGGAGCTCAAGAAAACTTGCGCGTATAATATGTACTTTATATGATTAATTTTTACTTTTACCTTACACGTACCTATATAGTGGGTATTATACGTAGTATAGGGAAAGTTATGTTATGCTGCTGAAAATCGATTTTGAGTTTTCAATGGATATACACGTTTTGGAATACCCAGATACCGAAACAAGTGTTTTTTTAAACGTCCGTTTGTCTGTCCGTCATGAGTCCGTGAACATTACTAGCGCCTAAACAAAGCGTAGGATTTTTTTTTTTCAAATTGAAGAAGCCCCCGTGCATCGTCCTCGAGTTGAAGCTCTGAGATTTGATAAACATTCTTTAAAATTTGGGTGTACTTTACAATAAGCCCTCCAGACATCATAATTTTCTCTAAAACTGTTCCGAATTTTTCTTCAAACTGTTGAGAGAGGTAGTGCGAAATTACTCTATTAGATGCCATGAACACTATATTGCTGTATTCGTTTGTTTTTTCACAAATGTATTTTTTGTCGCGTCTCTCACGTCGTCAATATTTATATTAGCGGCAATTTGTTCACAATATTGTATTATGAGTACATGTGCTTTAAATAAAGTCATGTAAAGTTCCTCGAAAACAACAGTTTTCTGCGGAAACTAGCTCAAAATTCTGCATTTTCAGAAATGTCCAAAATACCATTTTCTCAAAAACAGTTACACATTTTTTTCTTCAACCTTTTCGAAAGGATAGTGCTAATTGCACTCTTTAATATGATGTAGAATTCATTTGGGGTCATTTTTGTTTTGTTCTGAAATTATACAAATGTAATGTTTTTGGAAGATCTCTCACGCCGTTAATATGTACATTACCACCACCTTGTAAACACTATTGTATTGTGAGTTAATGCGCTTTAAATAACTTCTAATATAGTTTTTTCGAAAACTCAAAAATGTTCTGTGGAAAAGAACTTCAAATTTTGAATTTACAGTAGCGCCTAAACATTTTCATAAAAACGACTCGAAATTTTTCAAATAAAATTGCCAATTAGAAAAATATTTTACTGTTCTTTAATAAAAAAATATTTCCGCTCTATTTGGAAATCGAAAAATTAAGACAGTTTCAAAAAATGTACGTTAGGCGGCGATAGATGGCAACTGGCAAGAGTATGTGACAAGTCAGAATAGCTTGCCGAGACCAAAGGAAAAGGAAATAGAAAACTAATATGGGAAAGTCTGTGCCATTTGTAGCACCACTAGTTTCCACAGCGATGAGGTTTTCTTCAGTCAAAGCAGTCGCCGGACGCCCGCCCCTCTCCCCGTCTATCCACAAAGTTCTGCCTCCTTAAATTCTCGAAACTACTGAAAAATTGTCGCAGGGGAAGGCGCAAGGTCCCCGAAGGACAGTTAGAAACGACCAAGGCTTTCAGATTCGTTTAAATCACTTTTGAAGTAATAAAGAATCATTTCAAGAAAGTGCTCTCTTGCCGGTTCTGACAAATGAATGCCTCCCCGCCGCCCACAGAAAGAAAGGTTACAACATCGATAAGTCGAGCATGTTCCTACTTGCATGCATTACTAAAAAGGCCACTGCGATCGATTCATATTCTTGGAAAGGTAACAATGGACCACAAGGCAGTATATCTCAAAACATACGTAGCTACCTCCGTATGTTAGAAAAAAAAGAAAGTCTTTAGCGATACTTGAAATACTTTCGGCTCTTCCAATTCATCATAAGCACAGCCCTCTGGATGTTACACACGAGAAATAGTGGAAAAAACTATTGTGCAGACACGAAGCGTTTCTCAGCAAAATGTCACAGGAAACATTTTCTCATCGAACTGAAGATAAGACAGTGTATTTTTACTGCCTGAAAGAACTCAACCTGTTCCAGTTTGTTTTGTGTTGTTTGTTTTTATCTTCCTACTGAAAATTGAAATAAAATTCGTTTCAAATAGACGTGTTACTTCCCTACAATGGAAATATCTTCCTCTTGTAAATACTCAGTATTTCTATCATATATAATAATAATTTTTAAAATTTGTCAACATCTAAAGTTGCCACCTCTTCGAGTTTCACCCGGAGACTTCGGGTTTCGTGACCAATTTCCGAGCTCCGAGTTTACTACTTTCATCGCCAGGTCATGCACAGTATTGAATGTAGTACGCGTTCAAATATTTCTGATTCTTAGATTTCAAGAATTTGCACGCATTTTCAATTTTTTTTATTAAATATTGTTTTACTTGATGAGATTCGTAGAAATAAATAAAAATTGATGTTTTCTCTTTTTTTATAAATTACAAATAAAAATATTAAATGAATTTACATATATTTCTACGTTTAACTGGCTCACTATAGACCAGTTCTTTTCAACGGATTTTCTCAATTATGGGAAACATTTGGTCCGACTCCGGTGTTGCCATATCGGCGGAATTCCCGCCGTTTTCAGCGGATTTTGAACTCCTACGGCGGAAAAAAATTAAGTTTCGCGGACAGTGGAATAAACGGCGGAAATTAATAGAGTTAGTAAAGCAGTAAAATTAGTAAATCAGTTTTCGTTAACCTGTATTAATAATGTCTTGCACAGATGTTGAATATTTTTAAAATTTCTAAATCCATGTTACTAGCAAGAATAAATTATATAAGACCTTAAATCAATTGTTATTATTTTTCAAATTTCCACCCAAGTAATGCATTCTATATTATTTAAAAATTGAATTGCAGGTTCAATAAAGCAACTATATTTCGCAATTATATTTTTGTTTTAATAGAATAAATTAATACATTTAAATATGGAAAAATAATTTATTTTACGTTTAGTGGATTCAGGCGGGAAATTTAAAACCAGTTCAGCGGATTTTCGGCGGAAACTGAAACCAACATGGCGGAATCCTTCTAAACACATCTGGCAACACTAGTCCGACTTGAGAAACAGGCTGAGAGTCGAATTAGTCAAAGCAGAACTCTTTACAAAACTAAACTATGATATGCCTTGCGCCGAATTTCACAAATTCATAAATAATAAGCACGTATGCTTACTACAGAAAGCCGTTTCAAATGAGAAATATACTTGGAAGAAAAGTTAGTTTTTAAAAATAAATATTACAGAAAAGAAATATAGAGATTCTATTTTTAATGTAATCATTTATTAGTTTTATAGATTGTTGACTATGGAAATGTAATTTATTTGATAGTTAATACTAACTAATAAATTAAAATTATGATTGTTCAATTAAAAAAATATGTGTAAATGTTAAATAAAACATACCCTACCACCCCCCCCCCCCCTGCTCATGAAAATCTCTGGGTGAGTACGTGTCAATAGGTGGCTACTCTATCAACATCAATGGCTAAATTTTAAAAACATCTTAACAAAATTGGAACTATTCAGGAGAAAAAAATTCCCATTACGAACTAATAAAAAAATCATCAATTTCAACAAATTTCCAGTCAATTTCAGTGATCTTATCTTTTGGATGACATTATTACCTCAAAACCATGCCAAATACCTGCAATGCTTGTCTTCTCACTGGTTCTTGTGGTTTATCAGGTGAAATTTTGATGCATTTTGCATTTCTAAATACTTCCAAATCTGCCAGTTTCTGTGCAGCAGCTTCACATCCTTTAAAATTTGGAATTCTACCATGGACAGGGCGAGGAAATAGTGCCAAATTGTGTTTTTCCAAATAATCCCACACTTGTTTTCTGATACTCTCTTTTGTAATATGTTCCAGGGTGTTATTCACTACAATGAAGTAAAAGTAAACCATAGGTATAAAAAAAATTAGAAAATACAATTATAATGTATTTTAACAAGTGAAATAAATTACTTATTGTAATATTTTCTTATAATAACTAACTTCTTCAAAACAAACTTTTATCAGATCGTATTTACTAGTACGTAATGCATTACGCCCTGAGGAAGGTCGCAGAATGGCGACCGAAACGTCGGCACCTTCGCCATGGACGCGGCGTCACCCGGATAGCCTAGTAAATACTGACTCCGGCCGCGGAAGCCTACGCTCTCACTTTTATCAGATCACAAGGCGTAAGTGCGAAGAACATATCGTTGCCCAAGAGCAATAGGGCACTAACTCAAAAAAATTGATTTTTGGGGTATCATACAAATCCTCTTTCTCAGTAGTCTCTATTTATCCTCTTTTTCTATTCATATACTGCACTATACGGAAAACCAAATTAATTAATTTTGCAGATAACACTGTTAAGGATTTTTTTAAAAATCACATTGTTAATGCAACACAGCACAATCTACTTATAGTGCTATTGACAATATTGACAAATATTAGCCGATTCAACATGACTTCAACTTGAGATAGTACTCTTTTGCAATGAACTTCATTTTAATACAGGCGATGAGTCAGATAAGGCTACAATGGGTCAGTATTTCCCGTTGTTGTACCGCAAGAAGTTTGAGTTCAAAACTGAGGACTTTGCTGTATGCTCCACACACAATAATATGGTACATGATAATCAAAATGGCATTTGCAAAAGCAAGAATGATTTAGGAAATGGTTGTGATTAACTTTAAAAATGTAAATTATAAGTGAGTGTGAGTAAATAAAGAAAAGTATGGCCAGAACATTCTTATTTGCAAACTTTTCTAATGGCAACTTTACATATCAGTAATAAATTTATCACTGCCCAAAAGAAGAAAAATTATACTGAAATATTAACATAGCATTTGCACGATAGACTGGGAATGATAGTACAGTTGACATCATAAAGAAACTGTATAAAACAACTATACCTATATATAAATAAAAGGAAATGTGCATATAAGACAAACTACTACACAGGTTTCAATGAAATTTTCACACTTTGTTCTTATTAATAATGGGAGTGTTTAAAGAGTAGTTTGAATTAAATCAGACATGAGGGTGTGTTGTTGATTTATTAATTTATCGCAAATGCATGCCCAAATTTCAGGGAGAATGTTTTAACAACAGGGTACTTGACAACCATGTCCAAACCAGGACACAGAACAAACCCATACTTGCGAGAAAGTCTTTCATCTCTTAGAATTTGCACAGCGTAGCGTAAAACATGATTAACAATCACATGAACAGTAGTGTATGATGTGCAATACTCTGCAGTAGAAAAACGTTTCTGAGTCCACTAGTTTAATATGTATTTCAGAACCACTATCCATCAGAGTATTTTTTGAATTTGGGAAAAAACTACAAGGGGTGACCAGCAATTACAATCCGAAAGAGAGAAAGATCTCATTGCATTATGTTATGAACTGGTAACTCCACATGCCTATCAGGATTTCTACAGAAGTCTGCCTACACAAGAGAATCAAACAGATGAACTCTGATAATCATTAATTGTTTGTATTAATAAGCAGTAGTTTAGTTGAAAAACAAACTATCTGCACAAGGTTGTTCATATAATGTGTGGCGTAATATGGTACTAACTGAAAAAAACAAATTAGCATTAGGTAATAGGGAAAGCAAACAATTTCTCAATTAAAAATCGATATATATCCACACACAGTGAAAAAAATCATACCTTTTTAACAATATTCACTATATTTCAAACCACAATGAAACTATTTTCTCTTCTGCTGAAAACAGAGATTTTTGAGATAGTGTTGTACTGTTATTGGGCAACAAAATTATGGATATACTGCTAGTTGAAAATCATTGTGGAAAACTCCAAATAATTAACTTTTTAGATATGACCATCGGAATAATGGGACATAAATTATTTCTTATATAAACGAGGGTTGCATATACACCGATTTCTTTCTTTGATAATTGTTAAGGCTATAACAGTAGAATTGGAGTTGCTGTAAAAAACACCATTTCCCCACCCCACCCCAAAACAGTAACTGAATCAAGCCACTATGACTGTCAAAAGAGAATGTGAAATAGAATTTCTACAATAAATTATTTGATTAACAAGTATGCCACAGAGAGAAAACTGATCACATGTTACAAGTAAGCTAACAAAAAAATGGCTCTATTGCATAAATCAATTCATTGCCTTTTGTAATACAAACTCCATGAATAGATTTCTCGTTTCAAATTTTTTTTGATTAGATTGGTAAAGGAGATTAAAAATCAACAGAGCCTGCTTCAGAACTTTTGTTGAAATTTTTTGTTTCTCCATACCCCTGGATTTTTAATTTTAATTTATTTGAAAATGTGTGTAATGAAACATGTTTCTACAAACAATCAAAATTATTTTCTATTTAAACACATTTTTGTTTGCTTTTCTAAACTTAACGTGCATGCATGAACACTCCCTAGGCACACCTACAACAATAGCTACTGTTTGAGTAACGTAAAACACACATTGTCTTGACGATATAAAAATACAAGCAATATCGTTAGTAATACACATGGAGACCCTATTCTTAAATTCATGAAACATCATTTCTAATTTCAATTAACATGATGGAGACACGCACATGAACATTTGGATTACTTCTCAGGTAACAAATGAAAATCAATATAAAACTGTCAAGATGTAATTTCTGAAGTTCTATAATTTTTACAAAACAGTATAAACTTCTGAAAAATAACTGATATGACAAATGAGAAGGAGAAAGCCAAATTACATGCCAAAAGCAGTCAAACTCCTCTATGTGCACTGAATTTAACATACACTATTTACACCAAAAACTAATGTCACATTAATCTTCAAGTTTATGAACAGTCCAATATTCACAGAAAACACTAATGAACTGTTGAATAAGTTCTTTATCAAGAGTTTTTAACGCCCGCTGGTGAATTTCTTTAACCTTTTTTGGATCCCCTTTTTTAACTTCAAATTTTACATACTCCATCCAGACACCAATATCATGCTTGCCAAATTGGTCACATGCAAATTCAAAACACCTTGTAATTCGAGTCATTTTCACTTTTGGTTGAAGGCTTTCCAATTCTATCATTTTCTTATGAATATCAAAACAGAATGGAGGTTGATAACACAATGCATCATACACTGTACGAGCAGCCTTTATTCCTTTCACTGACACAATCCACTCCAAATACATTTGCTTCAAAGCAGACGAAACAGAAGGTCCTTGTTTCATACCATCTTCAAAAAGTTCCTTAACTTTATCCACAGACTTTGTTTTCCAGTACTGAATTACCATTTTCCAAATAGAAAGAGATTCATTATTTCCCAAGGAAGCAGTACCACGTTTGAACACATCCATGACATTTTGGTCTTGATCTTGCAACATATAATGACGCAGCAGCAATTCACACAATTCTGTACTAGAGGGAAACTTTTCAGTAGCCTTACATAAAACTACTGATAAATTTTCTGTGCCAATTCCAACCATGTCAGCCCACTGTATGTAATGCTTTTCTTGCAAACGATCTGCATCATGGGCACTCTGGAAAGCAGAAAACAACAGCTTTCTCTTGACCTTCTTTAGAATTCTAATATCTTGATTCATTTCTATTAACGCATCCAAATACAGCTCCCACATTCGTTCTGTATTTAAGTGCTTTAACCCATTTTGATATACAGTAAAGCAGCGTCTGATTCGCGTATAATAAACTTTTTCACTCTCAGTTTTTGCAGCTTGATGGGGAACTGAATTTTCATTTGTTTCAATTTTACCTTCCTCCATACTTGAAAAATGATCTGAAGCAAAGTGAGTACCTTTCAATTCAAGACGAGCTAATGTATCCCAAGTCAGTTCATCATCTGAAAAATGTATCAACAAATCTTTCATCATTTCTGACTGTAGTTTTTCAGTAAAATCAAAATGTTTTGCAATATTGAAAAAACTAATTAGAAACGAAGCTTCAGGAATCCTTTTAATAGCATTTTCATAAATAAATTTGGCATTTTGACAACCAATAACAGGATCTATCGAGTCTACAGGATCTTGTATTGCATCCTTCCACTGCAACTCATGACTTTCAGAAATGTGTGGCTGTCCTGAAGAATTAGCATCCCCACTTTGAAGAGAATCAGGATTTACAGATGAACAGGAATCATTTTCTTTCTCTCCTGGAAGAAGTTTTGAACCCTCAAATGCCGTTTCCTTCTGTTTCTTTTCTGAATAAATCAATTCCAACCTAAAAGCCTCTTCAAAGAGCAATTTGGACTTTGGATGGTGTCTCAAACCTCTCATAATGAATTGGATAGCATTTTCAATTGATTCGTTTTCTTCAAATTCCCAATCTGCAGCAAGTTTCCACAAACTTGGTTTGGAGCTATGAACACCTAACATGGTAATCAACTTGTTGCTCACATTAACCTTAAAAATCCTAATTTGCTTACAAAATTTCATGTACGATAACCATAAATTAATATCTCTGCTAAATCTATTAAGAGCATGTTCAAATAATTTATTGACACGACGGGCAACATTCATATCCACTTGACAATGCTTCTTCTCAACAAGCCCAAGCTTCTTCCTCCGAGTCTTCACCAACATTAGCAAATCCATTTCATATTGGATGTATTGTACATAATCTTCCAAGTTCTTTGTTTGTCTCTGAATCTTGTACTGAAATTTTTTTCTCGATTTTATAATTTTGCGAATTTCAGCTTCATTGAATATTCGGAATTGTTCTAATTGTTCCAATTCGGGGATCATCTCCTCCGTTTGAAATTCCACAAATTCAGCCATATTTTCTTGATTTCTTAAGTCTGTCGAAAAGAAACTAGTTCTCTATATTATTAAACAACACGCACGGATTCACTAGAAGCAAATCACTCTCTCCTCTCGTGTGTCACGCAGTTTTACAGAAGCATGCACACATTGAAAACACGAACCCTCAACAGAAGATAGGTTATGAACAAGGAAGCATCGGGAATCATAAAACAATGGTTTTACCAACTTGAACACATGAAAAAGCTTTGTGGGATTTATCGACGTCATTCTATACTCTATACTATTGAGTATCTCCAACCCCAAGAGATTATCCAACAAAAATCAGGCAAATGAATAAATGCGTAATACATTTTGTGTATTACCAAATCTCAGTGAAGAAGCAGAAATTGAAAGAAAACAACGTAGCCTCCGGCCGCGAGAGATACTTACGGTTTCATTAGATGCCTAGATATGCGAATAAACATGCATAAATATTACGAAGAACAAAACCGAGTGTATAAATACAAAAGTGTAGATATACAAACACATACTAATGTCTATATATGGGGAGATTTCTCTGAATTGGCATTTTTTATCCGTTGCTAAGTGATAGCTAAGTGAAATTTCTTGACATTTGGTTAGAGTATGATGTTATATAGATTAATTTATTGGTGCATATTTGACCGATTTTACCTGTTTGTGTATATTCGTGTAATACAGGAGCATATTTCGTTAAAATAAGAGACTTATCTATAAAACGTTATTTTTTAATGGAATCTATTTGTGAGTGTTGATACATTCGAAAGAGCTAGTCAGTTTCTTTATTTTTTTCTTTTTTCGATAGGTCTTAAAATACCAGTGCAAATGTAGGATATTTCTTGATATATTTTTTAAACCAGTCAAAAGAAATACAAGACATACAATGTACTTCACAAAGATAAATATTTACTTTCATTCTTTCACGAAGTTGGGTAGATTATATTAGTTTGCGCAAAAATATATATTTTCATTCCAAGCATTCTTCTCCTGAATTTCATCAGATAAAGGTTTATACAGGAAATGAAATATTGTTAATTTTAAAGTGCATTTTTTCACATTTTTAAGATCATACATGCAAATTTTTAAAAACATATTTCAAGCTTTTTAGGGCATAAAAATCCTCTCCCTACTAACGTCCATTGGAAGAACCTTAAAAACTTACTACTAGGAACTAGGAAAAACTGTAAAAACATTATATTACTACTCCTAAATGGAAATCTATATTACTAATTTCTAAAGTGTGCAGAAATTGAAACAAAACTATGCACCCTCTGTCCATGTGAGGGGTGTCTATAGTTTTGTAGATACCCATAAACTCGGGGAAAATCCAAAAATAATTGAAGGTTTTGATTTTGAATGTAAAATGCAAATATTATATTGCCTATACTCATACCGACTGAATTCTCCTACTCAGTAGATCACTGTTTACGTCTGCAAATGTCATACCAAGAGAAAGAAAAAAGGTTTAGTATTCACATGTGCATTATTTAAAAATGCAATTTTTTTGCTGCTCCATGTTCTTGTTTTCCCAACACTTAATAGCACCCGTTTTACTGCTGCAGACAACTAGTACAAATATATTATAATTACACAAATAACATAAAGTATATAATTGATCATGATAAAATGTGCTTGTGAAACGTCATTTGTATGTGAGGTGTAAGGGTGGTAATGTCCTTCATTTGCTTTAAGAGAATGAACTGGAAAGACTGTGTGGCCTCAGTCTCTTTTCCACGCTTTAACATTACTGTCTACTGCCTTCTATAAGGTCAGAAATCAGGAGTTTTAATTACATTTTCGTATTGTGCTGACGCCTTTAGAAAATAATTACATCAAAATTCACTTCATGGAATTTTTTTTTTTACCAAAATTGAATCCAGATTGTTGAGAGTCCAATTATTTAGACATCCAAATTATTGGCACACTACTGTAAATGGACAATGAAGTCATATCATCTTGGACTAGGCAACCTCACCCTTATGTCTAGAAATTGCATGAAATTGAACTTCTTCAAGTTATCAAATACAATAACAAATACATGAAGTAAAAACAATACTGTATAAATTAAAAATTTATAAAAAATCAGTGCAAAAGAAATTTAAAATTATTGAAAAGCTAAGTACACTTTAATCGTACTGACATGAATACATGAAAACAAGGGTGAGAATGTTATGCATAATATGCTGAATGAGTGCACAAGAACACGTACTGCTTAAGAATAGTAATGAATGAAAATTGAAAATAAAGTTAGAGAAAGTGAGATTTTCATATTCTATGGGGAGAAAAAATCTTGACATTGTAGGTTCTGTAATGATTAGTCAAAACCAGTGTGCACAGTGTCGCAAATACATTTTAAATAAGGAACCATCCTTATCTTAATTCTAATGATCAAAATTCTGGAAATAGTGCAAAAAGTACAATGTCTTGCTCCAAATGAGAAATTATGGTAAACATTTTATGTCATTTTAAAAAGCATTTTTCGCTGATTTCATCAATTTCAATGTCATTTACAAGGTTCACCGCAGAATTCCTAAGTTCTCTATTCAATTTCTTTGCACATATATTTCAATGTCAGCAATTATAAGTACTATGAAATCTAAGGTGCCTGTGATACCAATCAGCGCCATTGTCAGTTCAGCTGATTTTGCGATAAATAAAGTTGAGATTTTCTTTTCAAGAACAGCCCAAACCAAAAGTTTGCATGTTGATTTTACTTGTACAAAGGAAAGAAGCCTCAATTACATCAGTAACATTCCCAACAGCTTAAGTTGTTCATTTGAAGTGGTTTTGATCAAAGGTTTTTGCGTCATTGTTGTTTGTTTTTAGGGCATTTAAAAATAATTTTAAAAGCATTTTATTGATCATTTTTGGCAAGGCCATCAAATTCGTCCCCTAGTAATGATAATAAAGTGTATTTTTATTTGTTGGCTTATAGTTCATATTTATAATGTAAACAATCGTTATATTGAAGAACTTTTGTGAGCAAAAAAAAGGTTGAAGTAGGATATACGGTACACCCCCAGAGAATTGAGACGGCGGGGGGTGTCTCCTTAAGCCCTCCCTCAAATCACGCCCTGAAAGAAATTAATAAAACTTACGGATATGCGATTTTCATGATTCGCCCTTCGTACGCTTTGTCCCCGTCGCATTGTAATGATGTCAATTTACTTTCAACGGCATGTTTTCTCGCTTCGCTCGCCCGGTTCCAAGGCACGGCCTTCGGCCCTCGCGTTCACTATAAATATCCTTGTGTCTATCCACTGCATAATTACCAATTCACTAATTACCAACCCACACGGTACAACTTACGGATTAAAAATTATATATATATATATATATATATATATATATATATATATATATATATATATATATATATATATATATATATATATATATATATATATTAATCCGTAAGTTGTACCGTATACTAGACTTCAGCCAAAAAAATTCGTAAAAGCTATATTTTTTCTGTTACTTTGGCTCGGTGGCTCGGTGGGGGGGTGTCTGAAGCTCCATGCCATATGCCGTTGCTTTTAACATTCTTGTATACCTTAAGACATTGTACATTGTTCTGCAGATTATATGAGTGACTAAATGTACACTTACTTAGTTAATAAGTAGTATAAATTCAGAGCACTCTTACTTATTTTGCTGCAAATTATGCGCCGATTGAAATATTACTGCATACAGGAGAAGATATTAAAAAAAAGAAATGAAAGAGATTTACGCAGTATTTAGTACTTTGACCAGGAATCATATAATGTATCTCAAAATTAAATACCAACCTATTTTTAGGTTCAAACACGGGCAACATTCAATATCAATCAACTCTGTACGAAAAGTGATATCACATTTGTAATAGAGGTACATTTATTAAACTTCATTTGTAAACACATAATGAATCAACAATATTTCAGTAATTCTCTTTCAATTAAATAGCAGTAATTTAAACTTGACCACATGCACAAATAATATTTAAAAATAAAAGTTTAAATAAATAAAACAAAATTTTAACCATTCAGATCTTTATAAACTTATTAATTTCTGTAATTTAGAAATAACCTAAGATGTAACATATTCACATCTGGACATGATTACAATTGCAAACTATACAATATATACTATATAGTATAATGTACTAGGTAGAATACACGTACATTACTTAACATATTGTCACACGACATTAAACAATTAAAATCAATACCCAAATTTAAGTTTAAAGCAAATTTTTTTCTGATGCTTAACTGTTCTATAGAGACTATATTGACCATCAGAAAGAAAAATAATGTTTATTTTAACAATGATATATAATGCATTAGTTTACATTTGTGTTATATAATTTTAAAAATGTAATCAATATGCCTGTAACATGTAGTTCAGCTTCTAGGTCAACGACCCCATCTCAATGAGGTTTTTGTCAAGTTTTCCTGATCCATTGAGCAAATGCTGGGATGGGCCCTTGGTTTGCTTCTGGACATAAATGTAGCTTCAGTATGCACACGTTTAGTTGACCTCTCCTTTTCTAGTAGTAGTAATAGAAGAGATGGGGGTACAATTTTTTTGCAAACACTAACAACTTAATTCTGTAGTTCGTTTTCCACCGCAAACACTTTTTTTTATAAATGTGGAGCGAAAATAGCTGATGTTACTGATATTGCTTGGTTAATATTTTCATTTATCACTAATCTAGGGTTAAAGATTGGGAATGAAATCCAGAGCTCAAGAAAACGTGCGCAGATTGTATTTCTCCCCAATACGTCATATTGTTTTTACCGTTCATTGACAAATGAAAAAAAAAGAAAAATATAGTGGAAAATATACATACGTACGCGAACAACAGAGATCCATAATAACGGAAAATGTTTCCAAATATGTGATTAGAAGTTACGTATCAGCAACAGCTATAACATTTGTCATTCTCTATCACTGTCGTACGTTTACGTAGCGACCAGTGGTCATTACGATATAACCTAACCAAAACTGAATTCAGTATTATTCACGCACATTTTCTTGTGCCCTCATTTCGTTAGATGCCATAGGAGGACTCCTAGGTCCACATATGATCTCCTTTATAGGAGTCATATAGGAGTGGATCACTTGTGTCTCGGGAGAGCAAATTGCGGAGCCACGATTGTATGCGAAGACAGCCGAGTCGCAGTCCGTGAGAGTCGCATGGCGGGAAATTTCAAACTTAAATTTGAAACTTGCAGACTTATGACCCCAAAACATATTTGATGGAAAACACTATTCTTAAACACTGTTATTAAATCTTTTGAAATGGGCAAAAGAATAAAGTAATAAATTTAAAAATTGCAATAAATTAGCAGTGTTAGTTATATTATTGTATGTTTTTATAAATTTATATAAAATTAAATATAAAGTTATATATATATATATATATATATATATATATATATATATATATATATATATATATATATGAATAGTTGTTTCAAATTTAAGTTTGAAATTTCCCGCCATGCGACTCATTGACAGCGACTCGGCTCTCTTCGCATACAATCGTGGCTGTGCAATTTGCTCTCCCGAGACACAAGTGAGTGGATCCGGGCCGGTTCACACAATGTTAAAAGGCGGGGGACTAAGTTTGTTTCCTCAGTCCCGGACCTGGTGCAGATAGCGCAGCTATTGCGTTTTGGCGCGCATTTTCAAAGTAAAGTTGTGCGAATGCTGGTTGTGGTGCGTGTAGGGAATATCCATGAGTATTATCTGCTCTTCTTACGACTTACTACAAATAATTAATTGTATTATTTGCAGAAGATGGGTGAATGTTCCGTAAGGGGGTGCTCAACCTCTTTGGAGAATGCTCTTTCTTAAGCTCCCCAAAAATCAACAGATGCATTGAGAAACATAAATCGCCAAGATTTAATTGGTAAATTATGTATGAAATATAAAAATTAATAAAATTGTATTTACTAATAAAATTAATCAAATATTCATACTTTGATATAATTGGTGGGACAAAACCTCACTTCTTTAGAAGATATATTTTTTATAGTAGAAAATTTACAATCTGCCCAATAAATGGGGATCTGGAGAATAAATAATTTCTTGGTTACATATAACAATTTTTAATGAATATTTAACGCGAATACATAGATGAAAAACAGGGGGAAATGGTATAAATGTCTCATTATTTTGTAAATTCATATCAGAATAGGAAACAAAAATGAAAGGTCCAGTTTTCTAACTGTTGGAATGTTGATACCTGTTCAATTATTTGATTTCAATTTGTTTAAATTAAAATCCTCAATTATCTTACATCCTGACCTTGGAACACCATCATTTTGGATTTCTCCATGAATTGTATCCACAGAGAGTCAATGAAAAAGACAACAAAACAACCAAGAAAGTTGAATAGACTCTAGAAAGGGCTGAAATTTATTAAGAGACAAGGAAGATCTCTAAAGGCTCCTCCAAAACGCAAACCATTGGGTCAGAGTGATAAAGGAAACAGATGGAAATGCAGGAAACTTCTGGAATGTTAATATTATTCTTGTGATACTTGTCAGCTTAAACAGAAACATGCTTCTTATCCTGCTGTAGACGACGATGATGAATTTCAATGCTAATTTTGGTTTTGTTAATATTAATTTATAGACATGTTCATAAATAAAATGGTGTATCGTTGTTGTGTTTATATGTAGTGTAATTATAATATTTTAGTATGTTGAAAATTAGCATTATACAAAACTATCAGGAGAATTCAATTCATGATGAACAAATAAACAGAACTGCAATTACTTCACTCAGTGTTTAGTGAATAGGTTTTTACTCATTTATGAAATGATTTTAATTTAATTAATGGAAAATGAGACTTTAAAAATTAGAAATATTTACATATTGTCTTACAATGAATGTATTGGAACACATTCTAATAAACATTGACTTAAGACAATGTTAATTGATTAAATGATATATCATCCAAGTCCATTAGTAAATAACTACTACAAATTGTTTATTGTTCATTTCATAAGCATGTTCATTTTAATGTATATTACATTGTATTTTTTTTCTCGAAATTGTTCAATTACGTGACAAAGTTCAAAAGAAATATAACATATTCTTTATATAAACTGTGTAATTGATTTAGGTCTTTATCTGCATAACTTCTTTTTTCAAGTATTTTCACACATTACGAATCATAAATATTAACTTAATTATTTTTTTAAAATTATCATTTGATTTAAATCATGATTGAAATCATACCAGCCTTAATTTTTGGTGACATTTTTTAGCCAAAAATAGAATTGTAATTTTGATACAATATCAATCATTGGTTCAGTAACTATTTTATGTCTTTGAAAGCCAAGGAAAAATGAAACAAATATATAAATTACACTACTTTTATGTTGGGCAAATCGATTTGCCTTGAAGTTAGTATAAACATACCAGTAAATATGCTTAGTGTCCTAGGATTAAAGAGGAAATTGGCATTGTTTACAAAAAAATCTTTTATGAAATGAAAATTTGTGGAAGATATAACAATTTCAATTTGGCCTGTTTCCCTGAATTTTTAGACTATCTTCTTTTGGGTCGGCAATATTCTTAACTTTAAAATAAAATAAACAATTAGCACAGATTCCTGTTTAGGCTGCAATACAAGATTTTTAATTTTCTATAGCTATCTGATTGTGTAAATATAGTAATAATGTGCAGTAACCAAAGTCCACACACAAACAATCCTCATTGAAACCTACAAACGGGCAGAACAATACTGAATTATTTCGGTTGTCAGAATTTTGAGTGTATTGTAGCGATACAGATTTCCTCGTACAAATTAAATAAAATAAACCGGACCAAAGGAAACTTACTGGGAGAATAAACAGACGGCGTTACGCGCGCAACCCCTCTTCTAGTGACAGCCACTTGCGCCCCCGGCCCATTACGAAGATTTTATGAGAGCTGGTGTCAAAAGATTAACTGAAAAGCGCTCGGACGCAGGCACATTTGGGAAATCTCTAGAACGCCTGCTCGTATTCGGGGAAACCCAGAACGATAATTCTTTCACCGGACAGCGCCCCTTTCGCAGGCATGGCCTATGTTCCAGAAGGAACAAGAAAAACACTGTACCCTCACAGAGGCACAGAGTGTGGAAATTTCCTTTGCTTCCCCCATCGCTATTGGTCGAAAATAGTGTACTACGCCATTACCTTTGGCCAATAGCGACGCGATCATTATAAGGAACTGGAGCACATGAGAAAAAGGGTGGGGGTAAAAGTTTACTTGCTACGTTTTCGATTTACAAAATTTCATTAGACGGAGGGCAGTCTGGAGAGAAACTTCTCTGGGGGGAGCTATTCGTCGGGGAGAGGCGAGTGCGCCTCTGAAGGACTTATAAAATTTGAGAAGGGGCTTGAGCTCGGGGCTGACTGCAGCAGGCAGAGAAACTTCTCTGGGGGGAATTCGTCGGTCAGAGGCGAGTGCGCCTCTGAAGGACTTATAAAAATTTCAGTGCGGGCTTGAGCATTGGGCCGACTGCAGTAGACAGAGAAACTTCTCTGGAGTGGGAATTAGTCGCGGAGAGAGGCGAACGTGTCTCTGAAGGATTTCTCAATTTTCTGAAGTCGTGCTTGAGAACAATTGTCATGAGAATCAGAGGGACGCATGGTTGATTACTCCGCTCCTGAGATCGGGAGAAAATCCCGGCGATCTACGAGTTCTACCAGACACCGCCAGACGCCGTTAGGCGCCGCCAGACGCCAGCTGCTTCCTTACTGACGTCACCAGACGGCCGATCAGCTGTCGACGAGGGGGGGCATAGGCCCCTGCCGACCTCCAGTGAAGGTCGCAACCGCCCCTTCGACCGTCGCCGCGCCCGTCCGGGCACACAAAGAACTTTCCCAGGCAGTATAACCCAGGGTATTCACCTCTGTGTAATTTTGTAACGCGGTGCCGCGCCAAGGCACATCGAATTGTCAATTTTTCACCATTGTAATTTTAGTTATAACAATTTTGTACTCTTCCTAGTTATAAGCTTTACTGTTAATTCTGATCTTTAATTTTTTCTTTTCTTTTTCATTTAATCTCTTCATTTTATTTAATTTACAAATGTAACTTCCCTGGTGCATTCTTTTTCATGCCCAGGAATAAAAGTAATTTTTCTACCAGTGATCAAAGTGTTTATTTCGTACTTCCATTGTATCTGATTAACAATTCTTTCCATCACCGACTGAGCTACAACCGGGCCGCTAACCGTGCATTCTCTTGTCCAGATGCCCGGTGGTGTTACAGTATGTAGTAAAATTGGATTACATTTTTACTGTAACTATCAATAATATTATTAGAGGATTTAATGTTCAGACGATTCATTTACAAATTCAAATTTTGCTACATTTAATTAAGAATCATCTAAAACATATTAACCTTTCATATGAAATTTCACTGAAGTATGCGAAATATCCACCTCATTTGGACAGTGCCCTAAAAATTTTTAAATTTTCAAAATAAACTTTAGATATTTAGAGTATATTATTTATTACACACAGTTCTTTTATTACACATTCCAAAACAAAAGATTTTTAATTTTTCACATTCAAAATTGGTTTAATTATTTATTAACAGATTTCCAGTTCGTGATAGGCAAGTTTTTACAAACAAGGCAATTTTTATTTGATATATATGTCACTGAAATAATATATTTGTCTACAATATCATCCAGACTAGCAGCACTAGCAGCTTCAAGGGAAAAAAAGATTTCACTGGCACACTATGCAATAAGATTTTCTTGGAATGTTCTTTGAGAAGACAAGAGGGCTGTGCTTGTAGGAAACACTGTTGATACAATTCCATCTTCTAATGTTGGTGAAGTCCAATTCGTTTATGTCTTGCCAGTTATCTCTTCAAAACATATGGCAATTCGAATATCACCTCCAGAGTGGAAACGTAATTCGTACACCTAAGCAAATTAAATTAAATTGAAACATTATATTTACATTACATTACACTTTATCATACACTAATGAGAGTGTACCTACACCAGAAATGCAAACAATAATGAATTATGTATATTTGAAAATGAGACATTTGATATACCAGTGCATTGCAAACAATGGATATATTACAAAACTTGTCCAATACCATAGGAAATTATTGGTTAGAAATAATATAATTACAATACTTTTAAACAAATACAACAGAATAAATGATACATGTACTCAGGTTAGGTTATACTACATGGATTTAAGGATTTGTAAGACTATTCTGCATGGTGTAAATGCTCACAAATGAAATAATAAATTACAATTATGCAACAAGATTCCAACATGAATTATAAATACCTCCACTGCTGGTAAGGCGAAAATCCTAGCAATGAATTTGTCTACCACCAGTCTTCTTAACATCATCTTCCAAAATACCGAAAAAGAAATGTTTTAGACAAGGCAAATAAATATCGCGACACAATTCACTCTACTTAAAAGACATGTCATTATACATACAAAATGCTGAAAAACTTGGATAATAAAAAGTACGTGCCTGCACGCAGCCTGCACTAACAAAAACAAACACCGCCTACATTGCCAGCTTTTTGAATTGCATGACGTCACACGTTTAGTTCGGCTCACTATGGACCTGCTGTAGATGGCGTAGAAATCATTACCCCGTTTTGACCGCCAAGTTTCCCAGGGACCCAACTGTTCATTGAACGAGTAGTCGGATTACTTTTCGGACTGATTCGTTGAATCATGGTGAATCGTTGGGATCGTTCACCAGTTGTGACGGTATCTGCGCGGAAATCTGCGGGAAATCCCCTATCTGCCATGTATGGCTCACTCACACACACTACATTTAGTTGTGTCTCGCCATCACTCTCATAACTCTTATGCAGAGGTTGGTCGAAGTCCTTGCTAAATGTGGAGAGATAATCAGTATTTTTATGTAAGTTTTAAGCCCCCCCCCCCAAATATATGAAGGATGGAAGATTCGTAATGTTGAAATGTACATGTTGAAAACAGGCACAGCACCCGGGCTTCCGATTGCCCCCGCAAGCAACAAAAACCGGCACGAGCTTCAGAGTTGCGGCTCATTCAGCAGGTCCCAACCCACTGGAATAGCATGCTGGCAATGATGAGACGATTACTGGAAGTGAAGGATCATCTCATCATTGTGCAGTCTCAATTGTGCAACGCGCCGCTAGTTCTGACCGGTAAGTCATAATTTTTTGTCATTGTTAGCGCATGATATTGAAATGACATTTGTTAAGGACGTGTATAATCCCGGTATTTTTTATAATTAGTATTTTAACATCAATTCTTATGTTTCAGCCGAGGACTGGATGAATTTGGGAGAACGTCACCACTCTGGAGTCTATAGAATTATTACTTCTAGCGTATCTGGAGAACTGTTTCTAACAGCGTCACAAATAATTCCTATCGTGTATGGTATATAGTGAAATCTCTTGGCAGAATGGCACCAACGACTCCTACGGGGCCAAATTTATAACGGAAGTCCGAAGTCAACTCAATCGGTTCGAGTCCTCAGTGGAGTTGGCGCAGTTCGCGACTTTACTGGACCCAAGGTTCAATAAAAAGGGATTCATATTGCAGGGGACCGTTGATGATGTGAGACGGGCAGTGGAACGCAAGGTAAGAGCTTATTGCTTTGACCGACGATTCTTACATTTTTCCTGCATGCTCTCAGTTGGATGTAACACACTTCACCTCTACTACTTCACTTCTAATTATGCTTGTAGAATTACTTTTCATTCCGGGCCTCAGCTGGGCAAGATGGAAACTCCCAACTTTTCTCCCGATATTGTGCGTGCAAGTGTAAAGTGAAGGATGCAAGAAGGAGGGTAATGATGACAAATGATCAGTTTGATCCATTTTAGAGGATTCTCCGGCATTGGACGGAGAAACCTCAGAAATCTATCGCTCTGAGCAGCCGGCCGCTGGAGTGCTCTGAATAGTGGTTGAATTTCTCCCTCCGATCTAACTAGGATGAAAATCCACCACTGTGAGTCCCGAGTATTGGGACTTCCCACCGAACACTACCCACTGAATCTGGCTCAGAGCCAGCATTGCCGCCCTCACATCCACTTCGAATCCCGACAGTGCTACATACTAGTCTATTTAAACCACTGTCAGGAGGAGAATTTTCGCTGCCAACTGCTCTGATCGTTTGTTTTTCGTGGTTTCTCTGATCAATTCCAGGCAAATGCCGGAGTAGTACCTTAACAAACCGGTTACAGGTCGCACGCATCTTTCCTAGCTCTTCATTGCACTATCTTCGATGTTTACTTACATATAAATGCATTACACTACTACACGGGCCAGGCGGTTAGAGCCTGTCCTCGCTAGGGTGGTGCCCCGCTGGAAGGAGATACTCGGAGAGGGAAATCCCGCCAAGCTGATGTGAAGGTCGACACCAGATATCACTATCCAGCAGAGGCATGCCGCCACCTTCCGAGATAAACCTTTCTCTACTACTGGGTGAAATGACTGTTGTGTAGCAGTTGGCCTGCCTGTAAATATTATTTAATAAAACCCAGTGAATCACAACAATGAGAGACAACAATGTCATCACAAGAGTTTACAGAAAAACTACTAGTATTCTCTTCAATTGACAACACTCTTTATTATTGCTTTTATGTAACAATCCAGCCTTGACTGAATTGTTTTCATTCATCTGTGAAAACATATAGGAGGCAGAATTTTCTTGTGAGAAATTACATTTCTAATTGTTTGCAGTTTTAAAATTGCGTCACTTTCCATCATGTGATGAAGTGATCCTTTCTGCTTGTACATTTTTGAAAATGGCTATCAACTTTCGAGATAGCATAGCCAAAATAAGTAATGGCAATGAATATGTGTTTAGCATACTATACAGGGAACGCAATGCAGGGGGGAAATTTTTACTTTGTACCCTACTAATCACTAAAGAAACAAAATAATTATATGCAGCAAAGTTCGTTGTCCATGTTTTTGTTATAAATTACATTAATTATTTTGAAGATGCCAGAAACAATTTTTTGGGTCACTTTCTCTCTACCACATGTAAGTTACACCTTTTAAATATTAGTTAATATCCTATAACTTATAATTTTTTTCAAATTACTTCTCTGGAATTCATTATCTAAAAAGTCTCCTAAAGCCTAACAAGAAATTGTTCAATTGATAAAATAACAATAAATTGATAAAAAAACCAACTATATTACAAATATAGGAAACGTTTTAAAGTGTGGTAAAATTTTAAAGTGCCGTAAAAATGTCGTAAAAAGGAATTCAGTATTGGGACTGAAGTGCCTGCCTTCCAAAGAAATATATTAAAATCAACTGGATGATATAGTTTTGGTTTTTTAAAAATTACATCTTTCAGTGCAACTGCTGGTTTCATATTTTGAGAAGTAATTGAAGTTTAAAAAACAAATTTCTGAATTTTCAAGTGCCTCTAAAAGTTAGTGTTTTTACTTTGTTAGATGCCTTGGACTGAAAAGAGATTTTTTTAACTCTTGAAAATCACGCAAATAAATTCATCATAACAAAAGAATTTAAATCGCCCACTTTGATAGTGTTTCATTGTAAGTAATGAATAACAATAAATATTTTTGAATGAAAAGACAGGAGGACTATTTGGTACCATCTCTAACTCCAAAACTAGACTATTTTGTGTTGTGAAATTATTTTAAATTAATCGTTGCATTTCTTATATTAATTTCTACAATCCTTAGGTGACGGCTTCACTGAACCAAGATTTTGTTCAAAACCAAGCCTCATTAGCAGGGCAGGGGAGCCACAACCTGCACTGGCCAGGGCCTGAAGTACTGAGATTTCTCATTGAAGAAGAGGAGGAGGATGATCATACGACAGCCACGTCCAATGCAATACTGCAGTTGAGGCACTACCTGCAAACTCCCCCAGACCATTACACCACGGATCCCATTGAATTCTGGGAGAGAGAAAGGCCTGAAGGACATGGCTCAGAAGTACCTATATGTACTGGCTACGTCTGTCCCATGTGAAAGGCGTTTCTCTGAAGCTGGGCAGATAATTACTGACAAAAGAAGCAAACTGTCACTTGGCAAAGCTTCTGCTCTGATATTTACCAAAAGCAATGAGAGGTTTTTGTAATAATTTTTTGAAACATCTCGTTGTCTTTTGTTCAAGGTAAGGGTGCCACCTCATTCCCTACAAAATGTGTGTCCATAATGTTGCTTTTTTTCTCTGTCAACAGTCAAGAATTTTTAAAATTGTTGGGTATATGAACTAGTATAGTTATTGCACTAATTTTTCTTTTCATTTGTACGATCAGTAATATGAATATTTCCCCCCTGTACTAATTAAAAAAAGTGTATGCAATATTTATACACATAATGAAAACAAATTAATATACATTGATAAAAGTATATCCACTACTTTACAAGGTTTAGCAGAGTTATTTATGAAAATATGGTTTAATAGGTAGAATAGTTTTGATAGATTAGAAAAACTCTTATCAGTTCATCCCCTTGGCTGACACAGAAACTGCCCTCTGGCAATTTTTGTTTGCTGAGAGTTCTGCTCTCACAAATTGATGTCATGTAGACTGGTCATATTAATTTATTTTCCAAGAAATATTCTAAGAGTTAAAATTTGTTGTTTTTTGTTTAAATTGATTCAAAGCATATCCACTTGTCTTTTAGTACAAGTATGAAATTTGATTTTCATTCAGTGACAGTCAATGAAATCACTTACTACAGAAATAGTTACATAACATTAACAAAATGTAAACAAAAAACGTGTTAAGATACATTGTAAATAATATTTTTCTATTTTAGAAAGTAAGCAGAAATGTGGTAGATGCAGAAGAGACTTCGGCACTTTTCTGCAATTGAATCCGTCTAACGAGAAGCTATAAATCGGACCATCAGCGTCGACTACACGCGCTGCTGCGCCCTCTTGCCCGGTATAAACGTTTTGGAAGAGTGAGACAGAGATAATGGAAATTTCAAACGAAGAACTTTCCAGAATCTTTCGATGATTGACTCGGAATTTCTTACGACCCAGCATTTTCAGACCAATGGTGATACAAAATTTTCATGGAAGGGACGAATCTGGGATCGAGATTTGGAGGAAGGGGAAATGAGAGGAGGGAGATTCTTGTCGGGTAACGAGGGAAGACTTCCTCGGGTTAGCGATTGGTGTGCAGTTCCCTTCATGAGAGATATGTCTGAGGTTTTTGAGTTAACCCCTTTTTTAAGATACTTATTCGGAGTTGAAGGCCGGGAGTTGGCGCTGCAAGCTCGGAGGTCGCGTTTTATACGCTCTGTCACGAGAGTTGAAACGGTGACGTGGAAAGTCACGTTTTTTAGTACGCATTGCTGCTGCAGAATCCACCGCTGGCGCGTTAAGTCGCGTTTATGCACATCTTTGCTAAAGAGCTTGATACGAACCCACTTTAAATTTAATGCAGAACTGTTTTTGAACTATTTTGGTTGCGATTACCGGAATCAAGTTCCGTGAACTACTACAACCTGCTGCACTCAATGAAAGACTTTGGTGTGATGTGTGCGGGTGAAGGCCGTTCTGAAGATGTCTGCTTCAGCTACATGCGGCGATTCACCGTTGCCATCGGGACTGCTGGAAACGGCCGCCCCATCCTGGGAACGCCCTTCGTCTGTCTGCCGGAACAGCTACCGGGAAACCGATCTCAGGGAGTCAACGGAGATTGTATCGGTAAAGGATACGCCAGGAACAGAGCGCTGGGTTCCGAGTATGCTCTTCAAGCGTATCAGTATGAGAGACTTAATTAACCTCAGAGAGAGCATTTAAATATTTTTTGTTTTAAAATGGTATGGCCGCGCATTGGCTCAAAGAAATTCTGTAACTATTGATAAGACTAATTTTATTTTTTTAAATTTTGATAATAAGTTCAGTAAGTTCAGTTTGTTCATTGTTTTCATCAAATAATTATTTATTAATTTCAACAACGCCCACCCTTCCATCCACCGAATATAGGCACCCAGCAGAAACCAGAGCTGACCGGAGCACCAAAAACACAAAAAGAACGCACAGTGTGACAGTAAAATATATTATAGGAACATTTTGGAGCAGTTTCTCAACAATTCTTAGCTCGATTTCGCAGAAAACTTTTGAGTTTTCGAGAAACTTCCTAGGAAATCGTTTAAAGCTCGTGAACTCCTAAATAAAACAAAGTATAAAAACGCCCGTATTGTAAATACTAACGTGAGAGATATTAAAACAATAACAATTGTAAATTTGTCGACATGGATAGCTAATAGTAAAGGAGTGTGTAGCGACTCAGCGCTTCGGTCAGCAGGGTCGCGGGTTCGAATCTCGCCTTCGGCATGGTTGTTTGTCCGGTCTTTTCCTTTCATGTACAAGTATGTGTTTTCGCGGATTGCCTCGCGTTCTGTTGACCGTAAAGTGTGTTGATGTCTAGTGTATAGTCAAATATGCTTCTCATCGAGACGCAAAGGGTAACTGGCAGTCGGCTGGAAAAAAGTCTTTAGATAAGATGATTTAAATTTTAGAAAATCAAATAAATGGAAATAACGTTTACTCATGTCATTTAGTGCAACCCGAAAACAAGTTAAAAGAAAAAAAATGGATTCTTTTTTAAGAAAATCTTATTTTTAATATTGTCTGTATTTCTCTCAAAATTGCGCGAAAACTACTAATACTTTCAAATCATTGAACACGGCATTAATTAAAGAAGAAATTGTGGGGAACAAATTTCATTTGAAGAAATAATCTCTATCATCAACATTGTAGTTTTAGTAAGACGACGAAAATAATTCACTCTTTTGTAATTTTCAAAAATTCAGAGTTTGCAGTGAAAATCGGATCTATGCCATCTTGTGTATATCACTCTTTTCTTACAAGAAATCTGAAGAAAAATGAGGAGCTATTTTGAGAAAATTTTGTAAATGTTCCACTGGCTTCATGTAAAATATTTTTAAAATTCAAAGAATTCTCATTAAAATCTCAGGGCTTTGAGTTTAGCCAGATCATCCAGGGGACATTCAATTTGGAAAAGAATTCCTATAAATAGGTTACGCGTGTGTTATTCACAAATGGGCAGAGGAACGTTTTGAAAAATATTTTTTTTCGGAATCAGGGAACCCCAAAATGAGTATTTCCATTAAAAGCTCAAAATCGATCTTCCTCTTTTATCTTTTGATTTGATCTTCCTCTATACTATGTATATTACTCTGCATACACATACCCACATAAAACATTGCATCTACTCAACTGAATACAGTTCTTAAACAAATCACTGAATTATCTGAGACTTTATTACAGCATTAAGTGTTACTTTATCATTTCCTCCTGCAGAAACGTTAGTGTAGTGTAATAGGAATTCCTCTATAACAAACATGACACATCTGATTACTGATGCAGCAGTAGATTTTTCTGGGCAAGTACATCAGGTAAAGTAATCAGCCACTATATATATATTTGCATTTCTTTGATTTTTCAAATGATTTGTTTGCGCTTAATATTATATCTCCCATATAATTTTGAAATTTTCCCCAATATTGCACATGCTCAGATTTTAGAGAGAATTTTTATTTTCTTATATACTAGATACTATTATAGTTATGTAATTCTGCAACAAAAAATGGTAATTTTTCCCAAAAAAATTTATTGTGGGTCCCCACCACCTAAAAGTGGATAATTCTTGTTTGTATATGTAATTAGTTACTTACTCTAAAATGTTTGGTAGTTAGAATCCATGTTGTGTGGATGCACAATACCAAAAAATTGGTTTACAATACAATGTCTGTCTGTGAACAGCTAAGACAGATTTTCGTCAATTTTTTTTTAATTTTGGAAAATTGCATAAGTTTAAAATGTTTTTGACTTTTCCTTCAACTAAATTATTGAAGGAAGAGATTTTTCTTCCAATGAAATTTGTTCTCCACAGTGAGGTCTTTAATAATGACCTGCACATTTTTAAAAGTAGTTATCATGCAATTTTGAGTGAAATAGGGGCAATGTTAAAAACAAGAACTCAAAAACTGCATCAGATTTTTCTTTTAACTTTTTTACACGTAGTGCTATATACACTGAATATCATATCATCAACATCATTTTGATATATTCTTTTGATTTTTCTAAAACCACACGAATGTAATTTTTGGGGAATATCTCTCATTGTTGATATTTACACTACAGGCTTTTTTTCCTCTATAGATCATTGCATTTGTGACTATAAGTTCTTCCAATAATTTCTGAAGTTTCTAAAAAACTTAAAAGTTTTCTGTGAAAATTTACATTTAGGACAAGTTTTTAATTTTCTATAATATAATTAATGTTATATCTCAATTCAGGAAACTGAAATCCAGAAAATCAAAACAATGTCTTGAGCACTGAGAGGTAGCAGCTGGGAAGAGGGTGGGTCAATTCTGAGAAGCTAACCTAGACCAAAACATTTTTGAACGTCTGTGCCATTCTGCAGCAGCACTAGTTCATTTAAATAGAGATTGCTCTCCTACAAGAGCTAAACTCCAGGTCCAAATTAAATCAATTACACTAGAAACAGATCCAGCATCTCTCAGTCATTAGCTGCAGTTACGAACTGATCTACCTGAACTTCAATCTTGGCCATTTCAATAAAATGAAAGAAGTGATGGAGCAGAAGCTATTGTATCTAGGTGGAATGAATATATTGTAGTACACATGGTTTTATCACTACATACTTATGTCCTAATGGCATCCTCAAGATTATTAGTTCAGACATCAGGTGTGGTCATGCTTGCTCCAAGTCATAAGAGCAAAGTTGTCAGACTAAATCCAACTGCATTACAAAGCATGTCTGCCCTTGGAAACGTTTTGTGTTGAATGGGTCAGTGTCAGCACTCCTCCCCTCGTCACAATCGCATCGTATTTCACCATCAGCAAACCTCTTAAATTGTGAATGTTGAATCAAGCTGAATAAATTTAAATAAATAATGTTCTTTTGTATAATTTTTATTTATTCAGGTAATATTTTTTAAATAAAAATATAATTGAAATTGAATTTATTTTCTGTAAAAACTTATCCTTCACCATCATCAATTTTATTAAGTTTGTTCTTTTCCCCCTGGCCACTCTGTAGTGGCACCACTTCTTGCATCACAAACTTTTGTTAATGCTATTGATCAAAATGTACAATAAAGCCAGATATTCATTCTTTAATAGTCGATGCATTCCATTGTCTAAATCTGAACTGAACTTGACTCAATGCCTAGGTCAAGTAAGAACCTGAACTGAAGTCAGTCATGAATTTTACGTGTTCTTTATCACTTTCACAGAATATTCAATTCCCCCTTTGAATTACAAAAAAAATTATCGTTGAAGTAAAAGGATCACATATTGAAATAAAAATCATCTCAGATCTGATACAAATATATATTAACCACATTGTATTATAACAGCAGTAAAAATCAAAGTTATTTATTTGAAGAAACAGAAGATTTGAACAAACAAAGATAACCATTCTCTCATACCTCGTGTTATATAAAAAATTCCAAATATACATCTAACATATTGAAATATTTATTCAACCTGTTCATCAATATAAAATAGCAACAATTACACTTCTGCTTGAAGTCCTTATGAAATGATCAATAAAAATATGCTGAATGCAAGAGAGAATATTCAATAACTCGTATCAGTGAATGTTTCTAAACAGAACAATTACAAAACATAAATATTAAGCATAAAAATCTACACATGTACTATTTGATCAGATCTATATTTCTCAAAGCACAACTTCAAGCATAATTGATAATTTTACCATTTGTTCCATATTAATCAAATCCTTTTTTCAATGCTTTTTTGTTCCTATATACTTCACATGAAAAGTTTCATGCGTTTTGTGAGAAATTTGAAATCACATCTATTAATCAGAATCAAAATAATCTATTCTGCAACCTGATTCAAAGTTGCCTTTTTCCAGAATGTTGATTAAGCGAAGTACAGTTTGTTCTGTAGTAAGAATCGATTCAGATTTTTTCATTGTTGTGAACAAATCTTTGGTGTCAGGGTCTCTTATATCAAGCATAATGTGAGAAATCATATCAGTATTAACAGGTCCTGGGGAGTAACTCAAAACTTTCAAATTATTATCTTCTTCAGCTAAGACTTTAAAAAACATTTCTCTACTTGCTTTTCCTATGCAGTAATAGCCCAAACTTTTAAATGGCTTAACAGCACATAAAGAAGTAATATTAATAATTAATCGGTTTTTAACGACATCTTTTGGGAAAATTGTCAAAAATACTGAAGTAAGACACATAACGGAAAAAAGATTGAGAGAGAAATATTCCTCCATCTTTTTTGGATCTGACATGTCTGCACAATATTCTTTTATATCTCCCACAGATCCTGCATTATGAACAATTGAACTTAGATCAAATTTTGAAGCAGCAAAATCTGAATCACGTAATGACTTATCAATAATTGATTCATATTCCTCAGCATTTGGTTTTGAAAGATCTACTGAATGAGTATAAACAACAATATCTGGATTGGCTTTTGAAATGAGATCTTTGGTTTTATCAAGGCCAACAACGGATCTTGCTAAAAGTACCATAAGTGAGCCTTTGGCAAATTTTCGAGAAAGTTCAACAGCAATTTTTGATCCTATGCCTTGACTAGCACCTGTCACTATGCAATATGTGGGCAGGCCTAAATATTTAGAAGCCATTGTGAATTTCAAAGTTTGTTCACTTCTGAGGGTCTTCGCTACTGACTTCTATATCAGAATTGTCTTCTGCCAATTTCTCTGAAAGTTGATCGGCTTTCAGTAATTCTACTAGTTCACCTAATGTTAATGCTTGTCGTTCTGGAGCAATGTGTCTCAGTAACGTGCTACTAGCATGAGAGTTGTTGACTGGAATGTCCAAATCCAAATCTTCTTGCACACCAGCAATTCCTTCTGTTACCAACCTCAGCATACAAGATTTCCTGGTTTCTTCTAAAGACTCCACTAAATCTTTCTTGCTCTGGCGTTCCTTCAATTTTGCTAATTTTCTTTCTGAAAATTTAGGAAATCACTTATAATGCAAAGGAAGGATCACTTGACTTACTAAAGACTTAAGAACTTATTTAAAAAATGCCACCCTAGTTTATTTCTATAAGTTTGCAGTTGAAATCAAGAACTCATCCTTAAACAATTATTACTGGAATAATAAAAATAATTGACGGGAATGCAAAAATTATTAATATTTTCATAACCCCTTTTACAAGTGTTTTATTTGCTATTCCTATGACGAGAGTGATAAATATTCCAATATTCTGAATATTTTAATTATCTTGAAGGCAACATTGATTACTTAAAATTTTAGAAGTACATAATAAAAAATCATAATTGTACCAACCACACACATCTTACCACTTTCATAACTCAAAAATAAAATAAACAATTTTTTTTTCAAAAACACGGGAAATAAAAGTTACTTTTGACTCGGCACTTTAAAAAACACATAGATAAAGCGTGTTACATACCACAACAACCTGTTGGCTATCGTCAAAGAAGAGAAGCGAGATTAAGGAGAAAGGAAAAAAAGAACACTAAAATTCAGCAGATCAAGGTCAGTAACAGTATTCAATTACACTAACATACAAAATTATAAGGTAAGTACCTAGGGTAGCCAAATATTCCTCACTGTCAGGTAGCTTCTCACACGGGACAAAATCGTCTTCAAACTTGCTTGTCTTAACAGACTGACATTCGTTTCCGTTCGTTAACCAAGGATCCATTTCCATTGTGACAGCAATTGATTCTAGCCGAACTGAAACGGAACGTCCTAATATAGTGAAAGACCAATATAACGCAACCTTTTTCACAACTGTTATCGGAGAAGTAACACGAAAATTATCTTCACTACTGATGGCAAAAGTTTTGGCAGTACTGACCAAACGTCAAATGCAACAACGAATCAAAGCTTATTGTCAAACGGCGACAACTCGTGCATACGCATTACTGCTACCAAGCGCGCGAAAAACAAACGAAATCCCTACTCTACGTATTGCCTACACTCCCACGTATATTACAGAACAGTTCTGAATGCTTAGAACTTACATTGAAATGAAGGGGATTAGAAACGAACCTGATTGAGGCTTGAGATTACGGTGGTTTCGAGGGAAGCTGATGTCATCTCGTGAACAAAACCAGTGGGAATGCGCGGCATAGATCCTACTTACCGAAACCAAACCTTTCTTCCTCTAGTAGTATTACTAGTTTTTGCGCAGCAACTACTCATTTTTTAGGAGTGAGAGATAACATTTAAATCTAAATTTAAGAGATAAATTACATTGAGAAAGAAATCTCTGGTCTTATTAGAAGAGGTGTAGGTCATGTTCGAAAATAAATATAAACTTTTGCAACTTTCAAAATTTATAGATTTTAATGAAAATCGGAACTTTATCATTTTTATACATGCACTTTCTTTCATTTGATCCTATCACTAATCACTCCTATAGTATATGAAGGAAAAGTAATTACAGACATTAAATGCTTATTCGACCTCATAATTTGGACATAACATGTTACCTGATATTACTTCAGATCTGTTTATCTGTTACTCTTTTAATTTTGATAATGGATGGATTTATTCCTTTATTTTGTAGTGAAAATTAATTATTTCTATAGATATTTTATCTTCTAAATCATCAGATCAAGAAAATGGAGCTTTTCAGAAATGGTCCACATTCTTGAGAGATAAAAATGTATTGTTATTTCCTACTGTGAAGTTTGATATTTTAAATATGAGTAAATGTTTCAAAATTCTTGGCTAAATGAATGATTTATTTTTATTAAGATATTTATTTCCCAATAAAAATTATTTTCTAAGATGACTTCTAATCAAATAGTTAATTATAAAAGTTGAAGGATAATTGTTTTATTATTTAATACATACAAATTCTCTTGTATTAAAACACTTAGTACAATCTAATTTATTTTTAAAGTAAATTAATTGGAAGTAAAACCCTGTCAAAAGTTCACATACCTTGGTACAGAAATAAACACAAATGAAGGCAGTTTGCAAGATATTAGACACAGAATCACCAAAAGTAGAGTGACTACAAGAACATTACATCCACTGATATGGAAAGATAAATTAAGTGTGTAAAAAGAAAATTATATAAGACTGTTGTACAGATACTCAATAAAGACTAAAATGGTACGGGCTCATGCAAAAAATGAACAAAGAACGTTGACCAAAAATATTGTGGTAATGGCAACCAGCTAGCCATCGAAGAAGAGAAAACCTAGACATACATGGGGAGAAGGAGTGGATGAGGCAGTGGTGAAAAGTGGATTGAGTTATGAAGACTCCACTGATAGAGAGATGTGGAGGTTGGGATGTGAGAGACACCCTAGGGTGTAATATAACTCACCATACTACTACTAGGTAAATTTTTAGATTTTAATTCATTTCAATAAGAATTAAGATTAAGAAGATTAAGCTATGTTTTTTTTTTTTATAAAAGTTTATTACATTAATGAAAATTTAAGTAGATATTGAGTTTGTGGTGGATGTTAAAATGCTATATGAACCCATTAGTTGTCTATTTCGTTTTAATTTGCAATTTTCAAAATATTGTACATTGGAAATCAAGAGTTTATCCTGTAACATCAAAAACATTTGCGTCTAAAAGAAATGTTGCATTGTAAGCTTGGAGTGTTTCTTTTTTTGAATAGAGCCATTAAAAAAATTTGCAAAATTAAACCCTTTCTGACCTACCTCCTGGCTCTGTGTAACAACTCTTGACACAAACGTTCCTCTTGAAGTCTATTTTGTAACATTCCATTATGTGGTTAATACTGGTATTACTCATGCCTCCCAACAAATTGACTCATATTTTTATTGTTTCACTTTTTAAAATAAGTTCCTCTTATATTTTAACATCTTCATTTATTTTCAGACTTCAAAAGAAAACCAATGTATTATATATAGTCTTTCACATAAATGAGTCTGTATATATGGTTTTGATACTTCTTTGCATTCACATTTCTAGGTTTGCACATTTTTTAATTTGACCTCACTTCAAATTTTACCCCATGGGATGCAGTTTCCAATTTTTTCTGGGAATGAAATGATTAAAACATTGGGATGGGGTATCACACCCCTTGAGAATGGCTAGGTAAAACACTCCAGAAGATGAGCTAGTTGCCATCATTATGAAATCACATTACCCTCACTGAAAAATTCATGAAATCATCGATACCTTTTAGAAGAAATCTCTCCACTACATTAAAAAGAAAAGAATGGGGTTTTACCAGTCAGTTAGTTCAAACGTTTTTGAATTTTCACCCCAACTGAGAAAGAAACTAATCAAGAAAGATTTACTGAAAGAAGAAATATCAATTTTTATAAACATATTTAAAATCTTGTTATTACTAGTTAAATTAATTATTTGGCTATTGAAAGCTAGTGTGAAGATCAAGAAGCATTCTCTGCATCAAACTAACAAAATAATAAAAATAAATTTAAAAAAATAAAAAAGTAATTAAAAAAACAGGTGCCTTGTCTCATTATATTATATCAACACACTATTTGAGACTTGGATAGAGATTGTATATCTGGTATGTATGTATAATCTGACAAAGTTATGTGTGGCACATATTTCATTCAAACAGACTAACAATGTTTAATGACAAACATATCTGTTTGCATTTTAATTTTTTGGGTCCATCTAATAGTTAAATTGACATAAAACATTTTAAATATCATAAGAAAGCAATCTATTATTTAACATTAAAATCTTGGAGAAAAAAATTGGAGCTGTTTTTGAGAGGATGTGAGAGGAGTGAGTAATTTTGAAAATGCCCCATTTTTGGCTCACTTGTACTCAAACTATATTATATTTCAAGAAATCTCGTCACAGACAATTTAATGATTCTGTGTTTAAATTCAGTAAAAAAACAAAAACATATCTAGTGCAAGTATTAATAAAGTACCAAAGGTTAAAAAAGTTATGCATGTGTAATTTTTGAAGAGTAAAAGTTTTAATAAAAGTGGCTTCATGTGCATTGTGATCTGAGAGTACAAAACATTTAGGAAATTTATTGCTGACATGAAAATCTTGTTAAAGTATTTCTGAAAAATTATTGTGATTTAACAAAAACTTACTAAAGTTTTGAAAACAATGTACATGAAATAATTAAAAGGTTAATATTGAAGAAATAAAAGCATTATGTACAAAAATTATCTTGAATAACAAACATGTAGGGTATGTTCGAAAAAATTAAACCAAAGAAGTCTTTGAGATTGTGAGATGAAAGGGTGGTATGAGGGTGTAGAAGATAGAGATAAGCTTATGAAAATGATAAGACTAAAATATTGTAAGCAACAAATTGTTTTGTAAATATTTATAAGGATAATGTGAAACCAACTATAACTCTGAAAGGAGGAAAGTATTTAAATGATGATGATATTACTACTAGATATGATGTGCAATCATTCTACAAATATATGAATATAAAATCTGCTCATGTGTAATATCCTCAATATGCTGTTGAAAGTACATCTGGATTTGTGTTCCAGTATTCAGTCTAAATCAGCATTACCTGAATATCTGAGGGTGGAAGATTTGCATGTTGAACTTGGAACCACCTGGAGTGGGTATAAATATTCAATGTAACAATCATAGGTAGCCTTGTAAGTGTATCTAGGTTCAGTAACAGTTCTTTGAAACTGCGAATACAGTTTTTATTTATCAGAAAGCATTGCAAATAGTTTAAAGTCAATCCACATTATAAGAGCTCTAAGAAACTACATTTTGTGCTATAACATACATGTAATTTACATCCTATATGTTGGTTCTGGCAGTTATATTCATTTCTAAAACAATTAATTTGAATGCATAATATATATAGTAGTCTATGCCTGTCTATATGATGTGGCTCCACTTCCCATTACTTTATTTAATGTTTTATTTAATCTAGCTTCATTTGGAACACTTGCGTGTAATTTTTGAAAATGTAAAAATTTCCTTTCCGGTAATTTAGTGCAATGTGCTCTAACCAAACAAGATGTTTAAAGAAAAATGTTGGAGCCAGAAAGAATAGTCTTGTTGAAGTAGTTTTGAAAAATTGTTACTACAGAATTATTTTAAAGAAACTGAACATGAAATTTTCTAAATGTCTAATATTGAAAAGATTAAAAACATAAGCACCTTCAATAACAAGGAATTTCCAGCCTTGCCAAGATTAATATGATATATATGAACTTATATTTTCCTCCTAAAAATTAAAATTTCACTCAGAATAGACACAAACAAGCTGTTGTATAATAGTTGGTAATGCTTTTCAAATCTACCAGTGTGACTCCTAGACTCCTACTGGTAGGACTACTTCATATTTGTGTTCTTTATATTGTTTTATTCTTTTAATCATAATTACAAAATTATTTTTCATTTGCAGTCGTTCCAGCCAGTTTAAGTGACTTTACAGGAAAGGAAAAGCAGGAAGCTGATTTGGAGGGTAAAAAGTGAACATTTATCAGGATATGAATAAATGTATTGAAAGAAACTAGACATTAAGATTCATAATTTATTCTCTCTTCTCCTGAAGAGCTAAATATCTTAGTAGTAAAGTTAAACCCCTTCCCAGGTTTGTAGAAATCCTGTCTTTTTTAAAGAACATTCAAAAATACATGGTATGCACAAAGATATAAGATTTTTAACACAACCAATATGAAATGACAAAATAAAAATGAATTAATGAACCACAACACAAAGCTATCCGGATATTTTGCATGCCTGAAATATAATTTGATGTGCATTTATATAAAAACTCATGTGTACATTTCTTTTAAATTACTACATATACCCTCTGCAAGAGAACAATTATAAAACCAATGTTGTACCACTAGATATGAAACAGATGGAAATATTACCTGTTAACATAATCAATATTCTCTACTGTGTCCATGTAAATATTAAAAGCTCAAATCATATTTAAAAAGTAAATATATTGTGGCCTACATATTTTCATCCTGCACATACATGTAGTTTTAAAAATAAATACAAGTAAAGTATACTAATCAGTCATTGTCTTAATGTATGAATTATTTCTACAGAAAATATTAAGCAAAATAACCAATTAATTAAGTTTCTGATGGTGATCACTTTCTTATGTTGTGCACATTGCCAGTGTAAACATCAATCTAAACAATAATAGTACAGACTAATTACTAAGTGCAATTTTTGATTTTTACAGAGAGACAATAATATAAACACCAACACTTGACAGTTATCACTATCATAGAAGTATATCTACAGAATAGGAATTTTTTCAAATATAGAACAAGGAAGGGGGTATTATCTCAGTTTGTGTTCCTTATTTAAATAACTAACAAAGAATGATTTACGCAAATTCATATATACATGCAAAATATCATCTTTCTCTTGAATATTACACACAACCGTAAGAGCTTTACTGTAAAAATAAAAACAAGTATAAAGTTTGATCACAGACATAAGAAGACATGTAGCTACTTGTATATGTCTAAAACTAATATAGTTGAATGTTTCTTTAAAATGTATGTAATGGAGTGTATTTGGGATTGCTTAAAAATGTGCAGTTAAGACTACATACACTGAATACAATAAGCACTCATTTTTTTGTCAAAATGTGTATGAAATAACATTAAAGTATCATCATAAGCTATATTACAACTCCAATCAGTCAACAAAAAGAAGAAATCATGGAAACACAATATCATGTTTTCCATTTATCTGTGAATTGGTAATAAAATACAGGGTACACAAGTGGCTAAAACAAATATTATTTAATTTGATCATTGCAGTATTCAAAAATGCATATTTTCCAATGTAGTAAAAATAGAAACTCTTTTGATTTTAATTTGTGTAACTGATTTTTAATTAATAAAACAACAACAAAAAAGTTACTTTTCTCATTATTTGCATACATTACTGATTTTAAATCTCTTGAAATGAAAAGATGTAAATATTTTATGTGTATCAATTTGAAGAAAATGTATTCTAATCTTTAAAATATTATTGACTTTAAAAGCATAAATAATATTGTGAAAGTCACTTGGTACGAGCAAAATTTGTTTTACAATGTCTATAATTCTGGAAGTTCTTCAGAAAGAAAAATTCCCAGAATATGAATCATATTCAAATTCAGAAGTATTACCACACATCACACAAGTTATACTGATAATACCATACTTTGTTTAAGGTATAGGGGTATATTTTAAAATATTGTTATAAAATATCACATTCACAATTCCCAACAAAGGAACATTCTTGCAGGAACATTCTAGAGGGGTTGTCTCAGAAAAGAAAGCTCTTGCTGCATTAAGATTGTAAATAAATCTGACTATACATCTTTGGAAAACTACAGAAAGTGTTAATATAGATTTTAGGAGCTTCAAAAGTAAACATAGTTCGTAATACTGTTTCTTCCCAAGTACAAAATAAATATCACTAACAGTGGAACAAGAAAAGCAGAGAATTCTACAGATTTTCGCTATTTTTATTCACACAATTTCTTCTTTCTAGCCTTATGGAAGACGTCTTCCACACTAATCATCACTGAAACTACAGGGAACAGTATGGTCATATGTATTAAATAAAAATTTACAAACTGCAAAAACAAATTGTATTTTTTAACACATGAGCGATGTAATATATTTTTTTGCCTCCTCTCTAACACACCATATCAATATCATTAATTCACAGAAATGTTGTTTTATCATATTAAAATAAATTGATATTTCAATGAAAATGACAATGTTTTGAAAGGAAATCAGAATTTTACAACCGATGAAACAATAATTTTTATAACAATCTAATGTTTTGGAGGCTTAGCATAGACAACTCTTGAACAGCAAATGCTTTATTATAAGTAAATTGCAGAGGGAAGACAAAATGTTTAAACCTAAATAATAGTGTATAATAATTTAAAAAATGACTGGTTTCACTTATCATATCATATTTATAACTCTGAATTGATATATGATACGGTGTATGATTGTATCTAATTTTATAGTCTCTACACAAATGTGTGATTAACATATAATTTATACTTTTTATTACTTTGGAAAATTATTGATGATGAAATTGCTTGAATAAGTCCATGAAGAAACTGTAATTAAATGCTCACTAATTGAATTTCAATACCATATCACAATCATATACCATCAATTTCCATTTTCATCAAAACACATTATCATCACTTGAGAAAAAAATTCAAACTTCTATTATCTGGAACTCACTGGTATTTTATAACCTTTTAGCATAAAAAAACAACAAAAAAACACTTTATTTAAAATCAAAGAAACATGGCTTAATCCTCAAAGCTTTGATGCCAGTCTTATCTGGAAAAACAATTTGGCTTCCTTTCAGATACTACTGTTACAAAGAGCTGATATCTCATTCAAATAAAATATTAAAGAAGAATGAGAAAGATTACTACTCAATAAAATCACAGAGCAAGGGAAGTGAAGAAAGAAAAGTTTTGGAAGCATAAATGGCATGCCTATTTACAATTCTTTGCAAACCAAATTACACACTCCATTATTGCATAAAAATAAGTTGTTTTTTGAAACTAATGTTTACATTGAACCACACGGAAAGGCCAAATACATTTTGAATAAAATGTTTTATTAGCATACTTCTCTCACACCTAATAGATATTCACTTTACCCATTTTAAAAATCATTTTTGAATAGTATGTACTTATATCCATTCTCCCATTATTGTAAGTTTTCATTCATCTCAAATGTACATTAACATTCTGGGAAGTTGTTTCTTTGTTTAAAGTAGTCACATTATTAATTAACATATTTCCATTAAGTGTTTCATTTACACACAGCCAATTGGCAATGTTAGCCACAAGTAAAACACATTATCTTACAGATTGCTGCCATTTTAGGAATAAAAATCTTCAAAAGTAGACATTGTGACTATGCGTGGAGAGTATTCATAACATTGGAAATATGATTTTCATTACAATGTTCCTGCAAGTAAAAACCTAACACTCAAACAATATTTAACAAGTAATTAATGTATATTTTATAAGGATAATTCCATATGTAATTTTGTTCTTCAAAAATTATTAACATTGAAATACATTTCAAATGATGCACAAACAACTTTTTAATAAATTCCCAATTAATATTAAAAGGGTATTTTCTATACAAGAAACCAATGTTTCTCATTTAGAAACAAATTTTAAAAATCCAGGAAAAAGGAACAAAACTTCGGAAATTAACAATACGATTTCTCAAGGCGGAAATGATTCTTGCATCATCACCGTCTCGGAGTGAGATGCAATGTGTATCAACTTCTTGAAACAATTTAAACCACTGGACCTGAAATGAATAATTGGAAGTCCTATAACACTTTGGATTTAAAAGCATTGGACTCAAAGAAAAACAAATATTCTATCAGAAACGATTTTCAGTGTCCATCCGTTCAATGCGACCCTCCCAATTCCCGCTTTCCACGTCCATAGCAGCTCCGCGTATAATCTTCCTGTACTTGTTTATTGCATTGCAGAGCGGCGCCGTGGCGACCCTGGCGGCGAGTAGAAGACCCTCTGGGGCGTCGCGACCGCCCTCCCTCGGGGCGTGCTGTCTCACACGTCCATCCCGTCTTCCCTTCTATCCCTCCCTCCCTCTCGACAACGGCAGTCCCTCTAGGAAAAACAACACAACTTCTGCCACAGCGATTGTTTCTTTTTGTCACCGAGCTGTCTGTGCCTGGCGGCGCCTGCGGCGGAGGCGGCAGCGACGCCCGCGGCGGACGACGTCGACGACGAGGCGGAGTAGAGCGCGCCGCGGCGGCGCAGGGCGCACACGATGGCCTGGTCGAAGGCCTCCTTGAGGTCGCGTTGCGTGAGCGCCGACGTCTCCACGTAGGTGGCGGCGCCGATCCGCCGCGCCAGCTCCCGCGCCTGCGCCTCCGTCACCGGCGCCTGCTTGTAGCGCGCCAGCTGCTGCAGCAGGCGCACGTCGCGCCGCCGGTCGCTCTGCGTGCCGATGAGCAACAGCGCCGCGTCGGGGCAGCGCCGCCGCACCTCGGGCAGCCACTTGTCCGAGATGTTCTGGAACGACGTGGGGCACACCACGCTGAAGCACAGCAGGAACACGTCCGTGTCCGGGTAGCACAGCGAGCGCAGCGGGTCGAAGTCGTCCTGCGCAACACAACACGAGCGCGTTTAGTTCAGGGGCAATTGGACTTTGGGTATAAGACTCACTTGTGTTTTCTGCCTCTGTACGTTACGTCAGTTGTTAGAAAATACATTTTTTACATTTATAAAACAGTATCAATCATAACTATTAGTAAAAGAAATTATTATAGTTATTATTATCAATAATCATCATTATTATTGTTAATGATTATGGTGCCGGCCTTCTGACTGTAACAAAATGTAATCACACAAACAAATGATACATCCACACAAACAAATGTTGTGTTGCGTTGATCATAGACAATGTGAATCTTCAGACCGAAAGACACGTGGCCGAGCTTGCACGTCGCCTGGATCGACTTCAAGGCATACGACTCTATGCAACAAAATGGAATACAAAATACCTTAGAAGTTCTAGGCGTAAGTAAAAAATATAGAAAGTCCTCCAAGTATTAGTGTGCCTCTAAAACAACATTGTCGCTGAGGGATACACTCTCGAAAATGAATGGAGATTGCCTCTCTCCGCAATCCTGTGGATGACCGGCTCGGATACCAAACATCGTAAACTAATCCTAGATTTTTCCATCTTCTCTACAAGAATGACCTTAAATTGTACGGAAAGTCGAAACGGAGCTAGTCGCTGCTAAACAGTACATTTACGCACATGACATCGGAGTGAAGTTCGTCGTATACAAGAGTACCGCTCGCAGTATCCACTCAAAATCATCCACACATCGAATATCGATTTCTCCGACAAGACAGCAATAAGTGGCAAATTCCTGGAGGAAGCTAACAAGTACCTAGACATTCATCAGGTCGCAGTTATCTGCCATCAACGTGTTCAGACCTCGTCAAAATACAAAAGATGTGTTCAAAAGCTTCTCAGAACCAAGCACAACGGAGAAAATCTTATTCAGGCTATTAACACCCGGGCAGTACCAGTAATCAGGTACACTGCTGGAACAGATTTCAAGCATTGCCATGCACTGGAATATGTGCAGACAATTTGGATTGCTGGCAACTGAGCAATCCACATTCTAGTGGGAACACAACCCACTCAGGGTAGTCGATAATTCCAATACGAAAATACTCTGGGATTTTAAGTTCTAGGCAGACCATCGGTTGGATTTTAATATGTCAAATCTGGCCGACGTTGAAGAGAAACAAGCATGAATAGAGACATAAACATTCCAGTAGTTTCCAGAAAACACAATAAACCAAAATTTCAAGACCCTAGATAGAGCTGGAAAGACTGGAAGCGGAAGGTCACTTTGTCCCAGAAGTAACTGGAGCTCTAGAAGCCACACCCAAAGGCCTGACGATACACATGAGCACTTCAAGTCTGCATGCCTGCCAGTCTAGCAGATACGTTTGGAATTCTAGGGTCCTGGGGTAGGACCCGAATTCATAAATGTATTTACCAAACAAAAACTGCGGATTGTGATATAACAATTACAAAAATAAAAATAAAATCATGAATAATATTAAGAAGGGGGAAGAAGAAGACGACGACGACTTTCATTTTCAAGAACGTTGTTTGAATATAAATACAAGTTTGCAACATATTTTCAGTACTCGATTCAATATTCAACGCTTCTGAAAAGAGCAAAACAAATAAATTGAAAGTTAATTCTACTTCAACAGGTGTGTGTCTTTCTATGGTAGAATAACATTTAATCTAGCAGTTCAATATTTCCCAAAAGAGACGCCCCCTCACCTTTTTACAAAATTCCATTGGTTATCGACGGGCCTTAGTTAGTTATGGCTTCAGTTCCAATCTAGGCCGGTTTAAGCTTCCGCGAGGCCTGTGACACTAAAACGCCAACCCCTTATGGAATATATATTTATCAAAATTGAGACGTCTTCGTGTGAAACACGATGGGAAGATAATGAAAACTTCAAAGAGACAGATTTTTCTGAATGTGCAAAATTGGGAATTATAGAACAAAATATTACTTTTTTGTGTAAACTAGTCATCATAATTTGCAGTAAAAATTAATATTTTAACAATATTTTATTGGTTCGTTTTTAAAGCAGTGACTCAGATATAACCACCATTATTATAATTTGTACACAACCTAACAGCAGGAAGCATTTATCTGAAATTATATTTCGGATATATCGCATTTTAACAGTTGCAAAATTATCTATTATTTCTGAAATATTTTGTTAATATTAAAAATACATTGTTTTCAATGAGCATAAATATAAAATAGATTGTAGCAACCATGATGTTTTGTCAGAATTATATTCCTTTACACTTTACATAACAAAAATTTTACATACACTACACATGTTTTCGCATAAAAGTCCTAATTAATTTCACATACCTTAAAAATATTTGAACTGTGCTGACATTACGTTTTTTGCCCGCAATTCGCCTTCACGAAACTTTTTCTGCCGATCCGGTGGCCGAGATCGCTAAGGCAGTAGTGCCGTAGCGATCCCGGACCGAAGGATCGCAACCCGCCTCGGGCATGGTTGTACTGTGTTCGTCCTTTCACACCCTATCATCATCATTATCGTGTCATCCTCACAGTTACTATACCGTTACAAGCAATAGTGGTCGCTAATGACCTAGTAGTTGATGCGACCTTAAATTAAAAAAATTTCTGAATTGAAAAACGTTTAGCGGTCCAGTGGAGTTTTGTTGCTTTGATCTTATTATGAATCTTATTTTATTTAAAAGAGATTTTTGGAAATCAGTGAGTCACTTTCAAGTAAACTTCCAAAAACATTGTTTTGAAAACGTTCATTATTAAAACATGAGCAGTGAGACGCTATTGCCGTTTATCTTAAGATGAGTTAAATGAATTATATTTTAATTACATAAACTACATTCCATATTTTTTTTTCATGTTCACTAAGTTTCTGTAACATTTACAAAAAGGAACAAATGCGCAAGACCCGCGGCACGTGAAACACGTGCCTCAACATTAAACCGGCCCTGGTTCCAATCACTTGTGTCATCAATGTAAAGTCAAAGCTACATGTCAATTTAGCGAATGCACGTTAGTTGCATTATGGAGGTGCTGTAAATATCTGGAAGTCATCACGCTGAGAACGACTCGGGCACGACAAAGGACACCAGTTCTCGAAATATCTTCAGTCACGGAAAACTTTAAATTTAAACTTCATTTATATAATACCCTTTTGCAAACGTTTCGTTATGCTCCGACATTAAACTCGCAAGTAACAAGTTGCCATTTTATTGCTATCATTGCGAAATCAGGAGTTTCCTAACCAGACCTTAATGACAACACTATTATCAGAAGGATGTATCTTTGCTGATGTGTCTTCTAATTTTCGAGGAAATGAAACTCAAAGGAGACTTCCACGCAATGTTGAAGAACACAACAATGATAATTTCCAAGTCACAGAACAACATTCACTAAATTCACATTCCCACATTCCCTGACGTTACACACACACGGACAGCTGATACACATAAGCGCCTATTTATATTTGCCACAAATTTATTGATGCTGATTTTTAGACTTAGGATATATTGTCTAATGCACGTAATTAATAATTAAATACAATCAATTGCACAATTTAACGGAAAGAAATCTAAAACACACACTAATCTAATACTCACTTTCACGACGGAACAGATACAGATTTTTAATACAGATTTTTTTTTTCCATTCTGAGTAACAACCTCATCATAATGAGTACCATTCTCCTGAGAATGTTTGTAGCTCTAGCAATTGAACATTATTCAATTAAGGTATAAAATATTTGTGTAACAAATTAATAACAAGAGATAAGTTGTCTGTTTGATCAGCCGTTCCAAATAAAATCAATAATGGAATTCAATAAGAAAGCTTCAAATGATTACCGATGGTAAACTCCTTTTTTCTTTTTTTCTCGTTTTAATCTAACAAATAATCGTTGGAACTACCTACCCTCCTTTCGCATGTCTAATACTACCAAGTATTTTGAAATTCAAATTTTGTTCAGAGCACGCCAACCTCGTTAGCCTGATCTTGTCACTAAAGGTGGCTATAATATGTGAGAAGCATTTGAAGTATTCTGGATATACTAAGTACAATTTAAATTAACGTATTACCGCTTATTAATACCTCACGAATTTTCCATAATTGTTTTTTTAATAACATTCCACGAATACAATTGTAATTAAACCATTAATTCGCACTGACAAAAAATCAACATTTAGATTCCACAAAAAAATGAGTAAATTGCTTCTGAAATTATTTTTTACAAATTGTTTATTTTGAGCAGCAGTTTTATGCTGATTTCGAATAAGTCTGTGATTTCAAATTAACTCTCCTTTTGCATTCTCGAATGGATATTTTCGATTTTCATTTAAAATCCGAATCATCTGTTGTTTTTTTCAATTTTTGCGTGACTATCCAGTTAAGCTTTGGAACATCTAAACTGACTTTGACGCGGTTTTCACTGAATGGTAGAGTATTTTGCCGGGCATAACTGAGACTACATTCATTTTAAATTATTTTTATTATATTTTACTGCAATTTAATACTATATAATAAAAATGCTTGTTACAAAGAAGAATGTTTGGTTTTTATACGAATCCATAGTTTTTTTCCTACTTTCACGAAATTTCGAACACGTGACCTTCAAAATAAAACAAATGTTACCGTATAAACGATATTTCGTAAACATCCCTGCATCTCACTTTCCTACCTCTTAAAACAAAACTTAAATGTGCACCCTTTCAATTTTCTGCGAATATTTCGAAAACGGTGAGAAATTTTACCAAAAAGGGCTGAACATTTCTGAAAGCATACAAAATGTCGTACTAAATGCCCTTTGATTCATACCGATAACGCAATTAAGCTTCGAGTACGTGAAGGTAAAAATTTTTACTGGGTGTTTGCCCTGAATATGCGACAATGATTCAATCGTAACAAACATGGCGGAGCCGGAAGAGGCAGGCACAGTGAGGAGAGAGACGGTGGAGCTGGGGGAGGGGAGGATGAGATCGGGCAGGGTGGAGTAGAACAGGGCAGGGTAGGCTGGCGTTCACTACAGATAGGTAGGATAAATTTTTTTTTTGTTTAATAGTTGTAATAAATAAATACCTGGGCAATGCGGAGTACTTCAGCTAGTTTTCAATATTACATACTCCAATGTAGGAAGGGAATGACCAAGACAAAACATTACACAATTTTATGGTAAACTAGTGAACACGGTAATGCTTCGCTATTGCAATGTATTACACTTCACACGCTATTGATCACGTGATTGTTAATCACGTTTTACGCTACGTTCAGCAAAAATTTTAATTCATGAGAGTTTCACGAGATGGGTTTGTTCTATGTCCTGGTTTAAGCATGATTTTCAAGTATCCTATTGTTAAAACATTCTCTCGCAAGTTTGAGCAAACATTCGCTATGACACTTTCTTGGAGTAATTTGATGTACTTGTCCGAGGCAACGTTTAAGTAATAACCCCAACCGATATTTCATAGTTAAAGGGGTAGAATATGGAGCGAATATGCGCTTAATTCTCGAGGATACGGCGGGATGCGTAAAGTTTTTGTCCAGGGGCGCGTAAGTCAGCATAAATGCATAAAATCATCATCAAAGCGTGTCTATGTGCGACAGACATACGCACATTCCCATTGTACAATGCCTATATTCTTGGCGCAAGTGAAAGCAATAAGATGACAAAATTTTGTCGCAATCGGCAGCGCATAAACACGAACAAACATTGATTTTTATGTATTAGATAACTGAATAATATGATATTCCTTCATCTATTGTGGTGATTTTGTCGAATACTTCATTCGATATCAGGAATAAGGATCGAGAGATTTTCCGGGCGCGTCAACTCCTGTCACCCATATTGGTTAATAATTTTAACATTTTTCGGTGTCATGTCTTTTCAATTATTTGTAAGAGCTCTCTGGTAGTTCCGCTCTACCTTTCTTTATGTAGCCTTCACTACCTTAAAACAGGGTCTTCATTTAAGGTACCGGCTGAGATTTCTCAAGGGCAGCATTTCTGCTGACCGGGGGTCCTAGGGTTTGAGGTCCGATAGCGGCGGATTTTCGATTATTATCGACGGTAATTAAATATTTACAGCAAACATGTAATTATTTTACGAATACTTCAATGTCCTGTGAGAGACACTTTGGAGTACGGAAGTAAGAGTTTTAGTAGTCAAAAAACGTAAAAAGGAAGAAAAAAGTTATTCTATAGATATATGAAAAAAAGCTCAAAAATAAAACGGGAAAAGCTTTTATTCTTACCTGATTGGAAATGATGCTTTTTAGCTTATATTGAAAAGCTTCGTTTTCTCAAGAAAACAAGTGAGCTTACTCTCCCTTCTCTAAGTGTACTGCAAACATCTTACGATGAAGGAAATGCTTTCGCGGGTCTCTAGTGGTTTTGCGACTCGGCAACGTTCAATCTGAAACACTTTCTGTTCAAATCGCTCTCAGGAAGATACTGACAACGAGATTCTGATATCATTAATATACAGAAGCTGGTATGATTTAAAGTTGGGATACATTTTATTCGCTACTTTTGTGATCAAGAGCTAATATTTTCGGTAGAATTGGCATAAATGAATGTGTTTATACAAATTATTTTTGTACGTTAATTTCAATTTTTTTTGTTTTAACGTCCTTATTTTGACAAATGTTTCATTGATCTTCATTTTCAGCTATTTCTCTTATATTTTTTTTACATTTATAATTTCAAGTATTGTTCCTTTTGTAATTTCTCATTGTATTTTGTTCTTCCTTTCGTTCATTTCGAGATTTTTATTATCACGTTATTTCACTTATATTTGTTCTTTTGCAAATTATTGCTTTCTTACTTTGTAGCACTAAAGATGGTCGCAATATAGTATAAAAAGCTTTTTGCGAAATTAATGTTCTATTATATATATATATATATATATATATATATATATATATATATATATATATATATTCATTAAAAAATTCTACGTATTTTTTAGTTAATTTGAGTCATAACTGATTACTAATAATTGCATATCCTCTAAAACGCATAAGGTTTACACCTTATTCCAAATGCGATTCAATTGAGAAAAAACCAAAAGTACAGGGCACAAGTACAGTAGCAACCTTCGTGTGAATAGCTGACGAGTAACAAATAAAAATTTTCAAGCGCTAATTTGATGTACAGAAGTTGACCCTACACAAATTTCAAACCATCAACACACGATTTAAAAATGTTATATTTTAAACCAAAGCAAAGCATTTCCTTTTAACCCCCCCCCTCCGCCTTGTTTCAATATTCAACTTCATGAAAAGCGCACGAAACGTCTTCGCATATAAAATGATATTCCAAACAAGGAAGTTGCGAGTGCGCGGGGAGCCCCGAGGGGCGACGCGGGGCGTGTCAGGAAGGCGGTGGGATGGAGCAGTGCGAGGGCAGGGTGGGGGCAAGCCAAGAGCGGGAGAGAGCAAAGAAACATGACGGCTCTGGGCAGGAGGAGGGTTGGGAGGGCAATAGGGAGGTCAGAATGAAGAAGCGAAGAGGACGGATCACGACAGGGAGTGGGCGGGGCAGAAAAACGAAAAGGACGCGACAGTGAGGACGGGGTGGGCAGGGAGAGGGTTGGGCGGAGACGCGAAACGGAACGGGGGAGGGTGGGGCGGGGCAGGGCAGGGAGGCTGTGTGGCTTGGCTGGGGGCGTGGCGGGCAGGGGTGGGCGGGGCGAGGCGAGCTTTCAGAAGGTGTTGGGCGTTGAACGACGGCGATGGGCGCGCAGCGGGCAGAAGCGCCGCGTGGCGTGGCGTGGCGTGACCTGCGCCATTACCGTTCGTTAAAGTGCTTCCGGAAGCGGTCGAACAACGCCGTCTCCCTATCATTTTCAGCTGCTTAAGACGCAAAACGCCCATTGTCGACTTCATGATCCAGATGGAAAGCTTCCTGTGGAAACTGCTTCATTGCTTCATCACCGTCGAGTGACGTACGTGCTCGCAGAATAACAACCCTCCCTTGAATAAACCCTAGAAGAGAATTAGGTGTTTGAGCTTTCTGAATAGGTGCATAATTGTTATTCATTTTGTGAGGACTTATTTGTTCGGGAGGATTTGCAAGAGAGCGAAATCATTCATTACCCTAAAGGTCACATCTTATCAATCGAAACTTGGTCAGTATTCCTAGAACACTGATAACTACTCAATCAAGATTTTAAGGACAGACTGGGGGAGACTTCGTTCACTAGCTGCACTCGTTAAAAAAATCAGTCATGAAATGAAGTCAGTCTAATGTGAAATGTTTCTCCTGAAATGTATCTCTTGGGGTTGCAACTCAATCCTATCTAGTTTTTTAAAATGATTTTTATAGATCTATCGTACGTTTGGAATCTGATTTTTCGTTCAGTTCGTTTCGTTCGTTTCTTTTTTCGTTCCTTCCTTTGCATTTGTGACAATTAGTGGAACAATTAATCTATATGAATTAATAATGTATTAATTTGTAAATAATTACGCACAATTTTCTCGCAAGTCCATTCAACAATCACGTATCACTCCAGCATCCACTGCGTGAGGCACGTCATTTACGAAAAATGTACTTATAAAAAGAAAACGGTTGTGTTGCTTTTCTCCACTTCGGTATGCACCACATTTTCTTTATTACATGCCACTCGTAAAAGTGCGCTGGGGTCGGATGCCTCCTGACGCAGAACCGAGTTAATTTCGCCGAGCGCCGGCGAGACGGAAGCTAGATAACGAGTCTTATTACGGAGACCGTTGATTAAAACCGGGAGCACTTATCCATCCGGCCAGAAGTATCATACCCGCCTCTTGCAGTGTCTTAATACGGCACCTTATTGCAGCTACAAAGCGCGCCGTAACGTTCTGAGCCCGGGGCAGAGAGCGCTCGCGACGACCCCACGTGGCCGCCATATCCACAGCGACCGGTCGCGTCGCGCCGCGCCGCCGCGCCGCGGGTCGAGGAAGTAAGAACGGGCGATGCAGAGGAAAGGGGGGGGGGGGGGGGAGTGCCTCATAAAAAAATAGCCTTCGTAAGACGATGCTCACGGAAACATGGAGTTTAAATATGAAACAGCAGATCTCGCTCCGCGAGCGCCGCGTACAAGCCATGGCGGTCGCAATTGCTTCGTATCGATTGCGGGGCGCGCGAGGCTCGAAGGCGAAGCTCACAGGACGGGAGCCGGTCGGGTGTCCATCTGGGGCACAGAGACAGGAGGGCGACTGTTTACTAAAATAATGTTCACCTATTACAATTTCGGGCACACTTTCTTTTCGAGAGAATTGATAATTCATATTATATTAATAATACACTAAAGTGGTCATTATGATTTTTTTTTTGACAAAGATTCGATTTTTTTATCTTCCCATCATTAGGTTCAAAACGTAAAAAAAAGATATGTAAACATTTTATAGCAAATAAAATTCTATTAATCTGTGTCATTGAGCCCTCGAGGTTTTTGAAAGATATTTTTGGATTCATATTTTTATAGAAACGAAGACAGTATAAGTGATTGTATTGATGTACATTAAATGAGCAATTGAGACTTTTACACCTATAAATTGATTTTTTCAAACATAAAAAAATGCTGTGAAAATAGGAATACTTCATGTACATCATGCTTAAATGATCCTCCCCCCCCCCCCTCAATTTCCTATACCGCCGAAACAACGCGAAGGTTTGAAAAAGCAATCGCGTCGAGCGAATTTTCGTTTCAACAGACTGTTTTGTGGATTGTCACAATTTTATATGAAGTGTGAGAATTTTTAAGTCGAAGTTCTCCGCGATCTGGGCATTTCTTTTAAAAGAAAAATGTTTTAAAAAGTCGACGAAAATAAAATGAAAACTTTAAAAAAAGATTTTACAACTTCATCATTAAAATCAATTCAAAACGTCAATATTATATTCACTATATAATGTCATTCCTGGAGGAATTCTAAACTTGTCTATTAATAATTTCTTCTAATTATTTTGAAGAACAATATTTCCGTAAAAGTATAATAAACTTTCACTTGAGTACTAAATCAATCCTTTGGCTAAATACATGTTTTATTAGGATTTCAAAATATTATTATTATTATTATTATTATTATTATTATTATTATTATTATTATTAATATTTTAATTCACACGTGATTTTATGTGAGAAGATTGCCTCTAACTCGTAGCTAATGCTACTCCGTTCCGGAGAGGGAAGTTCAGTACGCAGGCAGTCGGGGGGCGATTCCCGGCCTTCAGATAGCCCCGCGGCCCTTCGAAAGGGTTGCTGCCGGGGGGAGGGCGACACTACGCCGCGACCCCAGCCGCGGTCACCCTCGCGCGCAGGGGGCGGCGAGAACGACCGGCGAGCAGGGGGGCGCGGCTGCGCCCGACCAAGACGTCCACAGCGCCGCCCCGCCCCGCCAAACAAGTCCGTCGCGGTTGCGGAGAGACCACTTCTCGGTGATCGACGGAGAGCTAATGCGAGGTTGGAGGAGGGATTGGGGAGAACTAGGGGAAAAAATTAAACATGAGGATGGAGAAAGGAGCGAGAAAAGAGATGCTTGGTGAGGAACGAAGGAGGAGATATTAGTAGAGGATGGAGAGTGAAAATGGAAAGGGATGTAGGAAAAGAGGAGAGTGGGAAAGGCAGAACAAGGAAGAGAGAAGAGGGAGAGATGGAGACAGACAGACAGAGAGAGAGAGAGAGAGAGAGAGAGAGAGAGAGAGACAGACAAACAGACAGAGAGGGAGATATGCCCTGAAAACCATTTCAGATGTCTTCAAAATGTCCATTATCATTCCTTTAACTAGGAATAGATTGTGAACTTTGAGATAAAACAAAACTACGAAGTTCCTACGCTGTCAAAGTTACTTGAATGAAACGTGATAGAGAAAGTTATAATTCTGCATGTTAAATAAGTACACAATTTTCGAGAGAGTATGATAGAGTAAGGTAAGGGAAAGACAAAACTTTCACATGAGAAAGGGAATGAACGGTTCAATAAAAAACAGAACAATTAAAAAACCGAACAATATTAGGGAGGAGTGAGGGATCAAGATGCGGAACGGAGAAGAGAGAGGGAGAGGTGGAAGATGCAATTGGAATCCTCCATAAATTTTGCCGGCAACTCTCAATGTGGCATTGAACTGACGGAGAAAGTGCGAGGGGATGGGAGCGTGGCGGGGAGGGGCGGGACCGAATAGGGTGGAGCGGAGCGAGGCTGAGCGGGGCGGAGCCGGGCGCAAGGGAACTGCAGAGCCGGTCCCTACCGCCGACCAACTTCGCGACAGCTGTTTACAAAGCGAATTTATTTCGGTTCGGGGCTTCCGCGGCACCGGTGTATTTTTAAGCGACACGTAAGAATATCCATTCAAAATGAGCACACCGACACAATGCAGGCGCCCGCGACTCATCAACCAGGCCGCGGTCTTGCTTCCCAGGGTCACTTTCTAAGAAGGGGTCTGGACGCGGTTTCTTCGAGACGTGGTTTCAAACCAGGATTTCGCCTGCTAGAACGAAGTTCGTGCGCCATTTCCAGACCGTGTCTCGAGACGTGGTTCTCAATTACAGACCGCGTCAAAGGGAGGTTTGAAACCACGGCTGTAGCAGAAAAGTGACTGGGAAAATGGAGTATTTTCAGCGAGTTGAGGAGTTTCGGCGGAGAATAAACCTCCATAGAGCACTGCACCCGCGAACGAGGGTCTTGCGGGATCGTAGCAACCCTCTCGAAAATTATACAGAAAAAGAATTTCGAAGAAGGTATCGTTTTTCAAAAGAAACGACGATTTACTTGGCGGAGATGCTGCGACCTAACCTACAACACCAAGACAGAAGAGGCTTGGGGTTACCAGTGATACTCTAGCTCCTGATAGTTTTGAGGTTAGTAATCACCGTTTCACATATATTTTCTATATTACATTTTTACATGCTAATTGAATGCGGATGTAGATAACCAGCCACCCAACAATACAAGCCAACGCATGAAACTTGTATGGTGCGAGTTGTTATGTATAGAGAGAAGAAGAAAAAAACTGGCCATAACCTGTCGCCTCGTCCTCACCATTTCAAAATTTAATCAAGGAATATGCTAATACTGTTAAATCATATGTAGCTGTTACCATAATTGTTATCATGTACTGCTAGAATTACTATCAGTAGTGTCATTACTATTAGTATTTTATAAGTAATGTTATCTATTATATTATTATTATTATTATTATTATTATTATTATTATTATTATTATTATTATTATTATTAAGTAGTAGCAGTAAAATCAGTATACCAAAATGAAACTGAACAAATCTTGAAATAAGTATTTTAAATTAAATTAAAGTAAGTTAAATGTTCAACTATTTTGCTACTAAAAATAATTATCTACTATGTAATATCTTGATATATCTTTAACAAGTATTGTAGTATAATCTCTAGGCCAATGACCCCATCTTGATCAGGTTTTTTGTCATGTTTCCCCGGTCCTTTCAGCAAATGCTGAGATGGCCCCTTGTTTTAATTCTGGACAATAAATGTAACTTCACTCGTTGTACTCAAGAAGATGTATGCAATTGTACTCCCTCTATATATATGTATATCATATTTGGCTTGGGATACACTTTTGTAATTGTATATGTGACTCAATAATTATTATTTATTATATTACAAATATGTTGCTTTGCAATAAAATCACATCAAAAGAAATAAATTGTTTGGCCTCCTTTCACAGATTTTACGCCACTGGAGCATTCCAAATTGTAATAGGAGACCTAGTGGGCATACATGAAAGTCAAGTGTGCCGCTTAATTCAGAATGTCTCTGAAGTTATATGTTCATGGATTCGCCAATACATATATTTCCCCCACAGACGTGATCACCCCAGAGTGAAGCAACGGTTCTCAGAGCTATCATGGTATATTATACTAACTTATATTTTTCCTTGCACATAGTACCCAAGGAGCATACTTGGGCAAAATGAATGTATATTTTATTTCACTGATTTCCTTATTGTACTCTTTCAATAGGCATAGATTTGTATATGAATTGTTTCTTCATAAACAATTACATTTCTTACACACAAGACTATTAACAAAAACATTGTTTTCACTTTTATTTATATTTTTTAGAATTTGTTTCTGAATTCACTTACAATTTAATCATCAGCTCTTATAAAAGATAAAATGAATATCCTCAGGCTTGAAAACAGCCCATTAGTTGAAATGTTTTGTGAAATAAATTTGTGGTAAAAGCAATTTTAACTCCTAGTTCATATCACAAAAAGAAATTCACCACTATATTACTAATATATTTAAACGTTTATTTATTCTATTTTCTTAAAATGCAGTTTTTAAAACCTTTTAACTATGTTTCTTTGTAATACGATACTCCAATTGGAGGAGAAAGAAAATGTATATATTTATTATGAAATTCTGTTAATGCAGTGATAATTTTCTGGGATCATTGGAGCAATAGATTGCACCCATATCAGGATAGTGTGTCCAAGGAAGGAGGAAGCAGAAAGATACTGCAATAGAAAAAGATACTACTCAATCAACTGCCAGGTAAAGTAAAAATAGTTTTCTGATTTTATCATTTCATTGAGAGTGCTTTTACAACTGGATTGAGAAAAACATGAATTTTGTATTTCCAGGTAATTTGTGATGCTAATATGAAAATCACAAATATTGTGGCAAGATGGCCTGGCTCATGCCATGACAGTAGAATTTTTCGAAATTCGGTAATAAAAGAGGTGTTGGAGAGTGGCACCTTCTCTGGACACCTAATTGGGGACAGTGGTTATGCATGCTCTAGGTACCTACTGACACCTGTTGTAAATGAAAGAACACCTGCTGAGAGAAGGTATAATGCGGCACATAAAAGTGCCAGAAATGTAATAGAGAGAGTTTTTGGCAGCTGGAAGAAGAGATTCCCCTGCCTCCACTACACGTTGCGCACTAAGGTGTCAACCACATTAAAAATTATTGTAGCTTCAGCTATTCTTCACAATATTGCTGTTGAGAGAGCAGAGGAAGAATTCAATGAGGCTTTAGAAGAGGGGGAAGTAGTAATAGAAGCAGACGAAGCTGATCGTCCTGAAGGTCTAAGGTGGAGAGAACATTTTATTAGAACTCATTTTACCTAAATAAAAAAAACTTGAACAGATGACTAGATAGTTTTTCTTTTACAATCCTTGAAATTGTTCATTTTTGCCAGGAAAAATTAAATTCTCTAATTTTAGTCTTGCAAGTGATTTTTCTGATCCATATACTTTAGATATGCAGTTCATAACATATCTAGGTATGTATAACATGGTTATATATGTCTATGTTACATGAAAGTTAAGAGGCTGGGCTTGGATTGTTATGTAAAATCATGTTCATAATGCCAGTTTCAAAGTTTTATTTTGCATGTTTGAAATTCCCATTCAATGTAATTTCATAGTTATGCTAAATTTCATTGTATACTTAACGATAATGTAATGACCTGCATATTTTAGGGTTGGTATTATTTCCCTTCATGCAAGTGAAACTTGAATTAAAAAATGAGTTGATATTCTCTTTTTACTTCCTGTCATTCCCTTTAATATGTTGCTCACTTGCAAATGAATTATTATGCAAAACTGAAGATATTCACAGAACATTACTACTGAAGCCTATTGACATGTTTCCTGCTTTGTGGGAAAAGGACCTCCCTCTCAAATCCTATTAATTTGAATACAGGCTATAAATTGGTCATTAGGTATCAACTTTAATATAGAGTATCAGATAATCTTAAACTCACATGAAATAACTAATTTTGACTGAATATGCATGGCCCTCTTTCAGGTCGTATTCAAGTAAACAGAACAATCATGATTTCTTAAATTCTAATATATTTCAAAATTTGAAATAGAGTAAATGATGCACATCCCAGTGCTTGATGTTTGTACATACCTATCTTACATAGGGAACAATAGCCCTCCATCTCCATATACTGTCACAACTGTTCTGTTTGTCTACCTTGTTCGAAGGTCTAACACACACTGATACGAATTAATATATTTATTACAGATCTTCAACTGATGACGTAAATATCAAAAGGAGAAAAAAACACAGTTCAATACTATACTGCGATTTATGCAATTCTGCCGCTGGCAGTATCACCTGTTGAGTTTCATCCAATCGGGAGCTTAAACATCACCATAGTGATAGGACTATCTGAATGAAACTCAACAGCTGATACCTGCCAGAGGCAAAGTTGTGGAAATCACAGTACACATTTAAAATATCAATTCCATTAAGTGAAATTTTCAACATTCCTTTTCCTGGCAATTATATTGCATAAACCTTACAACTAGTTATAGAGCAGTGGGGAATAATTTACACGTGCTACTACTTTAAAGAAGATTGTAATTTCAGAGTATACACAACATTACAAGTGATTAGGATTCTGGAATATGAAAGGAGGTAGATGTTGAAGGACCAAGGCACGGTTCATTTCATAAAATTACAATGGTTAATGCAAATTAAATTTTTATTTTTTATTAATGTACATTTGCATTTACTCTTTAATATTTTTAATTTAATTTTTCTTTCTAACTGCAAAACCTGCATTTGCATCTCGTGTTTTTCGATTTCCATCTGCATTCTTCTGGCATTGTCGGACAATTTTTGCAGGTGCTCTTTTTCTGCCATCTGGAGCAGCTGCTCATCATACAATGATTTTTTACTGAAAAAAAAAAGCCAGCCATTAACTTTAGATTTATAGTTATTTCTCACGCCAGCTTTAATATTTATTCTATAACATTACAATAAAGAATGATAATATTGAATAATTAAATTCGGTCGGAACGTTACCTTGCTATAACACTTCTCTTTTCACTTCACTACTTCTGCTGCACGTGGACGCCACGAACTAAACAAACACGCCAGCTTTAATATTTATTCTATTACATTACAATAAAGAATGATAATATTGAATAATTAAATTCTGTCGGAACATTTACCTTGCTATAACACTTCTCTTTTCACTTTGACTTCACTACTTTTGCTGCACGTGGACGCCACGAACTGAACACTCACCAGAACACAACTACACACAACAACGACTGAAGGAAAATCCGCGAGGAAAACAGAGGACGAGCGAAATGCGCATACACAAAGGCAGCGTTGCCAGACCGATTGAGGAAACCATGGCTTGAAAACGGGGTCTCGCCAGACGGCGTTGAAACTCCGTCTTTGTAAGCCAACGCGAGTTGTGCCTACGACCGGGGTTTCAGAACTACGGTTTGAAACGGCGTTTTAGACCCAATCTTAGAAAGTGACCCCCAGAGTTTAGGAAACTCGTTCCAATAAATGTGAGAACTTTTCGCGGCGGCGGCGGCAACGACGACGGCGACGGTGATGGTCATGGCAGGCTGAGCGGGAGAGAATGAGGAGAGAGCGAAAAAGAAGATTGATTATTTTATGTTTACGGGCGACAACCACTATGGTCGTTAGTCCCGTAAGTGAGTCATCTTTATGAAGGGATATTGTGGGGTTCTATCGCCCCCGAACGGTGAGAATTGGCGCCGACGTCGGCTTGCGCGCTTCCCTCCCAGGTATCTCTCACCAACTCGGCCTAGCTCTGTAGCTAGTATCCCGCCACCGTTGGAACTAGAAACCTAGGACCTTCAGATCAAAGGCACTGCAGTGATATCAGTTGATGTTCTGAACCACCTCTGCCGATGACAGTCCGGAAGGAAGCGGCAGAAATTTTGAAGAGATCTACGGATGGCTAATTTATTGCTTTTTAGTTACTTTTGAAGTAAAATTAATTATTGCTCGCAACAGCCATCGTAGCCACCACAATCGTTGCTACGAGGAGCTGTAAACAAATGCATTGTTGCTCACTCTCGGCAAACTTTATTTTGATCTGCAAGCACTCAAAATGTAATGACTCTTTTGGAAATTACAACTTTTTAGCAGCTTTAAGAAACGTGTAAAGAATTTTAATGGGTTTCCTCGCCCCTTTTCGAAATGTTCGCAAACATTAGAAGAGTACACACTTCAATTTTCTGTAAGGTGCGGTAAATGAATAAGGCAATACTTTTCTTGGCACATGTTTCCCCCCCCCCCCTTTAGATAAGTGCCTGCCTGAAGATAGGGCGGCTGACTTCTCTTTTGGTCTTAATTTGCAAAACTAAAAATCAATATATTAGCCGCCCGTAGATGACCTCAAAGGTTGTATCACTGACTGCAGGCTAGAAGAAGAAGAAGAAGAAGAGAGAAGAAGAAGAAGAAGAAGAAGAAGAAGAAGAAGAAGAAGAAGAAGAGAAGAAGAAGAAGAAGAAGAAGAAGAAGAAGAGAAGAAGAAGAAGAAGAAGAAGAAGAAGAGAAGAAGAAGAAGAAGAAGAAGAAGAAGAAGAAGAAGAAGAAGAAGAAGAAGAAGAAGAAGAAGAAGAAGAAGAAGCAAGAAGAAGAAGAAGAAGAAGAAGAAGAAGAAGAAGAAGAAGAAGAAGAAGAAGAAGAAGAAGAAGAAGAAGAAGAAGAAGAAGAAGAAGAAGAAGAAGAAGAAGAAGAAGAAGAAGAAGAAGAAGAGAAGAAGAAGAAGAAGAAGAAGAAGAAGAAGAAGAAGAAGAAGAAGAAGAAGAAGAAGAAGAAGAAGAAGAAGAAGAAGAAGAAGAAGAAGAAGAAGAAGAAGAAGAAGAAGAAGAAGAAGAAGAAGAAGAAGAAGAAGAAGAAGAAGAAGAAGAAGAAGGGGTAGAAGCGACGAGAGAAGCGCCGGCGACCGCAAATGCCACGGGCGAAGTGCTTTTGCGATCGCCCCCGCCCGAAGGGAGCCATTGGATATTACTTCCGAAAAATTTTTACGTTGTTGAGTTTCAATAACACTTGGAGGCGGGCGTCGGAGCTGTAATGTCTGCATACGATGCGTGCTAGGAACTAAACGGCGCACTCGGATACTTCAGTGAAGTTCTGATGCAAACTTTAATCAGTGCATTATGGTAACGGTGGTCTTTAGTTTGGGAAGATCGACACGCTCCTTACACAAATGGGAACGTACTCTCAGTTTTAAAACTCGCATACAAAATTGCAAGAGCCATAAAATTAATAATTCAACTATGTTTTTATCTCTTTACTACTTATGTCCCATCAAAGATAATTAGAAAATATTACATTTATCTTTATCAATCAATTTCAAAAATTAAAAACTAATGTTTTGTCTCTGATTTCCAAACTCGCTGGGTAATATTTGAGGTAATGAGACCAAATTATTATTTGCCGTTTAGAACGCATTTGAAATATTAAATGAGTACTCATTTATTGTACGGAAGAAACAAGTTAGTAACCAACACTTCTTAAGTGTAAAGAAAACCAATTTCATAATTTAAAAATAATGAACACAACAAAACGAACCACGATCAGAGTAATGCCTTTAAATAAATAATAATAATAAAAAAAGATTCACATTTCACAATTTCAGAAACGCAGCATCCCACATTTCCAAAATCTTCTTTGAAGGGTTTAAAAGCCTGTTTCTGGGTTAATGAGTCGGTCCTAATGCCTTCGAATGACGTCGGGACATCGTAAAAGCCCCTCATTTTCATGAGAGAAGGCTTAAAGATAATTATTATACGTGCAGTGCGAGAGGAGAAGGAAATAGGCCAAGGGTTATTTCTCTCTTCTTTTAATAACCTCGGGCGACACCCTCCGGGGCCACTGGAGCGGAGTGAATGCGGAGACTAACGTCGAGTAGTTATCCGAGATGAGAATATTCGCAGACGAATGCTCTAGTCTTCCCTCGTCCACTCGGTGGAATTCAAATATTTTACATTCCTTGTGAGTCTCTTCATAATGAGGTCTACGGAAAGTATGCTCGAAGAAAAACAATGTCTTGACGTTACACATCTAGGATTACAATAGGCAGAGATCTGAGTCTGTCACAAGATAATACAGTCAAGATAAGGTCGATAGAAAATAGTAGTCACGTGGAGTAGTGGGGATGTGAATCCTGAAATGTTTTTGAACATTTCATTTCAGTATCCACATAACAGCATCAAAATGTCATGCTCTTGAAGATATCTATTCGTAATTGTTCTAAAGTGTCAGTGTCAGTCAATACATCATTATAACTTTCTATAAAAGCCCTGACTGTCTACAAAGAACTACTATCAGGCAACGTTAAAAATCAGTATGTCAAATTATCTTTTGAGCTTCCAATTACTTTACTTACCTTTTTGGCTTAACAGACGTCATGATGAACTCTGAAATCATTTAAGATGATATCATAGTAACCGTTACCCTTCCTTTCAATGACATGTCAATTCTGATGTTAAAACGTGCCTTATACAGTAGGCAGAAAGAAATCTACTTGTCATTCAGAAAACACTGGTTGAAATAGAAATAAAAGATTACATATTTGAAGTTTGGTTTTAAAGGAGTTACACATTAGTTTATTTTAAAAAATGTGGTTTCTTTAAATATTTTTCAAACTGCGTCATAGTATACTTTCATATAGGCATATACACGGAGGTATATAAAAACATTGCCTTTGATTTAAAATTAGTTCCGGGATCTCTCAACAACTGCTTGAAGCCCCGCCACTAACTTGCAGTAGTATTCTGGATGTCTTCGTGAAAATAAAGTTTGACACTTGCACAGTCCAGGTAAGGGCCCTTGAAGATTGTACAAATATTATTACACTTGAGAAAAATTGCCACTTCCGAGGCACTTTCAGAGTTGACATACTAATTGCAAATTCTTGGAATTTTCTCAGCGTTGAAAAGTTTCTTCTTACGCAATACTTTTGGGATCTCTCAAGACAGTTCAGCAAAAGTTCGCTTTTAGATTTAAGTTCGTTTTCAGCGTACAGGAGTCGGAGGATAAAAGACCACAAAAGATAAGGACAACTAACTATTAGTTATGCGAAATTCTGCATGTCGAGGCTGCGGCGCGCTTCATATGAACTTCTCACATATCGTACATCGTAAATGATAAGGGAAAGAAGAGCAGTTAATTCTCAATCAAAAATAAAGATGGTAATGAGTGTCACATTTCTTATCGATCGTATTCGAAGAATGAAGCTTCTGCCTCCCTTTTCCAGGCAAGTGGACACAATGTGATTTATTATTTCGTTTCAATATAAGGAAGATGGTAGGGATGATCATGAACGGTGTTTGGTGATCGAAGCTGAATGATAATGGATGGGATAATGGTTCAGTTGCAGGTAGTGTGAAGCGAACGACTCATGCGATAAAAACATGCCTACCGTGGGACTCGAATCCGCAATCTTTTGCACGATGTTTCAACCCTCTGAACCATACAAGCCGGCCAATAATTATTACCGGAGCCGCGGTCGATTTCATGGACCTAGCTTCGAATCCCGACATAGGGCGGTATTTTTATCAAGTGATTCCCATTCAGGGCTACACAGGGGTGGATACAGCATCCTTTTCAAGTGAGCCTCAAGATCTTCCCTGGGAGTAAAGGCAGCCGGAGCGTTGTGCCGACGGTGACGAGTTGGTGGAGCTGCTACCTTCATCTTCCCCTTGGGTCACATCGGTGGTTTGTTTTTGCAATTGCATGAGGGTAGCTTTGCTTTAATAATCACTTAGGAAGAATAATATAATATTATTAACATCGATAACTCATTAGGTGAGTAGATACCTTTTTCAAATAATATTCTGACAATGATGCATTGCTTTTACATCCTACATAAACATGTTCACAGTTTAAATTCACTTATAATTCTGAAAGAGATTAAATTTTTATTAACTTTTCCGAGCTTTTTATTTCTCTTCAAGACACAAACTCTAAGTAAATAATGCCTAAAGTTGTAGCCCCATCCAATATTTTTAATTACATTTCGGCCCCTGGTTCTCCTGCAGTTCGTCGCTGCTTTACAGAAGCGAAATTGATGGAGGTGCCCCTGGCGGAAGCGCACGCAACTACCGCAGCGTCCCCCGATGCAGTGATAAATCACTGCCTCCTGGATCCCATCTGCGCTTTATTATTGCCTCGGATTAGTTCTGCACACTTCAACAACGATGTCGGAAATCAATCAGTGTCGGCGATACAGAGCGGGGCGCTGTGATCTCGCGACCTCCATTTCGTTTCAAATTAACGATAATGAAGTAAAATACATAACATCGTTCCAAAAGGCAATCTTGCTCCTGAAAGCAGTCGTCGTTTCGTAACATTCAGCAAATTCCTGCCGTGAATTACAAAGGACGTCGGAGGAACTAGAAAGGCAGTCTGAGACTGCTTTCGGTCTCCTAAGCTTCCTTCATTGACGGTCACCTGGTTTCTTTCGGGTGCCATGTGCACTGGACGTTCTCACGGTATTCAAAAGATATTTAGGTTTGTGATAACTTCACTAATTTTTCCTGTTTACGGGGACATATGTCACAAACTTCATCATCGACAAAAGGAGGCGAAAAACCCGTTTTGATTTTACTTTTTGTTAAGTTGGAAGTGCGGAAGTGAAGTGCTCGGACACACATGTTCTGGATAAGTCACGGTATTTAAATACAGCTCAAATATCTTGCCTTATTTACACTACAAAAATTGCTCTATATCATGCTGTCAATATGTATCTGTTAGTTGAACTGGCAAAGCAACAACAAAAATAAGAAATACCTTTAAAAATATACTATAGTGTTAATTGGGCGGATATATCACGACTAAGAGTACTTATACATGATTGATTTAACAACCCCGAAAAGATACTGCAGAGCACAAATAAAATAAAGTGAGATTCGCCGTTTTCTCATCAAACGGTGACGCTAGGGAAGTTCCCTTAAAAGCAACCGAATTATAAGTAATTGCTTCCAGGAAATGAGCGCAATAATGTGTTGCAATTAAACGCCTCCCAAGTCGACGTGAATGCCTTTCTTATTTAAATCAGGCAAAATGGAAGGTTGATATCCGTTATCTTTACATTGTTATACCATCGACTAATTTTAATCACAGCAAAATATTTGCAACGAACAATAGTTGATTGTCAATATATTGCTCGTCGCCCCATGGAAATACATTGACCTCCGCCTGAATGAAAAGGCGAAACGGAAGGAGGAGGGAATGACGTAATCTGCCCCACGTTATATAAATTGTACATAAAAATGTAATCAGAAGAATATTAAGAACCATATTTATACATCTTACATTGAGATTAATGGATGACATCAGATGAATCTCTTGAATTTTGAGGAATAATAATAATAACAATAATAATAACAATAATAATAATAACAATAATAATAGTACTAGAAAAATTTTCAAATCGTAAATAAAGATACCAAAGAGGGTCTAAATCGATCATATAATGTACAGAACAGGATCGTCTCCTACTTGAATGTTTATTATTACCCCAATTAATAAAAATCAACACTTATTATCAAAATACATTTTTCACTCCTATAGAACGTCGTCATGCAACAAATTCTCTCGTGCGAACAGAGCCAGTCGTAGGCAGCCACGTCGCGGTGACATTTCGAGCCCTCTAGCCAGCCCGCCGCCCCGTTTTTCAACCTCTCGAATAACTTATAACGCGCGGGGCGGACGGAAAACAAGGGCTCGGCGGCGGCGGCGGGCGGGAGGCTGCGTGGCCCGGTGGAATTTCCGAATTGGCCACTCCGGGAGCCATTAAAACGCGCCGTAAATTGGGGGACCGCTGCCGCACTCCTTGCCCGCCGCCGCCGCCGCTGGCACCGGCGCGCTGCTTCATCTGGGGAAGCGGAGAAAGCGACGAAAGGAAGGAGAAGAATTGGGGGTGGAGGAAGATTGGGGATAGGCACTCGCTCTGCTCTGTCTCCAATAAAATTATTTTGACAGACTTGCTATTCATCTGGTGAGGCAGAAAGGGAAGGAAAGAACGGTGTGAAGAGAGTGGAGGCTACGGAAAATGTGAACTCTGTTTTGACTCGCGTAATGCCGTTTTCACGCTCTGAACTAACAATTCGTTTTAGAGGGACGAGGAAAGCGACGGACGACGGGAGAGGAAACTGGGTAGATGGGGGATTCCGTTTGCTGTGGTGCGTTTTGAATAAAAGTATCTTGACAGCTCTATCTATTCATCTGGAGAAACAGAAAGGAAAGAGAAGAACGGTGTAAAGAGAGTGGAGGGTATGGAAAATGTATACTCTGTTCTGACTCGTGAAATAGTGTTTTCACGCTCTGAACTAACAACTTCGTTTAGAGAGGCGTGGAAAACGACGGAAGGGGGGAGAGGAAACTGTATGTAGAAGGATTGAGAAAAGGTATTCTCCGCTGATTCTGGAATGATATTGTTGTAACAGTTCTAAGCTTTAAAGATCTGAAGAGAAAGGAAACGGAAATATAGTGGAAAGTGCGTGGAGATAGCGGGAATGTTCACTCCACGTTCTGTCCCGCACTATGTTTTGACGCTTAGAACTAACAATTTACAGGCAGTGAGAAAGCGAGAAAAGCAGAGAAGAGGGATAGGAAGTGATGTGAAGGATATGGGAAAGGCGTTGCGTCCTTGTTAAAATGTGTAAAACGCGTTGTTTCGAGAACAAATTGTTTTCTCTTATCTAATTATTAGTTCGAAGAGAAAATGAAAAGAATGCACGACGGCGAGTACGGTCAATGGGATCTCCCCTCTGTGTCACAATATTGTTATCCCCCTCAGAACTAACAAATGATTAAGAGAGGCTTAGAGAATGCTCAAAAAATGTAGAAGATACGAGAAATGTACACTGCATGCTCCGCACAAGGTTCTTTAGTCGCTTTGCACTATGGAGACACTGCGAAAACGAGGGAAGAAGAGAAAGGAATGAGTGCTAATGATGCAGGAAATGTAGTCGTATATTTGTTCTGTTACGCACAATATTTTTTGAGGCTATAGACAAATTTTTTTTAATTAATCAATGGCCTTAATCTTAGCCAGAGAAGCTAAGAAAACGATAAAGAATGGAAAGAGTGGATGGTACGGGAATTGAGTAGTACGTTCTGTCTCAAATTAGGTTATTTTATATCAATCATTGTGACAATTTGTGAAGGGAAGCATAGGTGACGTGCACCGGACACAATACTTCAATTTTCTTGGAAAACGTCAAACTAGTACTGTTTGAGATTATGCAAATCGTCAGTCAAACAAACACCGTGAAATTAAAAATTTTCAAATTGATCGAAATATTCCGGCAATACCATCTAAACTCTTTTATAAACAAATTATGTTCAAACTGTTATTGAATTTCCCGCCATATTTTTGCAATACCACATGGAAAACCTTTAAGATATTGCTTCACAATCCATTAAATCATTGGCAAAGACGATTCTCCATTTCACATCCAATTAATAGACTGCACAACTACTCCGGAATGCTACATTAGCGCATGTCAGCTCTATATTAGCATCATGAATTGATGTGCTTCATGCATCATGAATTGATGTGCTTGTGGCGACTGGGGTGACGACACTATTGTAGGTGTCGGAACTGAAAGAGGTTGCAAAGTGAGAATATTGTGTTATAGCTAGTGTTGTGGTGCCTTGTGTAGTGATCATAACCTAAAAACATAGAATTGTGGAAGTGAGAAGTAATTTTACTCAATGACTTGTTTGGCTGAACTATAACTGCACTAAGATCAACCACAATTACTCGGAAACTAATAGAATCTACGTGAACGGAAACATGTCCACCTAATCCAATCTGAGTAATATGAATCCTAAGTATATATCTCAGATGGTAAATGGTAATAAAGCGTTCTGGAAACAGCAAAAGAACGGTGAAATTCTTCGCCGTTCTTTATAAAACAGAACTACTTCACTATAAAACTGCCCTTTATTGAGAAGCGAAAACAGTCCGTCAACTACGATGGGTTACAGAAGAATAATGTTGACCACAAATGTCTAGTCCCAGTGACCATGAACCGTCCAGAAGTCTATGAAAATCAGCCGTGACTTCTACGGCAAGACCGGCTGAGGTGACTCAGGGCATCAACTGATGTTTCTATAGTATCTCTGACGAGGAGGTCCTAGAGTTCGAGTCCTGATTGTAGCAGGAATTTCCACATTAGTGGTCAAATTCAGCTGTTGTCTGGAGGTGAATTCTAGCGGCCTGCTGTTCTGATCCGTTTTCCGTGTTTTTTTTTTTTTCGATCAACACCTGGCGAATACTAGAGCAGTACCCTAAAAAGCGGGCCACGACCGTGCGCGATCTTTCCTTCCTCTTCCTTGTTATATCCTCACCCCTAACTCACCCACTTACAAGCGCTACACCAGCACACACGTCGAGAGACGAGTCGGGAGCTTCTCCCGCTTAAAGCTTGTTCCGGCTGGGCGGTGCCCCGTCGGAGGTAAATACCTGGATAGGGAAAATTTCACACGCCAACGTGTAAGTCGGCGCCGGATATCACCGTTGAGAGGCAGAAGAGCACCGCCACCTCCAATAATAAAAAACGTACTACACTTACAGACTACAGTACTACGACTAAAAACCCCAGCAGTTGGCGCGCCCAGAAAATAAAATAATCAATCAATCTAAGGGACGAGTTGCCCAACTCAGCGAGTTTGGTTACTCATAACTCAAACTATAATAATTCATGGTGACATGAGTTTGTAAATAACAGAATAAATGATTTTTCTCATTCAACTCAAAGCTCAAGAATATCATGAAATAAAATGTTTCTCATTCCGTTAGTTTTAGAGCTCTTGAAAGGTTAGGGTCTGGATGAATATAATTCATAGCTTTGCAGATGTTTGGAAATTATTTACTTGCCCCTAACAAACACCTCGAAGCCAGTACCGAAGCAGCTTACACATATATTCGAAGAACATGTATATTTAACAAGGATGTTACAGAAAGGTCTTAGCATCAGCGATCTTTCTCGTTCACCTACTATATATTACTATGATTAGGGTTCATGTTGGCCTCTGATTTCCGCAATGTTACTGTATTGGTCCGAAAATAGTATCCCGCAGCCGGAAATAACCCATCTTTACAAAGGCGGAGAACAAAGGAAAAATTAGTGTAAGAATAAACGCGGTTCCCTTAATATTTGAAAAGGGAGTGAATTGGGTTCAGGAAAAAACTTTTTTTTTTACTCATACGTTATTGGTTGTTACTGCCTTCGATATGGAGCTCGATATACGCTTTATAACTTACCTGGATCTAGAGTCTCCTAGTTACGAGGGAAATATGAAAACACTTGTTCTCCTGTGAAGAATTAAGAAAGGGGATTATGGGAGGGATATATGAATATACTGATGAAAAACAAGATACTACTAACCAAGTATAACTAGTTAAGTTGAAAATATGAATCATTAAAATTAGATAAAAAATAAAATGTTGTATGTACTACAGGTGTTAATTGGTTCTAATAACGTCGGGCGATAAAATGCCCTCGGGTCAGAGACATTGATTTTTTATCGTTGCTCAATCATTAGAGCCCTTACAACACCGTTGGTGTATAGCTATTAATACGTGTATTAGCCATTTAAGCAATTATTTTAAGTTTCCAATTTCATCTCCCCCCATGGTTGCAATGAAGGATCATGCATGCATGTTTTCTTGAGCACGGGAATTCCTACTCCTTACCTTTTCCATCATGGTTAAAATATGAATAAAAGATAGCAAAGAGTTGTGTTTACATTTGATAACAAAACATGTTTGCTCCCGTGTAAAAGAAACTATTTGCATGGGAACACAAGCTACAGACTTCACTGAATAGTTCTGCCGTCAAAATACCTCCCCCCCTCCCCCCCACACACACACTTCACTCACATTCAGGCAAATGAGATATCAAGGAAACGTGCGCCCATTGACTCTCACAGGTTTGTATAGATAAAATAGCTGTATACTTTTGGGCAAAGCGATACTATCGTCATCAAGGGGGAAACGGAAGGGAGGAAGGACGTGACCCCCATTACCATATACTGTTCGCATCATATACTGCGTGAGTTTTCCCGTTACGAATGTACTCTATTTTAATTCATGCAAATCATTTTTTTAAAATATTGATATTACCTACTTCAAAAAATATTTACGGGAAGGGAGGGGGGGGGGGGTCGAAAATGTCTCGTATAATTTGCCTTCTGCACGTGCTCCTGCACCTCGGCGCTGTTAGCAGCGAAGGACTGCGAGCGCGCGAGCGAGCGGTCGCAGCGATGGAAGGAAGAAGGCGGCTTCGGCGGCGGCGGCGGCAGCCCTGGGATCTTCTCGGGCGCCTGCACGCAACGGGCGGCCTCTGCCGCCGCCGCCGCCGCCTCGCCCGCCGCGGGCCCTCCTCTCCAGAGGTGAGTGAACCGCCGGCTGCCGGCAACTCGCGGCCGCGACTTCGCCGGGGCTACCGGAGCGACGCGACACGGCGCGGCGCGGCTTGCCGTGACGTTGCGTTGGTGGGTTCAGACGCTCCCTCACTCCGAAATATCATAGCGGTACACTGCACTAATCTGTAGCGAGAACAACAGAGATTGAAGTAAAAATGCTAGTGATGCGGATTTCAGGGGTTTAAGATCTTATGGAAATATAATGTCCCTAGATCGCGTTATCCGAAGTTTTAAATTATCTAGGTACTTCGAATAAATATGGCTCCTAAAACATATCTTGAAATCAAAGATAGAAACTGTAATAAACAAGGTTCTGGTGGTCTTAATTTCAGAAGCGAACGTGGACTCAACCTCCAATCATATCACACAATTAATGTCCCTGAAAATTCTAGAGAGAGTGCACGTGTAGAGACATAATAAAGTGAAACATATAGTTGATAAGAGATCAAAAAAATCCTTTATTCAATCAAGAACGACATGTATAACGCTAAATCAAGGAGAAAGAAAATAGTATTTGAAACACAAAATAATATACATACGAGTATTACATTAAAACGCTCCCTCCCTATACATGCCCCGCACATGCCATTTCTGACCACGCTACACGTCCTCGTCAAAGCACAATCATAATCTATTCCGGAGAGAGATTAACGTATGTCATTACAGGGGTCAACTTTTCTGCTGTAAGCTTTGGTAAGACAAGGTTATTAAGCCTTTAAGTGCATTATGAGGTGATAGGATGATGGCGAGAGGTGATCGGGGGCTTTTTTAACCATCCCATCATTTGCCTGTATGACCAAGGGAAATTAAGAAACCCCTGTCAGGCTGGGCGGCCCGAGAACCGAACCCGGGCCTCCCGATTGCGAAGTCAGCGCGCTGAGCTACTTAGCTCGATTGATTATTATTATTTATTATTAATTATTATTATTATTAGATTGTTGTAAGTTTTCTGTTCAATCTTTTTGTGATTTCGGGATAAGGAAGATTCTTCTCATGAAACCACACCGGGCAATCTTACCCTCGTAATTCGTACACGCTTCCAAGGGGGAGAAGGATCGCCTGCTTCTGAATGCACCACAGAGTCGCTTTGTACACCTATCTCCCTTTCATTGGACCGAACGAATGTCGGCCTTTCGACTGGATAGTTACATTCAAAGCGTGCACCGTGTTCTCGGAAATCAATCGTGCGATGACAATGCTCCATTCTTCACGAATGGGCGAAAAGGGGTGGTTGGGGTGTCCTCTCAGCTCGCAGACCTCACAATGTGTGCGAAGTAGAATATCCGAACCGGCGCGCCGCCCTAAAACCACATTTGTTCAATAAGCGCCTATAAGAAGCGAATTAAATGTGAGACTGGAGAACAGGAAGTAGCCAGATACAGCTGCGAAATCATGCAACTACCCACATAACCTACCACCTAACCAATCACATTACACGACTAGGGTATAACGAGAAGAATTGCTTTTTCATTTCAAATCGTTAGCCTTCTCTTTGGTAGAAGGGATATGAAACGAGAGAAAAAACAAAACAAAAATATTCAGGAATATAAATTAACATACAAGAAATTGGGAAAATCATTTTTAATAAAACAGAAAACTTCGAGTTGCGCAATGGTATTACAGTGCACAATCAACAGTAAAATTCAATTTGAAGCAACACTGAAATGAATACATAGTTTATCTTTGACAGCACCAATTAATTACAAAAAATATAAAAATTTTGGGGCACAAACCCAATTTAATGTCAAAAATTGCCCTCACGGTCAGGAATGAAACAGATCTTTTTCCCCAGGCATTTCTTAAATACGATTTCACTTTACTACTCTAGGCATTAGGAATAGTATGTTCTACTTACATTCAGGCAAGAAGACTCGTTACTCTGTAACACGGATTCTCAACCTATTTCTCTCATCGACCCCTATTAAAATAATTGTTGGCTACATCGACCACTCAGCATTTTTCTTTATAATACGCAGCTTACATAATCATATCACCAAAAATTACGTATAAATGCCTGGAAGGTAATTTCATACCCCAATATTTTCGTAAATATCTTGATTTTCTCTAATCGAATATGTTTTCGCTTATAAGTGGCTGAATTTTTTAATCTTCAAAGTTCTGCAATGGTTACAAAACGGTAAACGGTACAGACATTCTTGACTTCCGGGATAGAGAAACACTGTGAAAACACAGTTATGTATAACTTCTTGAGTTTTCTACGCATCCAACTTAAGTATGAACGAAGGATTCGAAAGAAGAGAAGCGGATTTGTATATTATTATATACGTTGTTGCTTTATATCAGAAAATAATTATCAAGTTAATTAATAGCTATTTTTGTAATTAATGGGATCTCAACCTTGATTACTTTGCACACTTGCTTATTAATATTCAACAATTGACACCTATTCGACCCCTAATTCATCATTGAGCCCTACAAACTTTCATCGACCTCTAGGGAGTCGATTCCGTCCCCGCTGGGAACCCCTGGTCTACAAAATACTTCGCAAAATTTTCGGACCCAATGTTTACAGCGAAAGAAGCAGAGATTTCTCAGCAACAACACAAACGGGTTTGAAAACGAGGATATCTTTGACTCAAGTGATAGCCATCTAAATTATAGACGGGGCCGCCGCTTTCTGTCACACGTATTCATCTTGAATACCGATTACGGTGCGGGAGCGCGCACGGCACCGCGCCGCCGTGAAGCAGGTGCAGGAAGGAGCAGGGCTTCTTTGGGGCTTGAGAAAAGCCCCAGGGAGGGGGTGGGACGAGAAAAAGCAGCGCGGAGCAGGGCGGGGAAGGGCACGTCGGGGTAGGACGTGCAGGGCCGGGAGGAGTGGAGCGAGACGGGATGGAGCGGTGGGGCGGGGTGGGGCGAGGCGGGGCGGGGCGCAGCGCGGCCGGGAGAGGCTGAACGGAGCGTGGCGGGGTGGGGAAGGGCGAGGCGGGGATGACGGGGTCGGGCTGAGCGGCGCAGGGAGGGCGGAGCCGAGCAAGGCGGGCGGGGCCGGACTGGGCAGGGCAGGGCGAGAACGGGGCTGGGCGGGGCTGGGCGGGGACGGGGCGGGGCTGGGGCGGGGCTGGGGCGGGGCTGGGGCGGGGCGGGGCTGGACGGGGCGTGGCCGGGCGGGTTTGGCATGGGGGGCGGGAATGGGAAGGGTGGGACGGGGATGACGGAGACTGGCTGCACGAAGGGCGGCGGAGCGGCACACCGCGGCAAAGGACTGCCCTCCCGCCGCGCTCTCGCCGGAAAAGGGGCGGCGGGTGGTTTGTTATTGTGCGGAAAGAAGGGCAAGTCCCGGCACGCTGGAGTCCGCGTGGGTGCCGCGCTCCTTTTCCGACAACCGGAGACGTGTCGCGGGCAGAGAGCGCCTGCCCACGTGTGCGAACTACAGCAGTTCATTGTTCGCTGCGACGGTGGCCCTTGCATGTACCAACTTGCAACGCAGATTCGATAGCTGACTGTGCGTCCAAGGCCACGAAAAATTTACATACAAATCTTACTTTTGAAAAAAGAAGTGTAAAGGAAACGCATCCTTAACAAATAAAGCTGGTAACAGTAACTTATCGTACAACTATTATTTTAAATATTTTATTTTACTTACGTCAGTATTTAAAAATTCTTGAGTTAGCTTAATCTCTCATGCCGACACCATTTTGTGAAGTACTGTATTTCATTTCTAAATGTAAAAATACCTAGCAAGAATATTGAGACTTAAATAGATCGAAATGCAATGAAAATCGTGTGTAAATGATGGAAGTTAAAATCCTGGTCGAAGTATAATAATTAATTCTCCAGCCATCCAAAATCAGGGACCCGCCCGAAGTCTGTTTAATCGGAATAATCAAAAAATGACATCGGTTTCACTTAAACCCAACACCTGAATATTTCTGGATGCGGATGTAATAAATGTGAATATATTCGTACGATTATCGGAAATGTCTAACGTTTTCGATGAGCGATATTTCAACATATTTGAAAATCTCCACAGTATAAATTAACCTCAAAGTATTCCATTATGTCCAATTGTACTATGTACTATGTATTACTGATTTATTTTACATTGGAGACAGGTACCGCCAAACGAAAATGTAGTCCTTCAAACTTTAAATTGAGTCCCATATACTACGTGACAAAAGAATCCCTTAGGTGGAATGATTAATTTGCGTTTCCGGGCGTTTCGACTGCTACGGACATTGGTACCGTTAGTGTAGTGTATGTGCCAATCCGGGACGTGGCAGTGTTTCTTCTCCGTATTATATGAGATCCGGCGCCGACCTACACGTATATGATACGGAGGTTGCCCCATTCAGTTAACTCCGCTGGGGGGGGGGGGGGCAAGGTGGAAGCGCCCGAGTTATTTGGTAGTGCAGAGGAGTATGGGTGGGAGGAGGTGGGATGTAAGGGGGAAGGAGGGGACAACGGTGAAGGAAACATCGCGCGCGGTCCATTTGTTACGATATTGCTCGGCATTCGCTTGGTTTTGATCGGAGAAACCAAGGAAACCTGCAGATCAGGGCAGCCGGCCACTCGAATTCCTCTCTAGAAATAGCCCGAATTCCATCTAGCTTTGTAGCTAGGGTCGAAAATTTGCCACTGTCGTGACTCGAATCCTAGGATCTCCCGGTCAGAGACCCTGCAACAGTTTGTCCTGAATTATCGGCGTTAATCTCTTCGGCAGCATGAAGACGTTGAAACCTTGGTCACAACATTTTAATAGTTCCGAAGCGCATTTTATTGGAGCCCTCAGAAACCTCTCAAATATTCATCCTTTCGGGTCTACTACACAATGTAACCGGCTAAACCTTTTCTTTAATAAGAATTATATGGATATCCCATCTACCATTTTGTGATTATAATGCATGCTAATTGCGTGAAAATTTGATTGCCGGCTTTCCAGCCACAGAATAACTTCGAACAGGTTTTCTCTAACGGTGCTCAAGTTATTAAGAGGGAAGGGGTCTTAACGAAAGGGATCACGTTTCTCACGCAAGTAAAATCAAGCAATAAGCATAAAAACTCTACCAAAAGATGTGCATGTACTCCACCAACAAATCAACACATTGCATGTGAATCAAGAGTGCATGGACGTCTTGATGTCAGCAATAACGTTGGATTGAAAAATACATACGAATTAATAAACTGTCTCAATAACATATAACAAAATTCAGAAATTAAAGGTACGGAAAAAATATTTTTCACAAATATGTGCGTGATATAGCAATTTGAGTGCCTACATTGTACATCCCCGCATTTCCGCGGATATTAAATGCATTACAGCGGTACTAATGACGAGAGAATATTTTAATTAAAGAAATGGTCTTATGAATATCACGTGACAGTACTTAGTAGTTCAGTCACATTATAACTTTTGCTTGAAATGTGTAATATCAAGGGAACTATACTGTTCCCAAAGAGACTGAACATTATTTAATACCATTGCGATAGGTTGACAGTGGCGTAGCCATCTTCTGCCCTGTAGGATACATATTATTAGTTACCGCGAGGGTCGGTGATATACATTTCTTGTTTGTAACAAATATGAACCAACAAAGAGGTAGGCATACATTTACTTTTGAAGTCACATCATCTCTACTTTCTATAAATCCATTCTGAATTTCATTTCTTTTAGTTTGTTTCCTGGACAGGTGAAACATCCTCCAAAACAAACAAACACCCTCGCGCGCGCTATCCAAAACCATAGTGCTTATTAACCATTGCTCAAAATTATTCATTCACTCACTATTAACTTTAGATTATTGTTCATAAGAACCATGTATTATAGGAGACTTTGTAAATTAGTATGCATTACACAAAACCTCAGAGTTATCTATGGGCTTTAAAGTGAAAATTTCCAGCTAGAAAATATGATTTGATAAGATAAACATTTCAATACAGCGCCGATACATCAAGTTGTGAGGAAACGAGAAGGCGAGAACAATGTTACCACGAGAAATTCTGTGGCAACCTAAAAGAACTAATCTACACTCTAGAATAACTGCAGCAATCGTGCGTGATTTTATAGTTTGCGTTGCACCAAACATCAGCCAAGCCTTGTTAGATTGTCGTCAATACTTTTATCTTTCTCGTTATCACTCATATCGAGGAGAGTCAAAGTCCAAACGACTTAGTGCGTCTAAGTCACTCGTTTAATTAAAAATACATACCAATACATTAGAAGATATTCTTTTTCGCGATTACAAAGTTTAAAAACACTCACTGAAAATGCTTAAGAGTATAATACAGATCACCTCGTTGCCCCATTAACTTACAACACTGCTCTTTTGTGAAAAAGTCTCCAGTTTAAGATGTTTATTGAAAGTTCTGTGAAATCCAGTACAAAAAGTTCCTCTACAAATCCTGGAGTCCTTAATTTGAATTCAATTCGCGAGTTCAAACGGAGGAATTGTAGTCATCAATTTCATCTCTTATGTATGCCGACCAGTTTTAAAATTAACCCCTCCTTCACACAAGAAAATAAAATTAATGTAGACAGCCAGTTTTGAAGAATTATCTTCCAATAAATTGAATTACCTCTTTTCCAACTTGGATTACGTAACACTACTGTTTTTTCTTCCTGGGGCCTTCTCCAGCTGCAGGGGATGCCGATTGTGATTACCCCCGCCGGGTACCGACAATGTCCTTCATGCAGACACATATTAGCCTTTACACTAGACACTGACACATTTGTGGGCTCCTCGGTCTGTGATCAGCAGACTCACAAGGCCTTCAGCAACAACACACACATGAAAGACAAGGGACAAACACCCATGCCCGCGGTGGGACTCGAACGCACGACCCTCCAGAACGAGGCGCTGAGTCGGCACACGCTCTAGCCACACACCTGGCCAACCAGGTCGGCGAATTCCTTAACACTACACGACTTCCGCATTTTCATCATCCATCATCATTTCCAACCAGAATACTGCCAACTTATTTCAGAATTTTCGGATTACGAGCCTTGAAAGAAATTCCTGAATGCTCTGTACAATCCCTTGTAATCCCCTCACTCTGAACAACCGCTCTCAAGCCCTGAACATGTTGATTTTCTATGAATCGAAATATTCCAATCGTCAACTACATTCGCAATGGCCCCATTACTGACTTATCCTACTATAAGTGCTGAAAAAGTTTACAATACTAGATAGTTATGGTGATTAACATCTAATAATAATGGAGTAGTGATTTCTCAACCCTCATTGAATCTTTTCCAGTCTCGTTAGAGAATGGCTTTTCTTTTTTATCCCACACCAAAAACAAGCATATATGCAGAAGAGTCACTGAAAATTGCGTAAGATTATTCTTCAAATGCAGTGTCTTCGTTGTACGAGACTTATGTTCTCGTGAGCGTGGCTAAAAAGGGATTACTCTTGTGAAGGAAATGACACTTCGTTATATAACTACTTCAGGATAAGAAACGAGAACGTATTATGAATTTCCAGACCTTTCACAATGATTCACAAAGATTATGTCACAATCATAGCACATATTTTTTATTATCCCTAATAATGTACTTAAAAAGGATATAATTCATTAAAACGTACGAATAATTCAGAAAACGTACTTAATATTTATGTTTTTAAGACGTAAATTGTAGCGAAAACATAACCGTTTGGCTTTAACAGTTCTCATCCCCACAGATCCCGTCCCATCTCCACAGATAAACTGTCATGGAGAAAACAGAAATAAAACTACCGGAAATTTCACTACGATATTATTGTGCTTTAAGTACAGTATTTACGTAGTTAGAAGCAACTTGTAGGATTTTCCATGGACGGAGATCTCTTTGGAATTTAGCCTCCAATAAAACTTCCGTGCATTTTGTGGTTTTCCTTTCGCTGTGCACTTGAGTTCACCTTGCAAGTTCCGTGTATCTTCTCGTTATCTCATCTACACCAGTCGGATACCTGCCAACCTCTGAGACTCGCGAAAGGACGATGGTTTCGAAATCAAACGAGGGTCACGAAAATATTTTTAGAGAGAATACAAAGTATTAAGCTACGTGGGTTTTCAAACATCAATTTACACGTCTTACTGTATTATATAGTGCTGAAAAAGAATGGCTTGTTGCACGAATGCACAGCTCTTTTCCGAAGTAGCCTGTCGTTGTTTTGCGCGTACGTCTCTGATTTGGAAAAAGCAGTCGATTTCATTTTCAGCCAACGACTCCCTTCCTACAGTATTTTTTTGGGGGAAATTTCCGCAAAAACAAAGAAACAAAAACACCTTTTGTGAAGCATGCCAACTGTTTAGGAGGCAGCTTCCTTTTAGTTTCTTCGTATGATTGAAAGAATAAAACAGTATCTGTTAATATATATTCAATAAATTGCTTTCTATTTCTGCATTATATTCGCTGGTCTGAAAAAAAAAGTGTGAAATAACTGATGCATGATATCTCTGAAATGTAATGAGTACTGTATTTCAAGTCATTGTTAACCAAGTCAATGAAATGTCATGTCAACTTTATTTTTCGATCCATAAAGTATAAAAGTGACAAGCAAAGTTCAGGCAATTAACATTTTTAAGGCAAAGTCGTCCGCCGTTCCATCTCCATTATTATATCGCGTATGCATACACAATATGCTTACGCGATATAATAATTCAACTGCACCTACAGCATGGCTCATCGCCGGTGCTTAGCCGTCCTTGAGGGTCGCCTCTTATCATCCGCGCCGATAGTCGTTGCAGCTGATTCCTCACCTCGGCCTGCGGCGCCGCGCCGCGTCGCTCGCGTAATCTCCACCCAAATCCCACGAGGCAGCGGCGGCGCTATCGGTTGTTATCGCTTTGAGATTACCGCCGCGCCCCCACCCCCACCCCGCGACGGCGAGGCGTTTCTCTTCCCATTGCGTTCGCGGGGCAAGATTTCAGCCTTGACATTTCTGCAGTTCGCGCGCTCACGCCCGCCCGCCCTTCTCTCTGTCTCTCTTTGCAACTAGCTCGCGGCACGTCGCGGCGCGGGGCGGGGCGGGGCCGGGCTTTGGTTCGGAATTCTTTCGACTCCTTGCACGCCGCCGCCTGTTAACATTACACGCGGTATTAATATCGGTTGACCTCGTTTTGTTAAACGTAAACGCCGCATGGTTAGTTGACCGCGCGGGCCGCGGGGGCCGCGCCAGCCAGCCCGGCCGCCCGCCCGCGTTGCCGCCGATCGCCTTTCGCTTTGTGTATTCGCTCGAGGGTGACTCATGGAACGGTTTTTCGCGCCACCGCCGGCGCCTTATACTGCACGGAATGTTATTATCTATGCACTGAACCGGGTACGCCGCGCCGCGCCGCGCCGCCCGGCGGAGCCCGCAAAGACAAAGCCCTCTCCACGCCGCGGCGCGAGATTGCGGACGGCTTTTGTTTCGCCCCCGCCACGCCGCGCCGCGCCCCGCCTCCCCTTCCCGCCCCGCTCCCGCTCTCCTTCGTTCTCCCAAAGAGAACGGGATGCTATTACTCCCACCGCTAGGTCGTTGGCAGGGAAGGCGCAGCGGACGGGGGCGGGGCAGCGCGGCGGAGTGTGGATTTCTGTTCTTTTCTTTCTGCGGTGGCGCTACGCTGGAATCGCGGCGTTTTCTTCTGCGGCGGAGTTCGGGAGCTCCATTAGATATGGGATGGGGCCCCACTAGTCTTGAGGCATTGATCCGTTCAGAGTCCATTAAGCTACCGAAATACCACATCATTTTCTTTCTTTCATTAATATCTGAAATTCGAAGAAAATAATAATATGCCTTAAAAAAACTTACATTATTATACAAGGACATTTTCGGGTTCCGTTTGTTTTATTAATGAAAGCTCCCGAGACTTATTTAAATTAGATGAAGCACCAATTTATAAAAAAAAGTAATTACTTTAAGTAAAGTATATTTTGTTTCAATACCAACTCCAAGTATAGTGAAATAACTGTAATAATGCCCTTCCATCGGTGGCACAAAAAAGTTTTAAACTGTACCAAAATAAAAAGTAGTGGTAGTGGTGAGAAACTCGTGTAATAAAATGCATCCTGATTTAAAATGGAACTATTCAAGTAACATTTGACCAACCGCAGAATATACGTATTTCCTCGCCAAAATATTTTTGACATCCGGAATTTGACGGCTTTACATTTACGCAACCTTGTTCATAGATCACAACCTTCCGATCCCATTCAACCCTTCGATGTCGACGAGCCCCGTTTCCCGCAGTCGTAAATAATAGCAAGGAAGGAGCCTCGACTCGCATCTGGCGGGTCGCGTGTTCGACGTCGTCCTCCTGCATTTGCAGCGCGGCGCCCGCGACTCCCCTGGGCGCCCCGCGGCCGGGAAAGGTCACGTGACGTGGGTAGACACTCCTACGCTCAATAGCACCTTTCTTTCTTCCCCCTTGTTCTTTTAAGCTGCTCTCGTACAATGCGGCGGAGTCGTATCGTGGGTGCCTCGGAGGTGCTCGGTGTAACCTTACTAGCATGACGTTGAGGTCCAGAATGGAAACTAGAAAGCAGCGGTCGGTCCATTTTCGGTGTATAGAAAATGGACAAATCGTAAGGAATGGTCAAACAAGGATGGGGAATGGGGACTAACATGGCTTGCTTGTGAAATGTTCCAGGTTAGAATTCTCCAAATTGGGATGAGGAAGGAGAATCTGACATGAGAACTCCTTTGGAACCACTTCCACACTGCAGCGTTATCCTCGCTAGCTAAATCGTCCAAGAGATACGTCGAAGAATTTTTCATGACACGCGAACACCCTCCAATTAACTATTCATAACTGAATAGGGTGTCGTTTTGTTTCATGAAAGACGCATTAACTGAACTGTTTCAAACAAAGGCATCCGCACTTCAGTGGGTCACGACTTCTGAAGCATAATAGCAAAATGACAGCTACCTCTTCCAGAGGGAATGCATTTGAACAGTATTGCACTCAAGAGTGGTACATAAAACAATGAGAGACAACTCTCGTTTTCTGTTATTTCATCAGTGAACCCGTCTCACAAAAAAAAACAAAAATCATCTCAAGAGTGGAGTGCTTCACCAGTGCTTCCAGTTACGAGCGTAGCACTCGTGAGCCGGCTCTTCGTGCTGGCCTTGAAAGGGATGAGTTTGTGACATTCTCCGGGAGAAGGGCTGCTTCGAACGTGACGCATGAACTTCTGCCCTCAAGGACGACCGAGCATATTAAAAAGCGAATACATTTTAAAATTCAACTTTTTTTTTGTTGAAAATATATTTACAGAAGATTGTTCAATTTTACATTTTGAACGAGGCAGCTATTCTTAGACCACGAAATTTACTATTTATGAGGTTTGGCTTCCATAAAAAAACTCAAAGAGGTGTGATTCGCCGTAGAATGGCAGGTAAAGCTCTCGGACACATCTCCAGTAACAAGTAGTGTTTGAGCACAGCTCGTCTTGCATCATTTGATGTTGTTTACAAAATAACCAAATCATAAGGAAATGACGTACAATGGGAACGGAAGAGTTTATTATATAGAGTTTATTATAGATAGAGTTTATTATGCATCATTGGTTATAATTGTCAAGATTGTTTTCGTTTATTATTATTATTATTATTATTATTATTATTATTATTATTATTATTAATTTTGCTCAAAGTATTGCTTTATATAGATTCAGGGTATTAATGGTTTAGATTGGGGGTTTTTGAACTGTAGTACGTGTTCCCTCAGGACGATAGCCTTCTGAGGGCTAAGTAAACAACTCCCAAGAAAGAATTTAAATTATAAATTAACAACTCATCAAAATTCGGAGAATATTTCCAAGAAATGTTTATACGCATATATGTATAGGCACAAATGCTCTATTGTAAAGTTTTATCAAGTGGCGTTTCTTCGACATGTTTGTAATTATCTGCTACGTTCATTAAAAATAATAATTTAAATACATTTTAAATTATCTTAATAATTTAAGAAATCATCAAGGAAAACTGTCGATAAGGAAAATTTCATTACGAGTAATATATTAATAGTTAAAGTCAAGCGTGGGGGTAGAATATTAAGTTTACAAACCTCTTCTATGGATTACGAGAGAAAGCTGGAATACTTGCACCTATTCCTTACCACTCAATTCCTTCACGTGGCATTACGTGTTGCGGAAGGGTTTCCCACAATCCCACTTCTTTAACCGCAACCCACGTAAACTAGAGATGTGCGTCATCGACCACCCAGGCCTCATAGCCGAGCAAGAAGAATTGCCACACGGATGGAAAAAGTCCTCGCTAGAGGGAGTCTGTCGGTGTGTGCCCTCACATCAAAGCACGCGCCCGCCCGCAAAACCGCGAGCGGAGCTGGCCGCAGGCGCCTGTGAAAGAGGGCGCTCTTGGTGTGAGCCTCCGGGCGCCGTCGCGGCGGTGGCGGCGGCGGCGGCGGTGGCGGCGTCGGCGGGCGAAAAGCGCGCGCCACGCGGCCGCGGGCGCTGCGGGGGCGAACGGAGCCCCTCGCGGGACAAAAGAGCGCCTCCCTCCCACTGGCGGAATCGAAACTCTCCAGAGGCGAAAGCTAACGCGACACCTGGGTATAATCCGCGCACGCTCCCTTCAGCTCTCAATTCAAGAGATGCGAGAGGAATGGTGAGGACTATCGTATCTAGTCTGCAGCTCGTTTCCCAATGCAAGTAGTTTATATTTCACGGGGAGGAAAATGTCGGATTACCGGATGTCAACTACGCTTGTTTTTTTTAATTACCTTCCAAATGACGGTGGAAGGATGAAGGAGTGGGAGGAATAGGGATTTCGGATCTCCAAAAATGCGCGCTAGTAATACGAGCTATTTCAGGCAATATTCCGTTAAAATATTCACTCATTTGTAAATGTATTATATAATCATCTCTGATTGACATCCACATATTTAATATTTTAATGTATTTATTCTCTTAATTTTATGAAAATACATCAAGGTGATTTTTTTATCACAAAAAAAGAGTGATACTAAATTACTAAAAGGAAAGAAAAAGAAACATCTACATGGTGAACCAAATGGTTTTAAATAAACCAAGGTTAACGAAAAATCATTCAGCGGTGGGTCAGAGCGAATGACCAAGCGTGACTGTGGGCTGAAAGATATAGTGAGTATTTACGATAAATTAAAAACAAATAATATATTTCAGCAATTGATATAATGATCTTAAAATATCATTGTTGTGAATTTACTTTGACTTTGTACTGTACATATCAACAAAGCGAGAAATGATTCGCTTTTAAGAGTTGAAAAATTAGTTTGTCGTTCTTACAGTTTTAAGCTTTTGCGATAAAAAAGGTGTATTTTAAAATGGCGTATAAAGAGGCGTAAATCGGTGTATGAAGAGATGTAGATAAGTGCGACCTGAGGCAACCCGACAGTAGGTTCAGTGCTCGCTCAGTGAGGAAAGCTAGTGGTGGCAAGCAGTATACAGGAGAGACACAAAGCAGTCGGAAGAGGAAGCAGAAAGGAAACACAAAGGAAAAGAAGATTGAAAGATAAAAAGGAAGGAACACTCAACGAGCTAAAATGAACACGAAAACAAACTTAAGCAAAGGACACACATCTAAAACAAAAATATAAGGTACAGCCAAGTTCGATGTCGCCACGACAAAGGAGAGCTGCGGTTAGCATGAACTTCATTAACTCCAAAGAGGTGGCAGAAACTTGGGAGAGAACGGGGAGCGAGAGGTACAGGGGAAGAAGGGATATGCCGCAGAGGTGGAAAACAGGAACATGACGACACAGACGAGGGTGCGGATGCCCGGGGCGCCGAGAGTGGTACAGTGGCAAACGCGGCGGCAGCGGCGCCCACGGCCGGGCCGGGGCGGGGGAGGGGGCGGGAGAGCGCGGCGGGAAAATCACACGGCCGTCGCCCAACAATGCGAGCGGCGGCAGGAAGACGCGGCGCCACTTCTCACGGCCGCCCCCGGCGCCTCCGCCGCCTGCCGCCGCGCTGCTGCCGTTTCTCCGAGGCTGTTCCCTGTTGTTCTCTCCGGTGAGCTCCTTCCCTCAAAGCCGCAGCCCTCCCCCGCCTCTGCCGGCGCCCTCTCTTTCCCAGCCACCGCTACTCGGCGAGCTATCGCTCAGCGCCTCGCCACAGCGTTCAACACGACCCGCCAGGCACGCGCGATTTACGAACCAATCCAGATCGCAGGCGAACATGACTTCACCCTTCTTTCGCCAAACTCTTTCTTCGTTTTCATGTTGCTTCGTATTCTTTGCTTTCCTTCATCCGTAACATTTTTGTATCACTTTGAAACAGACTTCCAATTTATTTTAACAAGTCCGTTAACGGTAAACATAAGATTACTTAAAATTAGGAAGTACAATTTCAAAACAACTCGAAATTATCCGAACAACGGAAACGAACGGTGTTTTCTCCCTTTCGTCGATCTCTTATTTATATATGAACGTGATTCGTAACATTTTTACTTTCCCGTATACGTACATATATTGAGTGTATAAACGTAGTATAGGGAAAGTTATGTAATGTTGCGGAAAATAGATTTCGAGAATTCGATGGAAATACATGTTTTATTTTCTACATTCGTTCCGCAGGTTTTTTTATCACCTTCCAAGAACATCATCTCAAAATTTATTTTGAACAAAACGCATACTTTCAATGTAATGGGAAACGTACTGTGACTATTAAAACAAGCCCAGAAAAACACAGTCTGAATTGTGACAAGAAAAATAAAGAAACAAAAGAAGAAGTGTGTCCCTGCAAAGTTTACAAATGCAAATTACGCCACGAGTTAAAATGTAAAACATACTTGACGTCAAGAGTCACCTGAAGACAGTTAAGTAACGAAATATGGAATTTCCACTAACTCAAAAACAAGAGGCGCGCCTTTTTCCTCGCCCGCGACGTCACTTTCCCCGCTGCCACCGGTGTTCGTCCTTTCGGCGCAGCGGCACCTCCGCTGTCCCTTGACCTCTTCGCCCCCACCCCCACCCGCAATGCAACTTCCTCCGATTTCCGCCCCTTTCTCCTCCTGCTCCTCCCTCCAACACGGCGACCGCAACCACCAGCGCCGCCGCCGCCTCCTCCTCCTGGGCGGGCGGCGCCGCCCGCGACAGCGCGCGCGGAGAAACTGGACCCGTTCCTTCCGTACACGGCGGCTTCCAGCCGGCGGCGCGGCGGGCGACCCCGGCCGGCGCGGCGTCGTGGCAGCCGCCTCGGCGCCGCCCGCAGGCGCCGGCCGCCGCCCAGTGCGCCCTATCGCCGCCACCGGCGGACAACCTCACTCCCAATGCGCACACGCGGCGACTTTGTCACTGCCGTATCCCGCCTCCTTACAGCTCACTCCCTTCTTCTCCCATGCCGCTTTACTATTTCACATTCGCTCAAACAAGTGTTTTATTTGATCTGTTCTATTAAAAAAATATAATTACTTTTTTATTGTAAATTACTTCACTGCAAATTACTATATAGGTATTTACTGATTAAAGAATGCAATAGGTTGTAAATTGTCGTTATGAGTGAAAAATAAAATTCCTGATTGCACAAAAATTAACGGGTCAGTTCCCTCCCTTTCTACATCTTGGTATCGGTGTTCAAATCCCGGCAATTCATGTGGAGGTTTCAGAGAAGAAATGGGTTTCGCGGCAGATTCTCGGGGTATTCCCTTAACCTCTTATCTCACAAATTCCTCAACGTCATCCAGATCATTCATAATCAAAAACGTTTGTTTCAGGTAATGCCGAAAATGCTACGAACTGAGGATCATAATGAAGTATTCGCCCTAGATTAGAGAGCATTTTAAAATGCCGTGCGAATTTTCTCCTGGAAAGTGCAGGACCAGATAAACCATTAGCAATATTATTAAAATCTGACGGTGAGCAAAGCAATTTTGTTGTGTTATGGACAATATAAAAGTAAAATATTTTACGGAGAAAATGTATACACGTATTACTTAAAATATATTAATAATTATTTTATTTAGTGTTGTCTCTACCTCTCTCCTACTCTCTCACTCTCTGTCCCACTCCATTCCTCTCTCTCTTCTCTCTACATACCTCTCGCCCTTCGTCTCTGTGTCGCTCTGCCCCTTACTCGTACAGTCTCTGTCCGTCGCTCCAGCCTTCTCCGCGTGTATGTCTGTTTCTTTCGCTCTCTTTCGTCATGGAGTTCGTGGTTGCTTATTGGCTGCACGGCTGTGTATTTCACAATACTCTACAAGTGGTCAATCGTCTGCGGAAATTTTCTTTACCCTCGTATTTGGTTGTCGGCCTCGGCACAGAGACTCTAAGCAACTTTCAAGCTAGCAAGCGGAAGACTGTGGCTTCGAATTCCGGGTAAGGCATGGCCGTTTTCATCTCGGAGGAGAGGCATGGTTGTCCAACATTACACTATCCCAACAATATCCCATCCATTACCTTTACCTCTCATGATCACCTCCCATCCGTCGCACAGTGGAAAGCAAAGGCACGCCACCAGTGCCTGCACCGATTCACAAGAGAAGAGTGCTTACAAGCGTAAGCCCCCTCCTCCCTACTATGTTCTGTCAAGAGTACGGGACTCACCCACATCTCCATATTGGGTTGGAACGAAAGTTCTCGCATACCTGCGTGCGGTTTTGTCTGGAGCAACGAGCGGATTTCTAGTTCACTCTGCTGACAAGGCAACATTAATTCTTGCAATGGTATAGAAACAAACTCTTTCCAAAGATAGAAATAACTGAATGGCTGGAGAAAACAGAATGAAATTCCATTCCAACCAAACATCGTAGTCCTAACAGACGAACTGTAGAAATTTGATAATTTGAATAAGAAGAGGACCTCACTCCCCCCAAAATGGAGCTATCGAATGAAGTTGGAGTTATGGTGGTATTATTTTAGCCATACAGGCCGCCAGTTAGAACTATGGCTTTAATTTGAATATTCCCCTCGTCTCAAACCGAGGCGAACTGCGGAGCTAAAATAATATTACTATAGGCGACCACGTTCATTGACTTCGCTCTTGGGCTTTCACGAGCAATTATAAATTAATGCAAGGCTGCTCAACTTACGCCTTCTCTGTGCGCTATTCTCCAAGCGCTTGCAAAGGAGTCAAGGCTTCGGTGCTCGACCATCTCGCAAAATACGTCAGACCCGCGGTTGGCGTGCGGTGGGAAACTAGCGCTTGCGAGCTGAGAGCTCTGTGAGGGCGGCCCTTTCTGCCGCGCAGACTACATTTCTAAGTTGTTTTGATATTTTTACATTATGCTTGAAATTGAACTTAATTTGAAATAATTTTAATGTGAGATCAATTAACGTTAATGCGTTCTTAGCTACAATAAAACTATAACTTACTTCTGATTTTTGAAGAATATAATCGTTGTCTCGATCTAACTGAATAAGCAGACAGGAGAATTTGACTTATTATTCCACATGAACAGTACTTATAAATGTTTCTCAGAAAAAATATAAATTGTTGCTAGTTCCTTTGAATCCTTAAAAGTGTAAAAATTGTACAAATGCACATTATTACTTCCATTATTAAAAATATGTCTAAAAATCGAAGCAAATAATCATAAACTGCTTATAACAAAATTGTAATTACGCAGTCGTACAATACAACGTACTTACGAGGTGCATCAAGAAAAACTCAAAGGATTGCTGTAAAACATATACTCAACTCCGATTTAATTATAGTGGCTTCTCAGGTTTGATCAGCTGGGACGCGGATATGAAGCTCCCGATTGGATAACCGCGTCCAGCTGATCAAACTGCAGACGTTTCTGTAATTAAATCGCAGTATAAAGCAATGAATTATAAAAACCTCGGTTTAGGAAGCTCTATACTTTATATTTTAAAAAAATGTATTCTTCCTGTGCTTCGCAACAGTCCACGCAAGTTTATATTATTTGTAAGATGCATAGTGTAAGAGAAATTGGACTTATTGAAAGCTTTACAAACAAAATGATTATGAATGGCATAGCTTCGTATAATACAACAGCATTTTTCAGCAGCAGCGAATCCGTCAGTGCAGCGTAAATTTTGTGCCCCCCGCGAAGGCAGTTTCCGACCACTGCGCGGCGCCGCGCCGGCACGACCGGCAGGTGGCGCGCGAGCGGGCAGCCGGGCACGCATGCATGCTTGCGGGCGAGCGGACGGGAGCGAGCCGGGCCGCCCAGCCGGCTGGCCGGCGGCGGCGGCGGCGGCGGCGGAGCGGCCGGCTGGTGGCTAGGCTGGTTCTCCAGGTGGAAAGTGGCGTTTACTCATGATTAGTCACATCGACGTGCGCGGCCGTGAAGGCGCCGCGGACCGCGCGGGGTGGGGCGGGGCGGGGCGGGTTGAAGACCGCGGAGCTCCTCCGCCTCCGGGCCCGCCCGTTGCTTCTTCCTGCAGCGCCGACACAAAGAGACCTGGAAGCGAGTACCGCAGGGCAGCGAAGAGGAACAGGATAGCTTTTTCACTAACACTCTCATTGCGTTTTCTTGGAGTCGTTCAAATATCATTAAGATATCCTTGAGCTCAAAGGATAGTCCAATTAACCCCACGTACCTCTTTTCTTGGAATTTTTTTAGTAGTAACACACGAGCGTAAAAAAGAAGGCATTGATTTCTAAATGATATCTCCTAACCTCTATTTTGTTTTTCTATTTGCAGAATCTACTCAGGGCCGGATTTAGGTACCGAGGGATCCCGAAGCTTAAAATCGTGTTGAGAACCTCTTTCGGAAAAATATAGCCTCCAAGATACTACACTAAAAACTTCGCCACTAATTATAATACATTAACATTTTATACAAACGCAAATGAAAAAGAAAGTATTATTGTACAAATATATTTTACAATTAATTTACATATTTTAACAAATTTTATGTCTTTTTAGGAATATTACATTAAAATTATTCCTGGGCGCTGGATCTTTCATTGATGGCGGCCCCTTAGCAACTGCTCATTTTACTTTTGAATAAAGCTGACTACATCTACGTTATTTAAATCTCCCTAAAGTATTTAATGCTAATACTGCTTCTTTTCTTGTCATTCCAAAGAAATTCTTGGTAAGCGATTAACGCTGAAATTGTTATTAAACGCAATGAGAATTTCATTTTGAAAATATACGATTGCATTAATAACCATCCAATTCAACTTCGCCGTCCCTTGAACACAGATATACTTTAAAAAAATGTTTATTTATTTCTAAAAATAGTTTTGATTGATGGGCAAAGAACTAACTTACCACATTTAACTCAAAGGAATTGTTTAAGTACGAAAATTTTGTAAAAACTATTGTTGGCAATTTGGAGTAAATCTCGAGTGCAATGCACAGTTAATAGCAATAGATTCTTCTCATCGCATCAAATAACTTTTCATAGCAATTATACTTTGGTGCATGTTTCGTGGTTCTTGTGTTGTTAGTTTGCAATAATCATTATAATCAATAAACAAAATCAAATAATCAATAAACAAAATGCAAGTGAATATCATTGAAATTAACGATGCGAGTAGTAATACAAATAAGTGCATTTTTGACAGAGGGAAAGAAGGATATTTCAAATATTTTTCACAAACGAAAATTTGTATATATAAATTCTATTTCTAATTCCGCAAAAAAGTTAAAATCTACCGTATTTTGGATGTATATTTTTGCTAGGTTTCAAGAATCCACATTATGTCCATCCACGAAGAAACGTTGGGGTCATTGTAAGTCATTCTACATCTATTTTGGAGGTTAAAAAGGCATTCATGCAATGGTCAATCATAAAAATACAAAAAAAAGAAAGAAAACAAGATAATGCAAAGTGCAGCCTCCAATTAGATTTGCAGATCAGGCGATATCGTAAACCCAGCTCGAAATAGAGATAATGGACTTTCTTAAATCATGCACGACAATGCCGCGAAATTGTTCCCTGACCCACTTCATTCGGCCCCTTTCCTCTCCCAACGGAAGGAAAAACAGAATGACTATCGATTCTCGAGACAATGCCCATGCCACCATAGCTGTTGCAGCGTAAGGCGTTTCTCAATGGTCGTTTGAAATCCAGAAAATTACTGTCTTTATTGCGGGACATAATGCGAAAACGCACTTCTCGCGTATCATTTGGCGACCTTCTTCAACTCAACGTTTCTCTCACACTAACGCGCGCAAGAAGAGACTGGAACAAGGTCGAGCATCGCTGATTTCCACCTGTCGCCCAGTACCATCACCGTGGGAATGGGGTTCATCGATGGGAATGACTCGCATTGTCAAACAGCACTCCAGCGCCTCCCGTGAATGAGAGACAGGCAAGCGGGGGGGGGGGGGGGCAGTGAAGGGAACGGGAGCTATCGGATGCAGTGAACCCTAATTTCGTACAAGGTCGCACCGCAAACGACTCCTGCTGCGGACGCCCAAGTACTGCTAACGTGTGAACCGCGAATCGAGCAGCCGGCCTGCAACCTTGCAAGGCGCGTGAGTTTTTCCGGGCACGGGGAAGGAGGCGGGCGGATGGGTAGGCGTACAGAAGAGTGGGCGAGGTGGGGGCGAGGTGGGGGCGAGTGGGCGGGTGGTGAGCGAGTGGGCGAGTGGCGGGCGGCAGGAAGGTTGGCGGGCGGGTGGCGGGCGGGTGGCTGGTGGGTGGCAGGCGGGTGGGTGGCAGGCTAGTGGCGGGCTGGTGGCGGGCGGAAGGAGGGTGGGTGGGTGTTGAATGCCGGGGGAGGAGGAGGGGGAAGGGGAAGGGGTTAGCTGGTTGCTGAGGAGAAACGCCCATGTTGGGCTTCGAGCGGAGATGTGCCGCGCAGATCTTCTCAGGGAACTGCGTGCGACCACCCATATCCGCCGCTCCCCATGCGTCGCTTATTGAGGGCACTGCAACCGGCAGCCAGGCAGGCAGCCAGGCCGGCTACCTTTCGCCGCGGCCCGTTCGACTGCCGGAGAGCACGCTCGCTCTCCCGCGAAGCCGGCGCGCGCAAAAACTACATAGCGAGTGTTGCTTTGTGTTTCCAGGCGTTTCTACACACACATTTTCACGAGCTCATTAAATAATTGTTTCCTCTGTTTTAAGTTTGATCTTGCGATCTGGACATCGTAATTATTTGAACGTGTTTACGTCCTCCATAAACTTCAGCCATTTGTTTACAACATCCTTTATTTACTTTACTCGCTCCTAATTATTTCAATGTGTATCGTTTCATTTAGTTATTCATTCATGTTTAATATCTTATTTACATTTCAGAGCAGAATTTCCAATTTGCTTTCTTTATTTGCGCACTCAGAAAGTGCACTGCAGTTGACAAGAGACCTTAACACACTTGTTTTTGCAAGAAAATCTGAAGTACTTAATGCTCTGATACATTCAGAGATAGTAAAACAAGATAAAAACTGATAAAACTATGCAAAATAGAATTCAGAAATACATCGAGAGCTGTAAACTAACACAAGTTTCCGAAAAAAACGAGACTTTCACCCATCCAATCCGAACTTTATCAGAAAATCAATTTCAAACCGGTCTGTTTACTCCCCTGAAACGAATGACTCGTAAAAAAGCACGCCGAACAGAAGGGCACAATACTGTGTACCATCAAATTTAACGTCACTCATCTAAACGTAATGTTTAATTTAGCTTTTTTTATCTCGTGTCTTGTTTACAGTGTTTCGACGAATTGTCCCAGCGAGGGAGAAAACAGACTAGTCCAAAATTGATACCTTGCCGTACAAAGAGCTCATTTTCTCTCTGCTGAACTTTCGGGTGTTTACACCTCCCGATAAGTTGTAAATTGAGGCCCTTTAGGCGGCTCTTCAAGCGCGTAGCACGAGCCGAACTGCGAAATTAGCCCTCCGCGAATCCCAGGCCCGTGCTTGCCAGCGCACTGTCTCTTCGCTGCCGTTGCCTGCACAATGCACCGCCGCCGCCGCCGCCGCTACCGCCGCCGCGCCGCAGCGTGACCGCCGCCGCGTGCATGTGGGTTCCGCCCCGCGCGTGCCCCCCAGCCACCGCCCCTCCCAGCCAGACACCGAGCGCGCGTTACACAACCGACCGGAAATTCCGTTCCCCCTGGCGCATCTCAAATTAACGGTTGACTTGCTCACAATTTCACCAGCACCTCTCTCCGCTCACCGGGTGGCAACCGCGTGTAAACAACAAATACTCTTGCGATCGTATATCCATTCATTTCAGAATTTACCTAATCCAGCTGTTCGTTAAAACTGTCGTCTCTCGGGAAATCAGGGAGTTTAAAACTAATAACTCGGCCTTTGAGAATGATTACAATACGAAATAGCACTTTGCTTCCAAGTTTTAACTGTTTTAAAAGAGTAGTAACTAGAGAGTTGTGACATTTTCCTTTTGGACAATTCTATAATTCTAATTGTGTCTTTCCTTCTCCGCTTAGAGGTACGTATGTATTATATATGTATGTATTACATGACTGTCATACTTACAATTCAGTAAGCAGAACTTTCAAGGTTTTCAGATTTCTTTCCAAAAGGAATTTTGTCAGTTTTGCAGCCATGTTTCATTCTGCCTTTATCACAAACATTTATAGTTTACAGCCGATTACATCACCACGATGAAGTTGTAAACGACGAATATCGGACAACAGATAACTCTGCAAATCGTTTCGTTTACGAGTATTGTTCCTGTGCGGAAATAATTCATCACTTCACGCATTCCTCTTTATTCCGGCAATGAAAGAGTTTCAAGCGCGCTTGCAGCACCAGTATTTCGCACTTCAGCCTCCATATCACAAAGTGACTTTTGCAATGCCACCGTCATTCGACTTTTACACACTTAACACATTTTTTTACTGTTAACACACTTTTTCATAGTAGTGGTTTCCCTGATTTTTCTACTACGCATATATACAAAAAACAAATATGATCGAAAAGAAAAAATAATTTCAAAATTGTTTCTTGTTTTGCAGAACCATCAAAGTACGAAAGAATAATGTCGGTACCGGCTTCACAGGAATAGTAAGCACGAGAGAGAAAATCAACATCATTAATTGCTGTAAACGGTTCAAAGAAAAACAAAACAACTTCGGCGGGAGTATGTTAAACTTGAAAAACTCCACAGTCACGAAAACGATCGTTAAACTAACGGCCATGACACACGAGGCGAAAAGTGAGCGAAAAGAAACCTGGCTGGAAGATTGAATTACCCATGTAAAAGATCCAGACACGGAACCAACATCATATATTTTCCTACCCAATCTTAAATTTCCCTACCTTAAGGGGGGAAAAGAAGAAAAAAATCAAGAAGATTGGAGGATACCAAAGGCTAGAAAAATCGAGAGGCGCTGAAAGATAATTACAAAACAAACACCGTATATTTTCAAATCAATCTTAAATTTCATCCCTATGCAGGGAAAGAAAAACGGAGAAGCTGAAAGGAAGAAAAAAATCAAGAAATAACGTGGGAGACGACGGACGCCAAGTTCTAGAAGGAATTGTGACACTTAACTAAAGTTGAAGAACTAACATCCCATATATTAAAAACTAACCTCAATTAACGCTAAAAAGGACGCAGATATGTTATGTGAGGCGACTGGCACCAAAATGGACAATACAGTTGGAGACTCATCACAGCAAAAGTTTCCAACCCTGTCTTAAATATTACTACCTGCGGTTGGGTAAAGAGAATGAGGACAAAAAAGAAGGAAAAAAAATAATGTGAGAGAGTCTACGAACACCAAAATCCACAAACCGGGCTCAATGGAGCGCGCCTTGTCCGCTTCGTGCAAAGCGTTTATGAATGCGCGTTATACACTTTCCATCATTTACCCTGGAGCGTGCTCTGCACCGCGGTGCACAATGGCCGGCGCCTAATGAGGCGGAGAACGCTGCCGGCTGGGCTGGCGCGGCCGGGCGGGCACCGGCAGCGCCGCCCTGCGCTCATTAAGGCAAAAGACCTTCAACAACGGCTACTTCACACAGACGCCGGAGATAACGCGCGTCCGTCAAGGCCCGGGACGCTTTTCTTCCTCGAAGGGGAAAAAAAACTGGCGTCGGAATAGAGCCCCCTGGCAAGGTGCTGTGCAGCTGTAATTCCCACCGCCGCCGCCGTCGTACGACACACACCGCGCTGCGCTGCGCCTCAGTCCCTAGATACGAACGTACAGAGTACGTTCCTCCTCGTACTACTCCTCGTTCAGAGTAGCGTCAACGGCTCTATGGAAAGGCGGCTCCACACATTTGGTATTCGGCGAATAGCGAGCGACTGCCCGCCCAATCCCGTGTAGTGTGGATGGGTTGATTGCTATTTGCCGAGCGACGAACATTCGGTGCTTGCCTTAGTCACCGCGTGTCGGTGTTTTGCACACCTCAAAGTAAGCAAACATTCGCCGAGCACATCAACTGCTTGGGATTGGGCGAGTAGTAGTTCCCTCTTCTGCGAATGTCGAATGTGTGGGGCCGCCTTAATCTTCTCTCGTCGGGTATGTCCGACAGGCAGAATTCACGAATTGAGGATAAATTATTACAATTGAAGGCATGCTAAAGATTTTCGAGAGTATTAGTATTGTTTTTGGGTAAATTGGAGGCGCCCAATACACAGTACATGGCACAGTTCAATCACTTCTGACAAATGGATATAAAATGGCGGAATGGGCCGCGCAAACGAATGCGCCACCCTCTGTGTCCAAGGACTCGACGCAGTGCCGGACGCCTCCGAGCGAGCGAGCGCCGTCAAATAGTATGAAACGCGAGCCGGCGTCGGAGTATTATATGCCCGACACGAAATGAGATTTTCCCCCCATCAGACGATTCTGATTTTAAAAATATTGGAAAAACAATGCGGTTATCTCCGGTGGCTCAGGCGGGAGTAGAGCCTCAGAACGAAGGGTTGGGAGTTGAAGTGTATTGATTGATTGATTGATTGATGATACTGGGCGCGTCAATGGCTAAGGCCATAGGTCCCGTAAGAGTAGTGTATATTATCGCGGGAGGTGACGGTGATCTTCCCCGGCTGGATAAAGAGATCCGGTGCCGACCTAAGTCAGCTTGCGGGGATTTACTCAGCGAGACATCGCCCAGCCACGACAAGCTCTTGGCCCCCGACAAGTGTGGTAGTGTAATGCATGCGTGTGTGTGTGTGAGCACGAAAGGGGTGAGGATCGGACAAGGAAGAGACAGGAAAGGTCGCGTACGGTCTATAGCCCGCGTGTTGGAGTAATGCACAGGCATTCGCCACGTGTTGATCGGAGAAACCACAGAAAACTATCGGTCAGAGCAGCCGAATGCTAGAATTCTCAACCAGACAGCGGATGAATTTGACCTTGCTATGTAGCTAGTGGCAAAAATCCTGCCTACGTCGGGTCTCGAACTCTAGAACCTCCGAACTAGAGGCATTGCAGTGACATTAGTCGATGCCCTGAGATACTTCTGCCACTAGTTAAAGCGCACTTTGGGACTTACGAACCCAATTTAAACTGAAGGGAAAAGTTAAGTATGTTTCACTACTTCGTACTTCAACCGCTAAGTGCTTGATAAATTATTCTGGATCACTAAATACATAGAATAACGTTAATTAATTTACTATTGCAGTTATCATGTAATGGAGCGAAGTGGCATACATTCAACAAGATGTGGTGAACATGCAAGACTGAATAAGAAGTTCCTATTTTATATATATATATATATATATATATATATATATATATATATATATATATATATATATATCTATATATATCTATATATATATATATATATATATATATATATATATATATATATATATATATATTAAAACTGTTGTAAATCTATCTGAAAGTTCCTCTCAACTACATGAAATGTTGTTTATTTCGAGTTGATTTGCTCCTTCTAATTTACTTTCTCACATCCTTCAAGATTTGGAACGCCTCTTTATTTGCTTTATTTTATTTTCAGTAAATTGTTTAAATAAATGAATTACCCAAAGTATATCATTTAGTTTAACTGTACAAATGTATTAAATTATCGGTTTTACGGAATTATTAACTGATATATTTAAAAAACTAATCAATTTTGGACGAGTGGACGCTGGTACCAATTTTCATAGGTTCAATTTTCATGAACAACCTATCACTTTTAGCATGCATTATTTTATTTTAATATTAATAACAATAACGAGCAACTTCATAACGCGTGCGAAATTTGCCTGATAATCGTGACATATTGTTTCCTGTTAGAGGAAAACAAAATTATGATTGATGGTCAAATGCGGCTCATTTCCATAGTGATTTTACGTCATGTTGGATCACAATGAGGAGTAACTACTATACTTCATCTCACATGTATAGTCTATCACTTTCACCAATTTGAAACATAGCTACAAGTTTACCGAGTCATTACGAGCGGTTCAATAAGAATATTAAAATAGTTGTAATTTCCTCTGCCCTTTTTCCTCAGCGCGAGTCCGCAGCAGACCCTGGCGCGGCTGGCGGCGGGGTGTCCACGGAATTGCGTAACGCGTGGCCGTGACGGGGGAGGGGCGGGGCGGGACAAGGCAGGGCAGCGCGGGGCGAGCGCGGGGGCGTATACGGCGGGCGAGTGGAAGAGGACCGAAGAAAGTGCTCGCTCGGCGGCCTCCCCGCCCCCCATCTCCCACTCTCACCCGATTCAGGGTCACGGTCTCCCCCTATCAACACTTTCATGCGTGGCCTACTCCGCCCGAAGGGGAGCACCCGAGCGGCCGGCCGAAGTCGCGCGCGAACTTTCCAACGCGCGCCGCTCGCTCGCTCGCTCGCTCGCGCCGGGGAGGCGACGGGGTCGGGTCGCTGCGCGCACGTGCGCTGGGAGCCAGGGGAGCAGCGGCGGGTCGCGGGAAGCGAGAGGCGGCTGGAATATGAACGATGTGCAGCGCCACCAGCGACTGACGCCGGCGCAACGAAACCAGAGCGACAGAGATCACCTGGAGATTGCCGGGGAGCGTGGAAGGAATAGAAAGGAGAGAGGGAGCAGAGGTCGTCGGGAAATTCAAGTTTAGCGAGGTAAACAGTAGTAGGTAATGCGGTTAGAGGGCAAGGAGAGAATTCAAGGGGCAGGGGCACGACATGTCACGTGGGGTTGGAATAAAGGTGTGAAGAAATGCTTTTCAATTTCGTAGACAGAGGGTAGAGACGCGAAGGTACATGGTGAAGATAAGGCGCTCGGGATCGAAATGAGAAAAAGCGTAGTGGTAAAACATGGTCAAAAGCGGACAAAATTCTAATAGACTCGCGTATCAGTAAGAGATGAAAATGAAATGTTAAAAATCGGCTCGAAATAGAACGGAAAAGAACTCCAGGAATTTAAGCCGAGCCGACCGTGGTGGATCGGTACGAATCGGGACAAAGACGGGCAGCATGGGAATGAAGCGGGGAGAGCAGAGGAGCGAACTGCACAACGTTATAACGTCAGAACGATTTCGGGGTAAAGCAGTGGAGAACGCTGAGGGCAGGCGCCGATGTAGCTCTCTGCCGACCGGGGCACCGCAGGGTTCTTTCGGCCCCTGCGCCGTGCTCGGGCTGCGCGTGTACCGCCGATCCTAATGGCCCTGACCGGGCTGCTGTAGGCTACGCCAGTTTACGACTCGCTCGCTCTACCTCCGCCACCGCCTCCACTGCCTCTGCCGCCCGCCCGCGCCACCGTCGCGGCAAAGCCGCGAGCCCTGCTATGGGAAGCGGGGCGCGCAGCTCAGACTACCGAGCGTCTTCGAAGACTTTTTCCAATGCATAAACGCTCGCCCGCTCGCCATCCACCCACCCAGTGACCCTGCGGGAACTCGGCCGCCAAGGGCCGTCGCGACCTCGCTAACCCTGCGCGCGGGCGCCCGCCCGATATTGTAAGAAGCATAACTGCTATGGGAGCACAGCTATGGGATGTGATGGCGAGGGTAAAGGAAAGATGAAAGCGGATTGTACAGAGAAGACGTTAGGAGCTGCAGTTGTGCTTCGCACATTCTTTTGTCATGCACTAGTTGCGCAGTCGGAAAACAGGAGAAACCAACCGTCCAGCCAATAGTCCAGACACCGAAAGTGGGTTTTACTGCGCCAATAATTTCTGCTTGAAAAGCGTCAGTACATTATTACGTAATAAACTAGAAGAAAAAAGGAACATCAGAACATTGCCGTTCTCCAATGTCCACGACAAATTACTGGTGTATTACTAATACCTACATATGCTACAAGTGAGTAATAAAATAACAAATTATAACGCATGCTAAGCGTGAGTTTTTCTCGAGTTCAGGATTAACGCACACACTTCAAGACTGTCAAGAAACGACATGTAGGGTCGTGTTTTTCTTTCCAATTTCATTCGCTCGCCTTGATTTGACATCGACTTTCTCTAAACCAGACATGCACTATTTTTAACTTCGGGAAAGGAGGACGAAGCGAATTAATGAACGGTCGTCAACCGGGGTGAGGCCAGTAATTAATTGTCACAATATTTATATAATTCTATCTTTCACTGAAATACCCCTGTTAATTTTCCATGTTATATATTAAGGTCTCTCTTTATGGAAGTTAGTATACGTATTTTATAAGTAAATAAACGACAAATTAGTTTACTACTAGTATTCGTCATAATCCCTAAAACATTATAAGGCTAGTCACATTTAAACAAGGCCGCACGTCATTGCAACATTTCTTGGAGTCCGTCCAACCCGAATGGCTATTCGCATGAACACGAAAACGCAATTCGCACGTACCAACAACATACTACCAGTGGGGATATATGGAAAAGAAAACACGCGTTGCGTATCGAAACATGTTTGCCGTATAAAAGCTTTCGAATGGAGCGGCGCGGTGAGTGACCCCCACTCGCATCAACAGTTCGTTTGGCTCGCACCCAAACTGAAAGTGAAGGCGGCCGAATGTCATTTGCGTACGGTTAACGTGGAAGATGGAGACGACGGGCCATTCATCAGCCCTCGGCGGGAGGCGGCTGATGAGGCTGGGGAACTGGAGAGCACGGAACAAATAGCGAGGACAAAGGGGTTATTGAAACGGCGTTTAAAGATGACAAGGAACGACGAAAACGAGCAGGAAATTGGAGTATGGAATTAACTCAGAGTAAAAATGAACACGAGCAAACTGTTGAGGGAGAAATAGAAAGAAAGGAGTGGAAAAGGGGAGGAATAAAAGGTTAGGAGACAAGTGGAGAAATAATGAAGAGAAGTATGTTCTGGCGCCGCCTGGACAGCAGGTAGTGAAAGAAGAGAAGAGAAGGTGGGTGTCGAGAAAGACGAGGGTTTTAAAGCGTGCGTAGGCGAAAGACGGCTTCGGATATGAGGAAGGGTGGAGGGGGGGGGGGAAGGAAGAGGACTTCCGTGCCAGGGGCCGGAGAGGCTCCTGCTGTCCTTTAAATATGGAGGTCGCAATCGGCAGCTTGCCAATGGTCACGGCATTCTACCGGAAGCGGAAACATGCAACCAAGAAGCGCAATTTTTTCTTCTTCTGGAAACTACCCACAGTGTTTTGTGTCGTGCGTGTTACATCCACTTTACAGCTCTTGTCACGTCTGGTCGAAGACCGATATTACGAGTACGTTATGCTTTTGTATAGATACACCAACTTATCTATAGCTCAAATACCATGAGAAAAAATTGAACAGTCAGTATTTTTGAATAGTTTTGTTTGATAACAAGCAAAATAGTTACAATTTTGTTCTCACTAAATAAATACTGACTGATGAACTATGTAGTAAGATTAGCGACGATTATATATAAATATTTATTTATAATTAAAATATTAAAAATGTAAAACTATTTTCTACTCTACAGAAAATTAGAAGCGCCACTCGGTAGGTGAAAATATGGCACCTTTTATTGTAACAGTTCCGGAATACTGAAAATGGAATGAACACCCAGGAATACGAGAACCATTTCCTTCAGGAGAAAGCAGGCTGAAAAGCTCTCGTGGGAGAAGTGAAAATGCTACTTATGACCAACTTTGGCGAAGTATTTACGATTAAAGGCTAGTTTCAACTTCACGTTCACTCCGCACGGGTATTTGGGTATTTGTACACTTTGTATCCTAGCCCTATGGAAATTCAAAGAATATAGAATGCTATGGCCAACAGATAATGGAATTCAGCTTCAAAAATTGTTTAGTTATGAACTGTTTTAGAAGATCTTAAAATGGCATACTATTTCACAAGGACTTATAGAAAGGGCTTAGCAACGAGCCATAAATATCAAAAGTAATAGGAACTCCTTTAAATTATTGTAACAATTCATGTCAATCAGAGAGAAGTTTTTCAATGTGTTTCTACGACAAGAATAAATAAAACATCAAAGAAACAAAGACTAATTTTATTCACATGTCTATCTTGGAACAAATACGAACTAGGTACATCACGTTTTTTATTTCTTAATGACAGCATTCTTTATCCACCTTCGACTTCAGAAAGGTAATGTTTTTGTACTCACGAAAAAAAGAAGATTCATCACACCTTATCGATTTTTTCGCCAACTCACCTGAAATACAAACAACGTGTTAGCAACATTGCAAAGGTACGCACGTTTGCAAGCAAAGTTATTAATCAAACAGCGAATAAAAGACAGACATAAAATATTTAAAAACAAATCATTAAAATATTCAACATATTATATCACTGAAAAGATAATGAATTAATAATGACACATTATATTAATTATGTAATATTGAAAATAAAAAAGGTCTGTCTTTCATGAGTTTAATACTGTACGGAAATAAAACACAGCAAGTATCTCATGACAGCATAAATCATCGAACCGTTGGCTGCAATGACGCCGTAATAAAGAATGCTGGCATGAGCCATACGAAAGAGGAAAATGAGCGTGAATAATGAACTCTTCTTAAAATTACGAACATTGAAAAGAAGCACGAACAATTGAAGATAATTCAAGGTTTCGATAATGAAGAGGTTTTTAAGAATGACTTCTCCCACATAAATCACACACATATTTTTATGATATAGTAATAACAAATAGTAATAAACTGACAAATTTGTAGTTATGAAAAAAATTATGGGTACGATTTTTTAAAAATAAAACATGGAAAGAAAACATCGGCACACTACATAAGTAACCAATCTTACAAACACATCTGAGCCACGATGATAATTATTTTCACTCCCCGAAACTAATATTAGTTTATGTATTTCCTTCCTACCGGTTTGAAAGTACCTACGCTTAGAAATTAAAACAATTGAACATACCATTGAATTTGAATTTAATAATGTAAAAACATTCCCAGGGAGTCCCAAAGAGTTTTTTCTCCTTCCGAAAGGACACACACAATGACATTTCAAGGTACTCGTGCATAAGAAGACGATTGTCATTGAGCGCGGCGCCCACACGACGCGACGTTCCGTGAAGTCCGGGGGCCGTGGTCACGGCCCCCTCCTCTAGGCCGCCCGCCCGCCCGCCCACACAATGGGATCGCCCTGCCAGATAAGCGACTTCGCGGACGTCTGCGCCGCGGCGCCGAGCAGCGCCCGCCTTGACGTGCGGCGCATGGCGAGCAGATCGCCATCGGCGCACGAATTCGAACATCCGGAGCCGCCAACATCCGGGCGTCGCGACGACGTGCTCCCGAGGGCGCAGTCGCAGCGGCCGGGGGTCGGCAACCTGCCCACGCGACGTTTTAAGCCAGCGCCCTACAGAATGACGCGTCGGGAGTAAATGGCGCTTTTCCGCGGTCAAAGCAACCGCGGCGACGTTCAAGACGGGAAGGGAAAAATGAACCGATATTGCAAACGGGCAGTTCATCAGGAAATCCAATACTGAATTGACGTAAGATGGCCTTAGACATTACCTGAAGTACGGGTACGCCTAACGTAAAACGAATGAAATACGCCTCTTTGAATACAGAAAAAGAAACGTGTTCGGAGAATCTCACCAAGGGTTTTGACCAAAACATAACAGGATCCATACTTTTCGGAAGGTGTGGAAATAGAAACAACCAACATATTGAATTTCATAGGCATTAGAGATAATAGGCACAAAAGAGGGCCAGACAAGCCAGGGTGCATTTAGTATCCATTCAGGGCGTCACGTCTGCATTTCTTATCGTTCGGCTGCAAACTTCTCGTAGAGCTCCCGCGACGCCGTAGTCGCCTTCTGATGGAGAGAGCAATGACTAAACAACTAACCACGGAACAAACATGTGATGTGCCCGCCACAATGTGGTGTGCGTCGGCCCTGTCGCAGAGTAGCGAGTTCATGAGCTGCACGGGGAGGTCGGACATCTGCCGCTCTAAATAAGAGGAATGATAAATATAACTTTCTAACTGGCAAAGAAACAGTATAAATGCCTCCCAAAACGAACGCCGTGGAAGAAACATAGAACGATTTTCATATTGAAGAAAATATTGTTCTTTGTGTAATTTTTAAGCCTCCGCAAGGTGTTAAAAGATGAACTCGAAGTACTGAAATTGATAGGTACGGCCAAAACTAGAGTGCGGTCCACAGCACGTGTGAATTGGTTTATTTTTGTATACTATTTAATGTGTAGATAAAAGGTGTTAAGTTCACTGAAACTCAAACTAGTCTGGTCACACAACTCCTTCGCATCCTCTTTGTGGCTACTGCATGTGAATGGTCCGATTGCGAAAGCAGGTTGTTTCCTTCCGCTAATGAAATGAGTGGTTGGGGTAGTGGCGGAGTCACATGCATTCTCTGGAAATTGTGATTTTTTCATGCTTGGCGCCTGCAGTTGCACTTCGCAATGATTAAGACTACGCGGTATTTCGGGAAAGTAGGGAGAGTCCGATTCCTTGGAGTTCATTTGGTTTCTTACCATTCTCGTTTACATTTGCATAAATGCAGTGATGAGAAATTTGTTACCCTGTTATTATACCACGGCTTTGGATCATACAAGATGTTTTTAAGAGATACTTCAAAACTACGAAAAAAATTAAAATATATTTTTCAATTACGTTATTTATCACTTTTTCGGTACCGGACGTTGTTTTCGTACCCCGATTGTCTAAAAAATAATGAAATTAGCTGAATAATAATGAAATTGAGTAAAATAAAATTAAGAAGGAAGAGTGTCAATTTATTCTGTGACTGCTTCGTCATCCTCGACTTTAAAAGAAGTATCCGTTAGACACTTTTAGAATAAGAACCCTGAAGCCCAGTGGTTTGGGCTATCGCAGCTCGAATGCCCAGGATTAGACATTTGAAATATTGCATTGTGGGTAAAATTAACCTACTAAGGGGTGGCGACTTTGGCACATACGATTTGAAATAAGGAACTATTAATCCTATCGCGGAAATCAGCGTAGACAGCACGCAATTCACGGTGACAAAGGTATCTTAATATCTGTTCCAGCTCAGGAGCCATATGTAGGTCAGTTTTCGGACAGACGTCTCGTGCAACGAGCGGCGAAGAGACGAGTGACTCCCGGGTCCGGTTCGAGCGATGGTCACCCCTGCGATAGCGAACACGCAGCGACCAGGTACGATCTTATCCGGCGAAGGCAGCAGCGAACGTCGCGTCATAACTCTTTGACGCTTTCATCTCACGGCTCTCCAACATCCCTCAACACTTGGCGTGATGAATTATTTCTTGTGCACGACATCGTCTAAATGTATCCCGCCCTGGGATCTCCTCCCGAGGGCCACCGCGCCGCCTTTTAACAAGTTCTGAATCGGACACCGCGCGCCGTATTTTCTGGCAAATTCCACTTTTGTGGTAAGTTATGGGCCGCTTGCACGAACGCAATCCCGCGCTGCTACTCGTAAATATGAAGGGAAGACCGTGCAGAAGCACAACAGCTGGCGGAGAAAGTACGTGTGTCGACTTATCCTTTCTGCCCCTAAAATTTCTACTTACGCTCTCCGCAAAAGCCGCTACGTACGGGCGCAAATAAAGTGAGTACATTGGCACACTTTCAGAACGTTTCGGAGGTAGCAATATAAACTGAACAAAAGATTCATAAATAGAAAATTTAAAGAATAATTTAATTATTTAGATGTGGATATTTGGAGGGCCAACTTTAATATTTTAAGTACAATTGTTAATAGTTTTAGAAAAAAATATAAACGAAACTTTAAGGCCTAAATGCTCCACTGAAGTCAACCCTCTTATTTTCAATATTAACATCCTTTACAGCAATTAATATTATTGTCTGTTACTGTATAACGATTATTACTGTTATACCAGCTTCGTTGTAATCGATAAATCCACAAGACAAAACACTAAAATCGAAACGTGACAAATTAAAAGTCTCTGTGTGTCAACTTCAACATGTTGATACACGGCGCGTTGGCGTTTTATGAGGGTATCTTTTGGAAGTTTACGGTAAAAACGTTACGGGCTGTCTGCACAAACACAGTCTCACGCCAAGTCGCCTCGTAAAAGGAGAAGAGGGTACAATAGGTGACTCAAAGTGTACCCCGCATCTATTCAGGTGTTCGCTCCTTGAAATTCCCGCCAAACCGTTACTCACTCAATCAGCGAATGCTCTGCTTTTCAGGTAGCCTCGAGAGGTACAAACAGGTAAAGGGAAAACGTCGAAGGCAGCGCTACTGCGGGGGCTATTTGAGGACTCTTCTTTCGCGCCGCTATGCCTCAAAGCAGATGGGAGTGGTAGCGGCGAGACAGGCGGGCGAAGCGTTTTTGACAGATTCGGAAAATATTGAGCTCCGCCGGTCGGACTGGTGGCAGCAGCGCTGCAGAAATCAACTTCCTTGTGACTGCCAACTGAGAATCACTTGCAAGAATTTCAGTTCCACCCATCGAATACGACGTTGATTTTTCCTTTAAGTCTATATTCAAAATCAATAATTAGGCAAACAAATTCTTTGTTATTAATTGGGTTCTGTCTTTCGTCTGTTTTACCCGCTACGCAGAAACAGACGAAACAATAAAGAAGTGGAATATTGCAAATCATTCATAGATCTTCTATCTTCTAAATTATAGGGAGAAAACATGACAATCCATTACAAAATTACATGGACAAATGGATTCTCAGAATATTAATTATTTCATCTTCAACAAAAGTAGTATCGACAATCGTACAGCAGAAATGGATAGATTTTGCAATAAAAGACTGTCACATATTCCTGGCACAACCACGCCTTTCCCGTGTACTTGTTCTCTCGAGACGAATATCAAAACAATCTCCTTTCGAGTGTGGATATATCATACGTGACAGTCGCCGTCGGCACCATCACTGCCACCTCCCCGAGAACGCCTCTCCAAAGACATAGCCAGCGTCGCTACCTCCTCCGACGGTTTCGGCGGCGGGACGCCGACGGCAGCGACAGAGAAACGTCGGCATCGGAAGCCGCGACGTCGTCGTCATTGGCGGGGGCGGGGGCGGAGAAGGCGGCGGCGGTTGCGGCCGACGCTGCCTCCGCCTTTTGCTCGTTTGCGTCGCGCCTTGCCTTGCGGAGGCTGTTGTGTCTTTACTGCACCCGAGGAGCTAATAAATCTAAATCTTCGATCGCACCGTGCGAAGCGTCTCGCCGTCCCGGCCCGTTACTCCGCCTTGTATTAAGCTGTCGTAAAGAAGAGATGCATTATAGATGGCAACACTGGCCGCGAGCACGTGCGCCGGCTGCCGAGGCGGGGTGACGGACGGCGGCGGCGGCGGCGGCGGCGGCGGCGGCGGCGGCGGCGGCGGCGGACGCACTGACTTCGGCTGTGGACGACGGAGGGGAATCACTGCGGAATTAATAAAAGAGAGATGCAAACTGTGTTACGGTGAGTCGTTGAAGTAATGGAGATGAGCAACAACGAGTGGGTGCAGTAAAAATTAAGAAATGAAAAAAAATAATAATAATAAAGAAGGAAACGAGAAGAAGGAACGAGAAGATTAAATCTAAATCGCAAGTCAAGTGAAGGGATGGACGTGATAAAACGTGCAAGATGTAAGAGCGCATTGAATTGAGAATGAATAAATATGTGTGTGTGTGTGTGTGTGTGTGTGTTAGTGAGAAAGGGAGAGAGAGAGAAAGAGAGAGAGAGAGAGAGAGAGAGAGAGGGAGGGAGGAGGAGAGAGCAATTGAACGGCAGAGGAAGGATCAGAAATAACATGATAAGATCGTTCGAATTTGTTAACACAAACAACAGACACACCACTTAAAAGACGAAGAGAACGAAGCGAAAATAGCTTGCGATACGAAAGTTAAAAGAACAGTCACAGACGAAACACTTCGTATGTAATAATAACAAGGCAGTAGTACACATGATTATAACGCTAGAAAGGGCTAGAGTACGATCCACCAAAGAAGATTGATTAATACGGCACCAAAGCGGAAAACGAGGCAAAAGCGACGAATGTAGGCGAAACACAAGCGGCGACAATTAGGCGGCGTTAGGACAGACAGGCTTAAGGCGAACACAGCGGGCGAGCGAGCTGTCACAGTCGCCAAGCAAAGCGTGCGAGGCAGCGGGGGTGGGCGAAGGAGGCGCTGCGGGAGCAGGCCAGGGGTGGGGGTGTTCACGGAGGGAGGGGGGAAATGAGTTGAGGCTGAAGCCAGCGGATAGAGAAATTGGAAAAGCAAACGCCGGGTAAGAGGAAGGGGAGGCGGAACGATGGTTAGAACTGGGGGAGTCAGTAAGTAGAGGAAATAGAGAAGTAAATACTGAGTAATAAGGGGAGATAAGGTAGGTGCTGAAGAGTAAAGCTGAAGTAATGATAGTGTCGACGAAAAAAAAAATTGAATGTTCGCAAAGAAACTGAAGTTGAAGAAGGAAACAGGTAAAACGGGATGAAGGGAGAGTAGTTTATACTCAATAGGAAAGAAGTATACTTTCAGCCGCGGAAGAGGCAGGAGTTAGATGAGGTGACGAAAGGATTTGCAGGAGATAGTTGTGCCATAGAGGAAACAAGAACTTCTTTCCTCGACGGCTCTATGAAAGCGAAGCACTGGAGCGGGCGGGGGGCGGGAAGGCAAGGGGTGAAACGGCGGTATGTCGGGGTTAGTGGAAGACGGGAGCGAGGCAGAGGCGGGGGCGCATCAGGAGAGGAACGGGCGGGAGCCGAGGGCGCGGGCGGACGCAAGGAGGCGGTGACGGGGCGAGGCGGGGACGGCGCGTGGCCGAAGCCAGCGGGAGGCGGCAGCGCCGTCGATATCAGTCGGCGGCGCGGAAATAAACCGCCCGGAGCGGCGCGGCGCCGCCAGAGGCGCGAGGGGGAGCGAGCGCACCACGCGGGGACGGAGGGCGAAGCGAGGAGTCGCTCCGCTCCGCTCCGCCCCTCCCCTCCCCTCCCCGCCCCGCTCCGCTCCACTCCTTCAGACGGCCCTCGCGCTCCCGCACAAAGCGCCGAGAAGATACGAAAGATTTGATGACACGAACTTCCGCGCCAACTTTCAGTTAATAGAAAGTTACTGCCACACAATGAAGGCGGCGGCCGACGAGTGCAAACTGCCGCTCCCGTCCGCCCGCCCGCCGTCCCCGTCGCCGCGAGTTTCATCTCGCGCCGGCGAAGCACTCGGGGTGGCTCAGCTGCCGCCGCAGTCCACTTCGCCGCTGCAGCTCAGCCTCGAATGCATCGCTTTGCGCCGCTTCCGATACACACGTGTATTCAGGAGAGGCGGACGCGCGTGTGAATGAGGAGGGACTGGGGGGTTGGGGTGAATGGCCAATGAGCAAACGGGTATATCCCATAATAATTGAAGCGTGTAACCAGAAAATCTGCTACTTACGCCATTTTGTACATTTAGAGTTTTGTAACCAAAGCCTAGGTATGTTTAATTGCCAATTCACCTCAGAAACGGCTAGGTTCTACAGGCTTCAGGTCACAGTTCCTGCACCGTATCCGTGTCTTCACTTGGAATAAGTGCGCGGGCGCGGAGAGCAACGCGACGCACCAAACATTCTGAGCCCAACGCTCTGGCCGGAAGCGCCGTGTGTTACTTCCAACACATCTCTGAGGACCTCACGCCCGCAGAGTCCCACAGGGAGACCGCATGGGCGGAACACAATCTTTAACAGTAATTGAGAAGTACGAGTGTAGATCACAGTGTATTTAAATAGTGTTTTGGAGTTACTGATTACAATTCTTTACGCTTGCCCAGTTTGGGGAGGAGCTTCGCTTTCCAATATCTGTCTGTAATGCATATTAAAATAAAATCCTACGTGTACCAAAAACACGTCACAGCGTAATGACCAACCACATAGAGATCTTGGAATAAATCCATTCATCATACAGATTACTAAGCGGTTATCTTCCTCCTTCTGACGTCTTCCTTCACTTTTCCTTGAGAATTGACTGTATCGATCACGAGCTGCTTAGGAATCGCATCCCTCTGCACTGCTTTAATAAACATACTCTGTTATCCATAACAGTGAATACTTCTTCACTCTAAACTTCTTTCCATTCTGATTTATATATTTCGCCACCTGTAATTTAATCTCTAACTTAATAGGCGCTTCTATCCTCCAGATGACATTTCTTGGTTATTTCGTCAAAATATGATTATTTTCATATACTTTGTCACAAAAAAACATTATATTGGAACATGAGAGACATTCTTTTGTTTACAACAGAAATAAAAATGTAATAGAGAAAAGCTGGAAAAGTATTTTCTGAGAAAGAAAATAGATATATAGATATATTTATAACGACTTCTTTTCAAATTTAAGAGCATTACTAATGAATCACGATTATCTGCTTGATAAGCTCCGAGGAACATTTTGGGAGAGTTATTAACAAAAAATCAACGTGCATAGTAACATAATCGTTACTTCAACGCTCCTACGAGACACCTTAATTCGATACCCCCTGAAAACCTGTGAAGAAGAAATTTCATTTCTATTACATTATGCACAATTGCAACGCCTCCGATCATGGTCTCTGTCGTAAACTCCTTTTTCGCTCCAACGTATTAATGGGACTTGAAGGACTATCTTTTCCATCTGTTCACGACTTCTTCCACGACACCAATATACTTTTCCCTAAGACAATACTTCTCAGGCTTACCAAAGATTCACTGATCCACTGTGGGATTTCTTTCTAAGATGCACTCACGCTTTCGCGTTTACTGCGATATACATTCTTTAGGGTGTGAAAGCCTGTGTTTCGTGTAATAAAGAGAAAGACCTGGGTTAAGGATTAAGCAACGGGGTTACTGTTAATTTCTTAATTTTCAGAATTTACCTTTAGTGAAAGAACTTGTGGAAATAGTCGAACTCGTCTGTTTGGACATTTCCTAAACAAGTTTCAAAGGTACTTGGCGTTATGGTAAAAAGTTGTAGTAATTTCGACTTCGCTCTGCATTTTATTCAATGAGTAGAAATGGAGACCATACTCGTGAAGTAACAGTTTTCAACACCTCAACTACGGGGTGACGCAGCGAAACGAGTTACCGGTGTCCGCCGGAGCCTCCTTCGCAGGAAACAGGCCACCAGCAGCCAGCCGCCTCCGCGGGCCTCAGTGGCGCTGCCGGCGCCGTCGCCAGCGCTGCCTCCGCCGCCGCCAGCGGCGCCGCCGCCACCGCGGCCATCACCGACGCTGCCGCTGCGCCAGCGCCGTCGCCGTGCCCGCCACCACCGTCGCCACCGCCACCGTCGCCGCCGCAACCGCCAGCACCGTCGCGAAACTCGACACCGCCTCCGCCAGCGCCACCGTCACGGCCAACGCCACCACCAGCGCCATCGTCTCGCCCGCGCCCATCGACTCCGTCGCCGACGCCATCGCCCCGATCACCACGCCCACCGTCACGAACAGCACGGGCGACTCCGCCGCCATCGCCCCCAGCGCCGCCCCCACGTTCGCTACTTTGTCTCCGCCGCCAACACCGATGCCACAGGCCACAGCGCTCGCCGCAGGCTCACTCAGTTTTTCAGTTCCTACAAGAAGTAATAATACTACCGTCACCACTTCAGAAACCATTTGTGTAAATTGTTACAATGAAGAACGAAAAGGTATTGCAGCCTCACTATTTCCACTAATAACATTTACATCATAACCTGTCGCGTCCTTTACCATTTACACAAATGACACAGCGTTTTCGCAACAGCTTCCTTTGTTATTCAATCAACTATATCCACTGTTACTGGCTATTCTGTTCCATCACCAACACCCCCGCTGTAGATTGGCTCCTGTCGCTATTCCCAGGCCCATATACCCGTCACCGCCTGCGCCCGCCGAGTCACATGTGCCAGCGTCCTGGCCGGCGCGGCGCGGCGCCCCGCAGTCGCGAACGGCGCAGCTGGGGGCCGCGTTTTTGCTCGGTGGCCGGCCGCGTCACCCGCGCCGCGTGAGTCGGCGCGCGGCGATTCCGCTCATCGGCTCGAGGGCGGCGGCGTTGGCGGCGGCGGCGACAACTCCGCTCTGGCGCCGCTCCCGCGTCGGTGCCGTCGGGACTGGCGGCGCTGGAGGCGTCGATGACGCAGACGGACGGAGGCGAGGCCGAGGTCGACGCGGTGGCCGTAGAAAAGGTGCAACTGGGGTAGACAGCCCAGGCGGTGAGCGAGCGAGCGAGCGATCGGGGAGGCGGCTGCGACAGCGGGCGAGGGGGCAGGGACGGCGGATGCGGGGGAGGCAGCGACGCCGGCGGCGGTGGTGACGGCACGAGCGAAGGCGGCGAGGTCGCCGACTGGGGAGGTAGTGGTATCGGCGGCGGGGAAGGGGTGGGGAATGGTTGGGGAGAGGGCGGGGCTGGGGTGGCAGCGTGTCGTCTTCCCGATTAATCTGCATGGCCTGTCAAAGCCATGCGCTCCGCGGCTGTTGCTTCGAATCCGATAAAACGGCACGGTCGAAAGGAAACAAACCTGGCAATTTCCAACTTCGAGGTCAATGTTACAGATAAAACTAATGGAGCGTAGAAGAGGGCATTAAGCCTCACATCCACAACGTAAAAATGCTTTAAATTGGCTTTTTCTATTCCGTTACTTCAGGAAAGAAATATAAATTCGCGGAAATGAGTTCGGGCGAAAAATGGAGACACATTTTGAAATAATTTTCCCAAATAATAACAAAGCAGATGAAGCAGAATATACGCCGCTTACATATCGTTGGGGAACTTTTGTCATGATAATTGCATTTGTAATTGAATTTCTTTACGCGATTAGTTTTATTTGCTAAAGCCTTGTTTCAAAAATATTTTCAGACAAAGAAAATACTAATTTACTATACTGTTACGTACAGGCCGGGAGTTGCAATTCCAGCAAGGGCTGCGGGCGTCATTGTGAAATGTCCGAGAACGTTAAACATGTGTACATCTACATATTAATTAATAGTTTAGTGAAATAATGTAGTAGATTCTTTTACTGTACTGGTACTAGTGATTTTAACGGGCACATTTAAATGGTTTCCATGAATTAATTACAATTGAGAGCCATAAGTTTGCTAAAATAGTTTAAAGAGGAGTAAATCTTAAAGAAAATTCTTCAGGTAATTATTAAAGAATACAATTGAAGATGCGACTACTAATGTAAACTTTGTTAGGCACAATAATAATTTCAAAAGTTATTTTCATCAAAATAATTATTTATGCAATCTCCTGCAGTATTTTTCCCACGCTGAGTTTATCTTCTAAGAAACGAGCCTCGTTCAGTTTTATTTGATAAACCGTTGTGTTCGTAGTGTACGCATCACAAGACACAAATTACTAGGCGTCAAGTTAAATACGGCTTGCCAGCTGTTGGGCCTCCTGTGTTTGGCCCCCTAGACGCGGCGGGGTTGACGACCCCTGGCATACGGGTTCCAGATTGCAGTGCGGCTGTGGGCGGTCAGCAGGCTCTTCACCCCATTTCCCTGTCGACGCAGCTGCGCCGCCCAACAGTGGTTTTCCGCAAGTTTTCTATGTTTGTTTTGAGTTTCTGCTGCGCTGGACTCTGACAAGTTCATAACCACAATCTCGTCTCGTGATTCTCTATGCCTTACGTAATGTTTTGAACATTAGTAGGTCACATAAACATAGATATCCGTTTCTCCATTGTGTAGAAAAGGATACTTGCACAATATGTTCATAAATAGAAAATGATGCGTTGCATAATTATGGAATTATAATAAGCTTCCCAACGCAAAAACTCTTACTAGAATTGGGCGAATATCTGTTTCATACAGAAATAATGCATGCCTATTTTGCATATTCTCGTTATTCTCATACAAACCGATCCCCGGTAGCCCAGATATTTGTGATACTAATCTTGCCTAAATTTAACGATTAAATCATGTTATTTGAGAATGTGTGTTACATTATTTTAGAGAGAATGTAGTGATAAAACAGTAATTTATTATTGTTTTTATTCAACGTTGTTGAAGACGCAGTCATGACTCACAGCAATATCAATCTTTAATTTCAATGCTATCAATTTATTCGCTCAAAAATATATTCATTTTGCACCTCTTACACTCACCCACGATCACAAAATAAATATTTCATATTTCTAAAAAGTATTTCATTAAAGTAAAGGATATTCTGATATGGTAGAAAACAAATTCTTTTTTTTAGTTTGCAACTGATAATAATATAACAATGCAACTTTCGAAATCTGATAGGTTATGAAAGAAAGTAACTTCATTTTTCCACAGGCATCTTAGCAGTTTTAGAAGAAAATATTTTAAAGCACTCGTACCATGCGAAAGTGAAATTCAAGCATGTAATGGACGTTATTTCATTGGCTAATAATAGTTTTGCACCGGTTGAAGATGCCGTCATGATTCACGGTAATATCACTCTTTAATTTCAATGCTACTTCTTCAGTAGCATTTGAATATCACACGATAGGCACAAAATGAAGATCTGCGTTTAACATCGAAACAAAAGAAAAGTGAACACAAGGACGTTCACGGAAACGGACACGCGCAGGCGGAGGCGGCGACCACGATAAAGGAAAACAATCCGCATTACGAAACACCGCCCCTCCCCCGCCCCCTCCTGGCCGGGCGCGTCCGTGAAGCCAGTTCCAGCTGAATGGCTGGCGGCCATCGCGGATAGGAATCTGCAGGGGCAGGTGAGCTGGCTCCCAGCCAGCGCCTCTCGTCTTCATTATCAGGCACGTGCGGGCGGGCGGACGGGCGGGAGGCGGGCGGCGGGCGGCTGCAGGTGGAGCGAGCGGGAAGAGCCTGCGGCGGCGGCGGCGGCGGCGGTTGGGGCAGTGCACGAGCGGGACGGGGTGCCTGGGAGTGCCCCCGCGCGGCCACAGTCGGAACGCACAGGCGGCGAGGCGAGGCGAGGCGGAGGCACGGACAGGCGGCTGCCGGCAAGGAAACGCCAAAGCGACGCTGAAGGCTAGGCCCGGGTTTGCCGGAAGATGCTTGGGGTGGCTGCAAGAAATTGAGGTTTCAATTGAAAATGGTGGCATTGAGCTCAATTAACAATTTGTTTGGGTGGTCTTTGTCCTCAATGACAAGTGGTTCTCGTTGCATTGTTGAAAACTTAAGGAGGTATTCATCGCTAGGTTCAAAAATGTAAACAGGATGTAATAATATTCTGTGTGTAGAATGAGCAATCTTTAGGTATTATGATGCAACGGAGTATACACATCTAAAAGGGCAAAAAGTACTTCTTGGAAGACGGGATGAATCGGTAAGGGATATAACGGTGAAAGTATGATAATAGCAAGGCAGTTACATAATCAAAGATATAATTAATGTGTTCATCATCATATGAGCGAGGAAAATGTATCACTGATGTCCAAAAGAGAAAGAAGTCGATAAGGGGCCCTCGATCTCCGAATCCGATAGTCGCAGTCGTATTTGATAATGACTTCCCTACAACGTATTAATGGCAAGAGTAAGAAGAGACGTCGGTATATGTCTACAACCTGGGAATAACGTCATTAAATACAATAATGAAGAACATGCAATCATGTTTGCAGACTTAAATGCTCACTTCAAAAAAATATTTTAGGGAAAGGCGGAGGAAGTGGTGTGGAGATAGGCGAGCTATCGTAACGCTTTAATAAAAATATTTTTAAAACAATTTCTACCTACTCATCGCAGGAGAGATCAAACTCAAGCGGAGAGTAGAAATCACTCAATGAAAACATTTTCATGCTCGCTCTTCTTTGCACCAGGATTTCACTGTGCCTTAATTATTTCCCAGACAGTTAACGAGAAAAGAATCCTTGAAACATAATTAGCAAAGCAGGCTTGAAAAAAGACACAATTTAAATCCTCATATTTAAATAAATCAGCATATTCAACTCGAAACGCACCGAGGAGCACGAGTCGCACGCGTCCAGCCGGCTGAGGCCCGGCGGCGGCGGGGTAATATCCCGCTCTGCTCCGTTTTCATATCTGGCCACCAGCTTACGCGTGGAAGTTGCGCGGGCCGGGGGCGCGGCCGACGGCGAGGGGGCGCCCTGCGACACCGGCGCTCAGCCGCCCTCCGCCGCGCCGCGCACCTCGCTCCGCCCTTCTCCCTGGCGCGGCGCGGGGTCAATCCATCATCCGGAACCCAATCAAAACCTGCGGCCCTGCGCCGGGCGCCGCGGGCGATTCGCCTTCCGCCCCGCCCCGCCCCACGCAGTTGCGCTCCGCTAGCTCCCCCGCGGGCGCGGCCGGCCCGCCCTGTCCCCGTGCGCGCCGCCCAACCCTCTCCTGCGCGCCCGGCCCCGCCCACCCTCTGGACCGTGCGACTCACCGTTCGGCTTCATCTCGTCCCGACCCGTTCCATTGCATCCCGTATCGTTCTACACCGTCCCGCCCTATCCCATCCTGTACCAACCAGGTTCATCCATATCCATTATGTGTTGTCTCGTTCCTTCATGTCGCATCCCCTTCCATCTTGTCCCGTCCCGATCTGACCACACCCGTCCCTGTCTCGAGCCGTCCCGTTTCATCCTGTTCAGTTCCATCCTGTTCCGGCCCATTCCATCCTGTCCCTGTCTGCCACGCCCCATTTTGACCCATCCCATCCTTTCCCGTTCCATCCTGTCCCATCCCGCCTCATCCCATTCTGACCCGTCTCGTTCCACCTGTCCCGACCCGTACCATCCTGTCTCGTCCCGTCTCCCCGCGCACCGCCCACTTCCGTCCAGATCCACCTTTCCCCTCCCCTCGCCGACCACGCCCTCTTCCTCGCGCTGGCTCGCCCGTCGCGCTCCGCTTCCCTCTCGGCTTGAATTTCATCTTACTGTTAATCACGCGAGTAGAACGCCCGATCTCTCCCCGAGGCCTGCCCTCGCCTACTTGGCGCGCGCAGCGTGGCGGCTCTCGTGGAGTCCCACGCCCCAGGGCCTACGTTTCGTTTGCTCGCACGTCTCTTTTGCATACGCAGGGGAACTGTTCCTACGCCCATTAACGGCCGCTTTCTTCTTTTCCACGGGAACCGACAAGGACTTCATTTCACTTATCGCGGACGTGAGGAAGAAATTGTAATATTTTAAATGATTATTTTCACCATGTGCAATCACAGATTTTCTCCCCATTTCTGTCAACACTGAAAAACGGCAAGACATATAGTCACACGAGAAAAAAATCATTTTAGTTCTGCGTTTCATTCATTCAAAATCCTCCACATTATGTTAATTAGATTTTGTCCTTGATGTGCTCTAATGTTCTCATCATGTTCCCATCCCATCCACCAAGCCTGTCACATCCTGTGCCAAGGAACGTGTCCTTGCGAACGTTTCTCTTCTCTTGGCCCACTTACAAACGTATCCAAGTAACATGTTACACTTCGCCGCCGTTTTAAAATTCATTTTCTTCCCGTCTATTCTTCACGATCATCATTCTGCCCATCATTTTCCTCTCTAGTTTTTCGCCCTATCTCTAAACTACAGTATTCTTGAACCAGGACACGAGAAAACCCTACAGAGTCAAACACGAATTCATTCCTCTGTCTATCAATCCCATTGAGTTTCCGTTGAACTACGTTCTCGCATCTCGTGCTGCATATCACACCTTTCATGTCACTCACAAGTGACACACCCCGTTGTGCGTGATCGCATCCTTTGCTCACGCCTCATTCCCCCTCGCGTGCTCCGTCATGCCCATCCTGCCCGGGCCCTTCCGCGTATTTCAGCCTCCCTGTCCGCTCCGCATCCCCGGCGCTCGCCCTGCGGCCGAGGAGCGGGACGGGGTGTGGCGTGGCCGGCAGGGAAGGGGGGGGCAGCGGCAGTGACACGGGTATTTAAGCGGCCGGACAATGATCAATACAGCAGGCCATAAAAGCAGGCGGGTGGGCGGGCGGCCGCGGCCGGGCCACGGGATCGAGCGCGCGCGGCAGCGGGCTAGCCGCAACGCCGCACCGCAGGCACGCGGGGCGGGAATGCTAGCGTTGATGCAGCCAGCGACGGTGGCTGTGCGGTGGTGGTGGTAGCGGTGGCGGTAGTGGCGGTGGCGATGGCGATGGCGGTGGCGGTGGCGGTGGCGGTGGCGTGGCGATGGCGTGGCGATGGCGGTAGTGGCGGTGGCGGTGGCGGTAGTGGCGGTGGCGGTAGTGGCGGTGGCGGTAGTGGCGGCGATGGCGATGGCGGTGGCGGTGGTGGCAGCGGCGGTGACCGCAGCGGGCACGGTGACGTGAGGGCGCAGGTAAAGGTGACGGTGAAATTGTAGCGGAGATGGCGGAGTATGACGGTGATGGTGGTTGTGTCCGTGGGCGAGATGGGCGAGGATGCTGCGGAGTAAGCGAATATCCTACTTCAGCCGTGTGTCGCTCGCACTGACCGGTGCCGCTAAGTATGTCCCCGTCCGGACCCATTCTGTCGGTCGTGTCACTGTGTTCAACTTCTTTGTCCGAGCAAGACAGTCAGTGAGTCAGTAGGGAACGCCCACGCCGACCGTACAATAGCTGCAGACTAATCCACAAGCGATAATATCTAATCTAAGAAAAGTGTTATTGTTTATTATCTGTTATGTTTGTAATATTTGTAAAAGTTTCAACAGGCGATGTTTCAATTCGCCTCCCACTGCCTCTGGCTCCACCCACTGTGTATCATGTATCTCTGCTCCGCCCCATTCCTCTCCGACAAGCTTCACTCGACCGCGTCCCGCAATGATTGCACCACCCCTTTGTAATCGCTCCTGTTTCGGCTCTGTCATTTCCCACGCCTCGTGTGCGCTGCTATTCAGCATGTCCTGTATCTTGTCTCCGCCTTATCCGATTTTGATTTCCGCGATGCTGACTTCATTCCCTTACAAACCTGACATGGTTTCCTCTTCGTCCGCCCCTTCCTTTGCGCTCGGCGTCGATTCGCTTCGTGAGCTCCCGTGTCCAGAATCTCCACCTCACGATCTCCATCTAAACTTTTGGCCCTTCCTCCACTTGCGTTACGTCTCGCCTCTCACTTCATTAGCACTTCACTCGCAACCCGTTAGAGTAAAGATTCAGTGATAAGGCAAGTAACAGAGAGGCAATATATTCAAGGCGCAAGGCGGTCGTTCTATCTTCCCCATAGCGCAGACCGTGCTATCTGCATCTACAAAGGTTGCAAAGGCTCCCGCTTTGATGACCAAAGGAAGTTTCCACTTTAAGATAGAGTACATTCTGTTATTACTTGAGAAACGTAGGTAACTGGAGTGTGTGAAATCATAAATTGTATCGATAGAAGAGTGGAATATAACAGCAAAGTTAAATCAACGCTCCACAACTGCTTATTTGGTCAAAACTGACGCTCCCATCATTTAGTTAACTCCACTGCCAGTTTACCCCCTGTCACCTTGCCTCTGGCCTCCACTTCGCCACACCGTTATGACTCGTAAGCCCAGTACGGCCAAGAAGAGACTCTACCACAGATGGCTCGTAAGCCCTTGGCCTGCTTGGACGCTTTTATTCAGCCCTTATACCCCGACACGCAGTCACAACTTAATACTTGGTAGAGAGACGAGGGAAATAGATATTAGAGGTACAAGAAAGTAGTTGTACGAATAGTCCCCGCCATACCACAACACTAAAGCAAACATCTACGCCCAATCTCCGGATCCGAACCCGCAGACTACGCAACATCCGGCTGCCGCGTCGTAACCACTACGCCAAAGGACCCGGCGTTATTATCGCAAATTCCGCGTGCGCCGTTTCTGCCGGTGCCGTATCTCCATTTCGGCTTCTGCTGACGAACCCTCTACTACGTCCTCTCCACGGAAAATTCCCAAGAATTTCCCGTCACCCCTCCCCTTGCCAGCCCGTTGTTTAACCGCTTTCCAGCCGCCCCCTCGCCATCCGCATTGCACGTCGCGCGGGAGCCGCCCCCTCCGTCCATGCCGGCGCATATTTTAAACACGCGCCCGTTGATTTCGGTCCGGGGCGAGGCGCGGGCGGCCGCGCAGTTGTCGCGAATGATCCGCGTTCGGCAGATTTCGCGGCTGGCTCGCGCTCGCCCAACGCACGGCGCGCGTGCCGCTCTGACACGACCGATGCACGCGCGGGACGCGAAAACCCCCATCAGTACACGATGTGAGATACGCCACAGACCGCACATTGTTCGGGGTACACATTGCTACCTCACGATACAACACGAATTTAATTTCGTCAGTCTTCTCGTGTGTGAAGCTAACGCAATATCAACGCTGTTTCATTATTGCCTGATACGGAGTCAGATCAATAATAATTTTTATTATTGTTTTGTTAATTTGCGAAAATTATCAATGAATATAATTAAACATTACTTATATTTCAGAGTTTCTACGTATTTTTTAAATATTTCTAAATATTCTAAGCCTGCCCATAACACTACAAATTCAATTATTTTATTCTCATGAAGTTCAACATTCAATGAATGTACAATAAAATTATACAGTTTAACAATTCTTTATAATAATAATAATAATAACAAAATTAATAATACATTTTCATTTTGATCGTCATCCTAGCAGTCAGCTTACGCAAGTAGGAAATTACATGTAACAATAAAAATAGGTTTTGATGTCCTGACGACGTCGTTTACGATTACTTTCCACTTCCATACGTTACACTTCTGAACGACTTGATTCTGCGCAGCGACACTACTACCACCGCGACTAATTGTGCAAACTAGACAAGCTACAGCTCTCACTAAGAAAGAAGAAAAAAAAATTAATCGACATATTTAGAGAAAAGAGTGATTGTCCCGCATTTCATTGAATTTAATATTCCGTGGGTTAAACTGACAACGAACGCGTCGGGCACTTTCATGAGCGCCCCCCGCCGCAATGCGCCCCCCACCCCACCCCACCCCGTCTCTCTCGCCCCGGCCCCGTTCCGCTGCACTGCGCCTCCGCCCGCACGCCAATACGCATTTGCGAGCTGCCGGTCTTCCGCAACGCTCTCCCACTGACCCGCGGCGCACTGGTGAAAAGGTTCGGAAACGCGACGGAATTACATGTGCCGCGCGGTGATTATTCTGAACCCAAATCGACGCCATAAATGCATTTGGCTAATTAATACAGAGTTGACACTGGTGGGCGCGCTAATCCGACAATTTGCCTGTGTGCAACTCAATAGCTCTTGTTCGCCGGGGTGATTCAATGGCAGCTGCCGCGTCAAGTTGACAAGCAAAATAACAAGTTCACTACATTAAGAGTGTTGCTAAAATGAACTTCCCCCCTTTCTGTTGGAAGGTAACTTTAAATATTACCTATTCCTTTTCTTTCTTTGGTTCCCTAACCACCGTGAGTTATAAAACATACGACACTCGCATATAAGCAGTATTACCGAAGTTCTGAACCATGAGGGATGTAATTTGTATTATGACATCAGGGCCCAAACCTTACGGGCGTACTTGGAAATGGGTGCCTTTGATGAGTAGCCGATTATAAAGATATGATAATACTGATGGCGCAAGTTTAGAATGAGAGGCAGAGGTATACGGATAGCTCCATATACAAGTAGTTGGGGATGGGCTACATGCGAATGGAGGAATGCGAATGGAACTCATCGCCAGCACGACGTGAAAGGAAGGATATCGCGAAATGTCGCAATTCGTTGTTTAAAGCACTGGTTCAGTTTTTCCCCGGAACTGATACGATGAAACGATCGATCTCGTCTCTCAGTAGCGACGCCCGATGCAGTCACCCAGATGATGACGAAAATCCTGCACCGTCGAAATTCAAAGCGAGGGCTTGCCAGGTTATGAAGAAGACCAGTCGCGAACTCGCAACTACTTTCACGAACTAAACGGTGTAACTGCGTAGTGATTGATACTAAATTAAAACTCGTTCTCGCAAAGGTTCACGTTCACGAGGAGCCTATCAACGCGCTGCGAAATGTTCTCTCGTGACAATCCGTGATCTGGTACTGCTGCTTCCGCGCCGATGACGGCGCACGTCAATTTAGGTTTGTGCGACGAGTCGGCACGTGCATTAAACTTTTTTTTATATAAAGATATTTATTTGTTCTAAATGAAATACATCGATTCTTTACAGATGAGTTTTTACGTTAGTTAAAATATCTAAGCTAACTTAATCTATACTTTAGAGAAGATACTCTAGGGGTCAACCTCCGGGTTATGTATCATGGTTGGCTAAGATTTTGAGAAAGGCTTCAAACGAGAATCTATTTTGTATTCGGGTGTGGATTAGATTTTTGGGCAGTTTGAAATGGGATGCTGCTGGGATGTTTGTTAGGTTTTGGTAGAAGTTGATAGGTTTTGGTAGAAGTAGTGATATATGGGCTATTTGGTTTATTATTGTATTGATGTTTAATTTGGAATGGAGTTGTTTATTTCTTATGAACCAGGTAACATTTGTGATTAATCTGATAAATTTGATTTGAATTATTTGTATTTTATTAACTTTAGTGGGGGGCTTCGTTTGTCCAAATTGGACATGCGTAGAGCATTAGTGGCCTCATTATAGCTTTATAAATTGTTGTACTTTGTTTATGAGAGGAATTTATGTTTGTGGATTAGTGGCCGAAGTTGGAATAATTTATTTCTTGCTTGTTTAATTTTGATATCTAGTATATGGGTTTTCCAGGTTAGTTGTGTGTCCAGGTGATGGGGGACGTACATGAAACTAAGAGAGGATCAAGACATTCACCTTGGGGCAGGAGGTTTTGTCGTGATTCAATATAATAATATTCTTCACTGTTATAATCACAAAGGCGTTTCGGTGTCGGAAAATGAAAACCATTTTTCGAGAGTCAAATGCTGTTGTAGTTTACCGTAGGAAATGAGTTAATAGACGCAAAAGAATCTCGCACCCTTAGAAATCACTATGGTGCAATCATCTAATTCTACATAACGCTTATTCCTCTCCTTTATTCTAGCAAAACATTTTTTTTTTTTTTCAAAACGTTCATTGGGGAGTGGAAGCCAAGGCCCTTTCAATCCGCCTGCCAGATCCGACAGGGAACGCCGTTGCCCCTGCGAGGTTATGCAGCGCGACGCGCGAGTTCATTCACCGATGCTTCGCGCATTGCGTCGCTCCTCGCGGGGTTCGGGCTCAATCTCATTAATTGCTCGTTACGCATCGCAGCAGATGACGCAGTTGAATGTTGTAACGTGCGGGACAAAGAGTTGTTTCTTCGAATTCGGGGGAAGTGGTTAATTTATTGAACGCGTCAGGTGCGCATGACACTCTCCGACCAAACCAACATGTCATTATTCATGTTATTGTAATTGGCTAATAGCAAACACAAAATTGATCAGGTCCAAACACGTAGAATTTTTTTAAAAAAAAGTTACGTTCCTTTAGCACATGCTCTATCTAAAGACGAAAGATACAAAACGAACCCATTACAATACTCATAATTAATTTTATTATTTCGAATTGATCTTTAGTTAAATCTTAGTACTGTTTTAATATAGTATTCAGACCCTGAGAGACATAGCACTCAAACCTCTCCTGATAAAAATCAGAATAAATTTATTTCATTACAGTAGATGGGATATATTTGTAGTTGGAGGAAGGGGGGAAATGCTTCGCGAATATTAAAAACACTGAAATTAAAGCACAAAGGATATTGCCACGAACCGGTGTAAGAGTTGGTGAAAAAAAATGCCGCTTATTAGTTATAAATTAATGAAGTGAATAGTTTGATTCTCGTAGCCAATATGCTATTATTCAGACTCGGAATAATGACATCTGATCTTGACTCGAACGTAAATTAAATCGACCTTACTTTTAATAGTTTCCTGCATCTTTACGCCACACCTACATGAACTGAACTTGCGATGGATATATTTATTCAGTTCGATAGTCAATTTTTATAACATACATCACATTAGGTCTCATTAATAATGTCCAGAGTCATGAATCCAATGCGTTTACCATATGGAATTGTCAAAGATTATGGAAAGTAAATAAATAAATAAATAAATAAATAAATAAATAAATAAATAAATAAATAAATAAATAAATAAATAAATAAATAAATAAATAAATAAATAAATAAATAAATAAATAAATAAATAAATAAATAAATAAATAAAAATTAGGTACTGTAGAACCCCGGTAATCCGAACTAATTGGGGGTGTGGTCTGTTCGGATTATGCGAAAAAAATGTACCGTAGGCTACATATACAAATACATCTATAGGATTACCAGGCAATGCAACGTAGCGTGCGATGTGAGTAAATGGCAACGTAGCGTAGCGATCGCATCATCACATCACATCGCATCATCAAGCAGATTCAGTTCCTTACGGCAAAAGACGATTAACGATTTGGCAAGTTCCTCTCAATGAAAATTACATGTGATATTTAAATATGTGGATACACCGTATTTTCTAGTGCAATAAACCTTTCATTTCGACTTTTTTTTCAATAATTAGTTGTTCAGTTTTACAGTAATTATAAAATCCTTCCTTTACACAACAAATAAGCATTTGATCTATTATGTTTATTTTTCCTCCATTCCGATTTTTTTCGGATTATCCGAAATTTTGGATTTGCGGGGTTAGGATTAGCGAGGTTCTGCTGCATATTCTTAATTAGAAAAATCTATAATGAAACTTGGATAAAACGTAAGGCATCTATAACATTGACTGAAAAATATTAGAGTATATTTTTCATAAGAAGCTATTAGAAATAATGAATATGCTGCAGCGTTGCACTATTGGCGCAGCAAAATTAATCGCATTACAAACTAAAATGAGATTAATTCTTATGCAAGCTAAACGTAAAAAATGTCAATCAAAAATATATACTTTCATTCGTGGGTCATCTATTGGAAAGCGGTGCAAGTATTTCCCAGAGGAATCAACGACCAGAGCGCACAAATTGCAGCGCTGCACCCAGAGCATCACATAAATTAATTTATATTCTACAGAACATTCGATTCAAGTAAATCCGTATATAAATTAATTTTTAAAAAATGTGACAAACTTTGTTTTTGTTTTATACCATTCCTAAGACATCTAGTGGAAAGAGACAAACGTACTTTCCGAAAGTATCATCGACCAGAAACTCGATACTGACGTTGCTCCCATGCACCATGAGAAGCACGTAAATAAAAGTTACTTTACATAAGATTAGATTAATTTCGTATTCAACAAAGTTTCATTGAAAAACATTTTTCAAATTTTATTTTTCTCTTATCCAATAGTCAATAAACAGAAAACGCAAAGCGGCGACCGGGCGCCTCCGACACAAGCGCTGCACTGCGCGCGGCGCCTCGTCGATTCGGCCGGTGACGCGGGCGTGTTTACATTTGTGCGGTCGCAGAGCGGTTCGATGCGTGTGTCTCGACCGCACATTGGAAAAACATCGCAAAAAGCTTTCACGTCCGATGCTCCTCGCCGCGCCGGCTAAAAGCACCGCGTGCGTTTGCGACGCGATGCGACGCGACGCGGCGCAGCGCAGCGGCGGCGGCCGAAGGCGCGGGAAACGCAATTGCGCACGCGCAGACCGCGCCCCCCGCCCCAAAGGGACACCGACGCGTACATATTCATAGATACTTAGCGGCGCAATAGTGGAGCCCAAACAAAGCTGAAATGACGTTTTTGCGCGCTTTGGGTGAAGTATATAGATAGCGGAAACTATTTCCTCCAGTCGAAAGGGAACAGGGGGAGTGAGGGGATGTGATATTTCTTGCAGAATATGTTTGCTTTGCGTGGCCCTGAACTACGCTATTAGGGCAGCTAAACAACATAGTTTGCAGCGATGTGTGTAAACACCAGCGTCAAGCAACTTGCTCATGTGTGTTTTGTTGAAGTGAAACGTAACGAAAAAACCGTCAGCAAACGGTACGTTGCAACACGTCATAAAATAGTTAACATTTAAAAGTCCCGGTTTGAGATACGAGTTCATTAACGTAGTGATAGAGATTGTAAAACCAACAATGGCGACATAAAAACTGTGGAATCCATTTGAAAATTTTATGTGGTCAATCGCATACAAGTGATAATATTTTCGTGGCTATTTTCAACAAACAGTTTATAAGCTATTACTGACGTTGCCATAAAAGCGCTACATGTACACATCGAATTTTATTCAAACAGCGAGAGAGGGAAAGATACATACGTATTAGAAGATAAACATTCACAAACATGCATTATCTGAACAAATAGATCTTCATAAGTGTTCATTAACATTATTTGTAGTGGTTTTATATATTCAGAATCAACAAAACTACTTCAAATGATTTACCTAAAGATATTTTGAAGAATGAAGAATGAAACCACTAGAATTATTTATGCTGAGATTCTATTTTAAGCTGTTAACAAAATGAATTTACAGCGTAATACGTAAGAAACTACTAGGCGGCATGTTTTGCAGGTTTTTTAATGCGAAGGCAGGATAAGTTGCTTCATTGTTCTGCGCTCCCGCCAACACCTGCTCGAAACCGGAGTTGGGAAGGTTTAAGGCTGTGCAGACCGGCCCAGAAGAGAAACCGAGAACAAAGGCGTGGAGATCCCAGAAGAAGCAGATAATGTAGAGATTGGCGGAGACATCGTTAAACAAGACAACATGCCAACGACAGAAATGGAAATAAACCAAAATGCGATTAAAGAGGCATGATAATACAAAGGGTGAAGGGTCAGGAAAAAACGGATAGGGAAATGTATACGAGGGATGAAATAAAAAAATAGAGGAATATAAAGAGGCAAAAGAAATGAGGAAAGTGTGACTGAGATACAATACTGGGAAAGAGGCGAAACAGAAAGAAGTGGGGGGTGAATTAGAAGAGGGTAAAGAGAGAAAGTACAAGTAGGAGAAAAAGGAGGGAAAGATTAAGGCGAGAAAGAAGTAAAATGAACGATGACGTAAAGGAGAAGGGAGAGACGTTTAATCGAAGAAAAACAAAGGAAACGATATCCAAAGGAAGGGCAGGATATCGAAAAGAACGAAAGGATGGATGTCGTAAAGAATAATAACCAAGGGGACCAAGTGAACAGGAAGGATAAGCAAAAAAACGGGAGCTGCGAGGGGATCTGAGCAAGAGGCGGAGGTAAGCCAGCACAGAAACTATTATCTCACGAGTACATTTCGCAGGAAGCGGATGGGACAGCAGCGAGCGAAGGCGCCACAAGAGCAGATAATGTCAGCGGTGGCGCCGCCAGTGCCGAGCGCGCCAGGGGGGAACGCTCGTGCCGAAGGTAGAGTGCGGCGCGGCGCGGCGTGGCGCGGGACGGGGCGGGGCGGCGAAGGTCGGCCGCACCCAGCAAGAGCGCGCGCACGCGGCGCGGCGGGCACTTTCGGTTTCGGCAATCCTCCTCCTGGCCCCGGCCCCGGCCCCGGCCCCGGCCCCGGTCCCGGCCCCGGGACCGGCCCCGCCCCTCCCGCGCCCCGCCGCTCGCAATGCCGCGTCACGCCGCCACAGCCGCCGCCGCAGGTGCGCGAATACGGCGCGCGCGGCAACACGGCGCGGGGCAGCCGGCGGCGGCGGCGGTGGCGGCGGAGGAGGAGGTGGCCGAGCCGGACGGAGACGGCGGCGTCCGGGCGTATGAGCTTGGGGAGGGGGGGGGGCGGAAGAGGAAACGAACACAAAGAATTAAGAGTAGGAGGACATGTATGAGCTCGTTTAGGAATCAGATGGAGTCAGATAAAAAAAGTACATTGAGATAAGGAGGTAACGCAAAACCGGTACCGGTGGGAAAGGAGGGATGTAAAGGGACTGGGGGTGCACCCGGAGACAAGATGGCGACGAGAAATTCGATAGATCGAGGAGGAAAGTTGTGGAAAAGGAGGAAGTGGAAAAACCCAAGGATGTGGTAATAGTCAACACAAGGGGGGTGGGGGCGAAGGAAAATACGAGGATGTGAAGGAGGGAGTAACGACATTAGCCGGTGGTGGCGGACAAAAGACGGAGACGAGCGAAGCGAAGAAGCGCGCCGCCGCGCCGGGGCGAATCCTGCGGACGGGACGTTGGCGCAGGAGGAGAAGAGACGAGGAGATTTAGGACGAAGTGACAGAAGCGAGGCGGTTGTGGGAGTGAGGGTGGAGCTGACGGCTTTAGAACGCACCGGATGCAGCAAGGCAGACGAAGTGGGGCGGGGCGGGGCAGAGCGGGGCGGAACGGGGCGGGGCGGGGCAGAGCGGGACGGGGCAGAGCGGGACGGGGCGGAGCGGGACGGGGCAGAGCGGGACGGGGCGGAGCGGGACGGGGCAGAGCGGGACGGGGCAGAGCGGGACGGGGCAGAGCGGGACGGGGCAGAGCGGGACGGGGCAGAGCGGGACGGGGCAGAGCGGGACGGAACGGGGCGGAGCGGAACGGGGCGGGGCGGGGCGGAGCGGAACGGGGCGGGGCGGGGCAGGGAGGGGCGGGGCGGAAAGGGCGGGGGGGCGGAGGAGCTGTCCCCAGCTGCGCCATCGCTGCCTGGGTGTGAAAAGAAAGATTTGGCGTTCGGCCCACGCCCTTAATTGCCGGCATCTGACAGCTCGACAAATGGGGCAACAGCGTGCTCGGACGGTGGCGACATCCGAGAACCGCTGTTGGGATAATCATTTGGACAGAGTCAAATCCATTTAATTCATATGCCCTGCATGCAAATGCTCAGCGGCAGGTGAGTTGGTTCAATAAATTCTTTACTGACGAGAGATGGCGGAAATAGCATTTCAAGATTAGGTTTTGGGACGTCGTCTTCCATTGGTTCCTCGAATATTATAACTTAAAACTCCTCCTGAAGAACAAAATTTCTTTCAAATGCCAATCTTATGACATTCCACGCAAAATCAACTTCGGGAGATTTTATTGGTTAGTATTTTAATTTTTGAATCACAAAAACTAGTCACCAGAGACGGAAAATGGAATAGGATCCTCGGGCGGAACACTTCAAAGCAATTTTGTGCCAAGCTAGAAATACAACAGGAAGGAAAGTTCAAAGGTTTGGCATTTCTCCCAATGAGTGCGGTTACCCTGACAGTTCGTAAGAATCTGCGAGTGCCAACCTCATCTATGTTCTGAAATAGAAAGAAAGTAGTTCTGTGAAAATGACAATCATCTTGCTTTTATTTAGAAATGCAAATAGGTCTAGAAATCATGATGGATAAAATCGCAAAAAAAGTTAATTTTGGGAATTTCTGTTACATTTGCAAACGTTTCTTAGTGAAAGACAAGGGTGAAAGGGTGATAACAAATGTAGGTCAAAATTATGGGACAAGGGAAACATTATGGTAAGCATTTTGTAACAGAATTACAAAAAAAACCCTCATTCACTCTTGGAAAAGATAATTACAATTCTGTGTGAATAATTGTTACTAGAAATTGTTATAAATTTATAGCTCAACGAAACTGAAAAGCTAAAAGCACTTACTTTGTCATAAATAATTTATAAACAGTGGAAATGCATCCTTGTTTTGACATTAAAATTTCATGTACATGAGGTTTTTAAAGTCATGAATCAACTGAGCAGCGATCATAACTGATACACTATATCCAATTGAATTCCTCATTTATGTAAATGTGTTGAAATTATTCAGGTACGAATAAATTATGAATTTCGAAATCACATCTTGAAAGAATTAAATTTTATTCATTTTTTACACAACAAAAATTCTAGGCATCCTTCACAATCGGAGACTAGATCCACACCTAACCACAAAAGCATTTAACGAAAGATGTATTGCAAGCATTACAGCCTCTCGGTGAAAAGGAATTAATTTGCCACGGATAACGTTAAACCGTGGATAATGAAAATGTTTTTGGTTAAAATGTGTTAATTGAAGGTTAACTAGGAATAATTATGTAAAAATTTAGAATGTTACAATGATAAACACATTTAGCAATTAATTTTCATTTGATGCAATTCAAATTAATATAACTTTCGTAAATAACTTACTTCCTTCATTTACAAAAGATAGTTTTTTTTATTGAATTCCCGGATACTCGAACCCCGTATCATGGAGGTTCCACTGCAAATTAATTTTAACTATCCAGAAACAGTACATTTTAAACTTCGGGAACATTTGCCTCAAGATCTTCCCACCACGGGAAATGCCTGGGCAGGCCTTCCTTCCAGGCTCACGCTGGCCCACTCCAGCCTTTCCGGAAAGGATCTGTCCGGGCGCCAGCGCCCCCGGCGACCGCCCGCCCACCCGCCGCACCGCGTCACACCGCACTCGCGCCCGCCTGTCAACATCGCAGAGTAACACGCACTAAGCACACACAACACACTAGCACGGGCTGCCTAATGAAGTGCGACATACGTCACCCGAGCTCACCCTGTTTGACCTCTACTGCTCAGGTATGAGTCGGGCTGCGGCCGGCCGTACATGGCGTCACGGCCCGGAATGGGGAAGGACGCCACGCCGTGAATGAACAACAAGACCTCGGGCTCAGACAATAAAACACGCGAGTAATAAATCATACACGCCGCGCGTGGATAGATCCGACATGCAAAGAACATTTACATCCGGCGCACAAGTTTCCACTGTTTATAATGCAGTTTTATTTCATTAACCCAATCGGGAATTCGCCTATTGTTGGCATTATGTTCATTGTTCATGACTGACTTAATGCATTTAATTTAATTCATCCACGGGCGTGTATTTTGGCTATCCCGAAGCGAATGAATATGAAGTTTTGGAACCACAGTTCATACGACCACAATTCTTTCTATACTGTAAACAAATCTCCACCTCCATTTCAACCTGTCCTGCAACACAGTAGCCTCTCCGGAATGCTCAGCCGCGGGCACCACAAACAACACACTGCGCGGAGACAATACAACGGAGCAATTAATCATGTACGCCCCGCGCGGATCGATCCGTCAGGAGGGGGAGGTTTACATCCGGCGGATAAATCTGGACAGGAAAGAATGACCAGTAGGGTACCATTCAAGAATTATTGCTTCTTGAATTATTTAAAACCAAATATCGTTTTCCGCATAAGTAACGAGGACGATGTAAGTTTCGCTTCTGTAAGTTTCTAACCATTCCCAACATGTATATTTTCACCTGGATGTATTTTTATTCCCAAAACCTGCGATCCGCGATCAAAATTGAAGTATCAATAAATAAAAAACAAATTAAGACTTACTCTATAAATCTTACTTCAACTGAATCCCAACTGTATGTTAAATATTATAAACTTATCTCAAATTGAACATAAATAATATATTGTCTTTAATACTGCTAATTCATTTCCATATTTACGATTATTTATTCTCAATTAATAGGAATTTTAACGAAATTCGTGACATTTAGTGTAGCACTAGCTTCTAGCAAATCATTAATGACTGAGTATTAAATATATGCGTTAGTGAATGAAGAACCGACATAAAAATAAAGCATTTGAATTCTCAAAATAAAACATGATAAATCAATATTTAGGGCATCCTAACTAGGGACCTTGCTTATAAAGCGGACCATAAGCAGCCGTACTAGCCACGCTTCCATTCCAGTCGGTATTTTGTTATTCAAACACATTATGTAACCTCCAAGGTCGCGAAGTGGCAAGCCACTCGACGGGGGCCCCGCGCAAAACGAATACGAAGGAAGGAATGCAGACGTAAGCACCCACATACAGAGCCAAAGAACGCCCAAGGATCCGTCCACAGCAATCCTTACAGGCGAGTGGGTGGAGACGAACCTACGTGTACGTCAATCTGTGGGTTGCTTGATCGGAAGGGAATGTTATGTATCGGTGCAGGAAGATGTTCTGCCACGTTGGGCGTATAGGAATTTTGTTGTATAGTTCTTCTGTGGCTGTGGATCTAATGAATCTAATATTTACAAGCTGTCCAATATCTAATTTCTTTAAATTTATTTCTATATTTCTTCCGTTCAATCTCTATAATAGCATAAATTACTTTTCAATACATGATTAACACAATTTCTGTACGATACGTTCTTTTTTGTATTTAATTTCTTAAATTTTGCAGGTTTTCAAAACCTCCAATCATACCATTAAATATAAACTCTATCAATCAATGGAGCTATTTTATCGATAAAACGTCGCGTCTATATCACTCTTGGGGATGGAAAATTCGTGTCCGCAAGAAACATTTTGGAAACAACGAACCATCAATTTCATTTTACACGTCAATGTACTTTGAATGTGGGATTTCGCATATTTTTGACAGTGATGATTTGATTGGAGAAAGCAGTCGTTTTCATTTTTTTTTTCTTCAATCTAACCCGATGTTCGCAGAGATCGAACAGAAAATATTGGAATGCTAATTGCAGTCGAGTAAACCTGATTGACATGATGACTGGTAACAAAAAGCTTTTTTGAAGTTATATGGCTTCTGTTACCAGCATTACAACTCTAGTCGATTTCACGAATCATATTCCAAATGTTACACGAGAATACTCTTGTTATTTCGAGCAAGTGTTTTCCGTTCCATTTACCTACTGAAATCGGTATTTCAATAACTGTTTCAACAGCAACCATTTGCAGGCAGTGCATAGTTTTATTTGTTGCCTTGCAAAAAACATTACAACTCAATAAAATAATTATTAGACATCTGCAATACTATTCGATCCTCCCGCTTGAAGTGACTTGCTTGAGCACAAACTCAAGAACAAATGTTGGATCAATGTAATAAAAATGTGTTAATGGTTATTTGTTGTTTCTGAAAAAAATATATTTTATAAGATTCCGTCATTAACTGGTTCAGCGAAATCTCCGTTGCAGTTACATTAACTTTGTGTTTCGCATATCCACGTTTTTACATCTACTACTCGTACCACGTAATCTACATAGTTTTACGTACATAGCTTTGTTAAAGGCATAGAGAAAAATTAAAACATTTTGTGGGCTTCTGATCGACGGAGTATCCCGCCCGACGCAAACCACGCCAAAATTCGCGAACAATAACACTATCAAATACTCGCATCTTCGCCCGGATGGCCGAGATCGTTAAGGCAGTAGTGCCGTAGTGATCTTGGACTAAAAGATCGCGGGTTCGAGTCCCGCCTCGGGCATGGTTGTATTTGTGTTCACCCCTAACATAACCTCCGCATCATGTCATCTTCATAGTTACATAACGTTAAATCCAATAGTGGTCGCTAATGACCTAGATGTTGCTGCGACCTTAAATAAATGAATTTAAAAAAAACAACCTCGCAGCAAAGGGAATCGACTCGTGCCCGGCGCCCACGTGTCTCCCGCAGCGGCTCCGGAGCAGCCGGCGGCGGCGGTGGCGGCGGCGGGGAGCGCAGAGGGAGGGCAGGCCGGCGCGACGAGTGACAGCTCAATATTCCGGAGTGCAGCGCGCCGCGATGCATCCGACGGCGCTCTCATTCAGAAACATCGGAGCCAAGGACGTGCGCGGCACAAGAATGAGGCGGGGCGACCTTCTCCCCGATCCCGCAAAAAGAAGAAAAGCGACGCCAAACTAGAAGCGATGCAAGTTCCTTCAAGTTATCTCCAAGGGCGAGGGCACCCACTCCTTCACTCCTTGGCGCGGGGCCAACTCTTCTGCGCCCGAGACGCTGACGGCGCACGCTGGTCGGCTCTTTAATAATAATAATAATAATAATAATAATAATAATAATAATAATAATAATAATAATAATAATAATAATAATAATAATACGGAATGTTCTAGGGAGCCAATTCACTCTTACTCCACGATTGAAGAGATTGGAGGAGTGAGAGGTTACCATATGCTGTATAGAGATTTGCAAGTGTGTGGAACTTGTTCTCCGAGAACCAGTAGAATCAGAAGTAGTTAAGTTCATTCCTCTATCGGCTTTTATAACTAACGATTGTGTGAGTGACACATAAACTGAGTCACGAGTATAGCTATGTCGCGAGTCTGAAATGGAAATAAAATAATTAATAAATAAAATTTTTTTAGGAGGTGGCGTTTATTTATGAAACAGAATAATATAATTTTGAACTGCGGTAATTTCAATTTGTAGCTTGTCGAATAATGATAGAACGATTGCGCATCCTAACAAATTCGCTTACATGAAATATGTCAATATAATTCTATGAAAACATGAATGCAAAACGAAGCTGACAAAAAGTATACCTGTTATTAAATCCACCTACAGAGTGTGAAAGTTGTACTACTAATCCACTACTGAGTTGTGAAAGATCCACTGTAAAATGCCACAACAAAACCACCCTTCGTGTCTACTAAAGCAGAAACCGAGAAAAAAAAACTCAATTTCTATTAAATGGACTTATCTCATTCGTTATTTCGTTTGGTTACGTTAACTTTGAGGTCAAAATGATTGCTGGGAAATCATGGAATATGTTATCGCACCCTGAATGGTATTTCGGCCCACTGCGCTGACACTGGCATGCAGACACGCACACGTGCGCACGCGGGTACGGCGCTGGCATTGTAGGGACAGTTTTTGTGCAGCCCCCTGGCATACTGCCTTCAACAGAACTCGAAGGGGTAGGGGGATTTCCAAACAACGCATCATCGTTGGGCCGTGATACCGGCCTGCTGCGCGGCGAAATACGCACTCTGTCAGTCAGCACGGGCCCGATGACATCTCTGCGATCCCAATTCGAGATCTTTTAATAGAGTGGAACTGTATTTTTAGAAAAATGGATTGAAACGACGAAATAGGACAGTCATGCGATGTTATTTTATCGCTTTCTGTTTTTCGCAACTTGACCTATTTTATCGCTGTTTTGCAAGTGTACATACATTAGAGATCGAGATACGTGTGAGTATAGGGAAGGAAATTTCCAAGAAATTTCAATTAGAACAATTTATTCTTCGCTATACATGGCCCTTTTTAAGGTATCATTTACTCTTTTTTATATAAACATCTTACATGATGCTGTCATGGTTATTTCTTTTCAAATATATTAATTTTATTGCGGCTTTTTATGTAATCAGATTTTCCACATTCTTTACGTTGAAGTGTTCGCATTTATTCACACTTTCTGGGCTTCTGTTTAATCGCTCCATACCGCTCACGTGCGCTCGTCTCCATGACTGCATTCCTTTGTCTCTCTAGCGGTTACATTTCGAAGATTCTCTGCGAGTTGTTCCGTAACGATCTCCTCTATGACATTCAAGAATCCTAACAAATTCGCTTACATAAAATGTGTCAGAAAAGGGACATGTAAGTTTAAAAAAAAAAAAAAAAAAAAGGCAAAATGTAACCGTGATCCCTGCTTCAAATAAAACAAAAACGAATCGAAGATATTTCGAGTCGCCATTTTTTGCCTTTATTTGAAATATAATTACAAACTAAAAGACACGCGACATTTGATAATATTACGGCAAATACAGAGATATGAATATTGACGCCAATCCAGAAAATAATCTGTATTGTTATCCGAATGCAAACCATCAGGTATCAGATTTTCCGACAAGTGTGTGTAGCATTTCACCAACATTCTCCCTTTATTGTATGGCAAACGGAAATAGAGCAAGAGACGTCGTCTGAAATTCCAGCATTAACAAAAGCCTAAACATATAAATGTACACTATTCCCACTTCTATTTTCCTCCCACACTTTATACTAGCGTTGATAGTGCAGAGCCGGAAACAGGCATATAAACATCAAAATATCCAACCGCCGGATGCAAACACTGCCGTTGTTGATTCACGCGGAAGCGCACGTGGCGGGTTCCCAGCAGAGGAGCTCTCGGGAGACTGCGGGGCACACGAGTTCGCTCCCCCCTAGGAGATGGAGAAAGGTCTGCAGCCGCAGACGCCGCTGAGATGGGGGTGGAGGCGAAGGGAGCGGAGGCGGAAGCAGAGGGTGAAGGCAAGTTACACGAAGGGTGGAGTGGAAGCAAGGGGGTGAGGTGGGCGAGCGCGGGGTGGAAGTGAGCATGGACGCGGGAGGCACACGGTAGAAGCAACAGGAGCAGGAGGTGAATTGGGGGGCGGGAGCAGATATGGAAGTAAGGGAGGAGGCGAGCTAGTGGAAAGGTGGACTTGGCAGTGAGAGGTGGTGAGCGTGGAGACGGTGTGGAGGTAGAAGCAGGTCGTATAGCTAGTGGATTTGTTTGTTTGTTTCTTTGTTTAGTGGCACGCCAACTGCCAGGGTCATTAGTCCCATAAACATAGTGCATGTTTTTGGCTTGGAAGGTGGCTGTGATCTTTCACCAGCTGTATGGCTATATCCGCCGCCGACCTACCGTTGGCTAGCGGGATTTTCCCTAACCAGGTATCTCCCATCAGCGGGACACCACCCCATCCGGGATAACCTGTAATACGGAGGCGAACGCGCGGGCGGGCATGGAGAGTGAAGACGTGGGTGGGGGCGGTGGAAGCATGGAGTAGAAGCAAAGCGGGAGTGGTAGAAAAAGCGTGTGTATAGGCGATGGCGAGGGGGCTGAGGGTGGAAGCAGGGGTCCAGGCGGGCGCGCGGGCGAGGGTTTGGAGGTGGGTGGAAGCCAGGCGTGCTGAGACCAGTGGTTCGGTTGGGAGGGGGAGCCAAGGGCATCGGCATAGGGTCGGAGGGCAGGTCGCAAAGAAAACAATGCGCTGCCTACCTGCGCGCCGCCGGTGGTCGGGGTGCACGGGAAGGGCACAAAGGGTGAGGATGAGGATGGAGATGAGAAAGCCAAACCCCTAAGCGGCCTTGGTCTGGATGAGACGTCGAAATATGTATTCGCCAGGGAGCGGGGATCTGTGTTCAGTGCAAGAGAGGTACGTGAAGACGAGTAATGAAGGTGTCCCTACGATAAGTGAAACTGACAGGTATCCGCAAACAACTTTTACAATACCTGTTAATGGCATAGCTATTAATTTACTTATCTTCACGCCTTAGAATCACTGAGCTTTTATAGGTAAATTAAGAACAGTTAGATTGATGGTATTTAACACTGTTAATATTAAAGCACACCTTTCATCATCCATCGGTAAACACTCTCGGGTAAAGAATAGAACACATTTCGAAAAAATACAATGCTTCGATTATTTGTGTAAAAGATAAAAACATTTAAAGGGATGACGTTTTATCTTGAACCATATGACAAATTATTATTAATACCTTCATCATTGTTTTCCGTTTATCACGCTATCGGCAGCAAAGATATGCCAGTCAACAGAAAAATGTGCAGTCCTACTAGTCACACAAATATTACTTTCCTCTTTAATTGGCGCGTTCAGTAATTTATTTGACGCAATCATGTCCCGTAATAAAACTCATGGACAACAACAGGCTCACGCGATAAAGGTTTATCGAATTCTTTTTCTGGTTTAGTCGTATTTCGTCTCTGTCAGGCAATTTGTCTTTCAGTATTTCCATCTTTCGTAGTTACAATTCAACACGTTTTAAACATCTGCTGCTAAAGCAGACATTCCTGTCGATAACCGCTGCAAAGTAATTTCATTCAGATTTATCACTCTTCCAGGCAATGGCTGTCATTCGGATTCGCAGCCGTCCGGATTATAAACGTGTTGCTCCAGCGCAAGTCTGCCCAACAAATCAAATGAATATTTTTCAGATTGTAATAATAATGAGGAAATCAAATAATAAATTAGCTGAAGCAAGATCCTGAAAGGATACGTCTGGCAAACTGGAGATGCTGCTGAGAGACAAGGCCACGGAGTAATTTACTATTTAAAAACAGTTGGAGACACGGAATTAATAATGAACGATAATGAATAACGTGTAAATTAGAAATTATTACCGTATAATATTGTTAATTTTTATTCCTTCTTGGTGCTGAGTCGTCTTTCACGATACGTTCGTGAAGGACATATTTCGAAATGTCCCGTTTTCCTCAGGAAACACTGGCGGGCGGGGACCGTTCGGACGACTAGTCGGAACGAAAAGAATGGGCAGCAACTGGCTCCGTGGGCGCAGTGCATGAATGCACCGCTCGTACGACTTCTGGAAGTTTCGCTATCAGATGCCGATGAGTCACGCGCTGGAGAGGCTCTCTTCGGCCGATAACGCGACACACCGGCCGCGCGCCGCCGCTCCGGCGCCGAGGCGGGGGCGGGAGGCGGGGCATGTGGGCGGTTGGAAGAGGAGGGCAGCCGGAGAGAGGAGGCTGGATGCGGGGCGGCGGCAGGGGCGTGGCGGCGAAGGGAGGGGTGCGATACGACGCGACGGCGGCAGGAGCGAGTGAGCCACGGGCGGTGAAGGTGTGGTGGCACCGTGACAGAGGCGGAGGTAGCGGGGCAGATGTGGGGGCGGTGGGGATGAAGCGGGGGCGGTGAGGCAATGGCGGCGCAAAGGAGTGAACGGCGGGGCAGAGGAAGGGGCGTTGAGACACTTGAACTGCGGGACAGGTGCGGGGGCAACGGACGAATGACGGGATGGAGGGACAGAGGCGTGGGCGGGGGGGGCACAGAGGTAGGGACGGTGAGACAGGTATGAGTGGCCGGACAGAAGCGGGGGCGGTGGAACTGTGTCGGAGTGACGGGGCAGAGGAGGCGGCAGCTGGAGAGATCTAGGGGCGGCTGGTCAGAGGCGGGATCGCTAGGACAGAGGCGGGGGCGTTGAGACAGCTCGGAGCGGCGGGACAAATGTGGGCGCGACTGAACCGTGGAGGAGTGGCGGGAGAGACAAGGCAGAGACGGGGAAGGCGGAGGCGGTGGAACAGAGGCGGAGATGGTATGACAGGTAGGGAGGCAGGGCAGAGGGTGAGCGAGGGTGGCGGTGCAGTGGCGGACATGTAAGACAGGTGGAATGGCGGGACAGAGGCGAGGACACTGAGACGCAAGCGGGCAAGCGAGACAGTCGGCGGCGGCGGGACAGAGGCGGGGGCGATAGAACAGAGGTGCTGCCCGATATCGACAGCGGCGGCACTATCAGAAGCGCCGCGACGCCGTTACAGCGCGTGGCCCTGTTAGGTGCGGTGTACTGTTAGCTGGCACCTGGCGGAGGCGGCGCGGCGCCGCGCCGCTGGGCGCCGCGGGGCGGCCCAGGTGCCGTGATCGACCGGTGAAGCGGACGACATCGCGCCGCAAGCTCGTGGCTCCGTGGCACGGGGCGCTCCGCGATGGAGGAGTGCAGCAAGGAATAAGCGGACAACACAGGGTTATTGGGGGCCACTTGTGATTCTCACCCCATTCTCATTGTGCACAAGACGAATGCTTCAATTTTTATACCATTAAGAAAACAAAAAAAATTAAACTTATATCTACACCTCTTTAACGTTGTCAATAGAAACTAATATTTAGAACAATTATTAGAATGATCATTACGTGTATATTGATTTCAGTTAACAATTTTTTCAACTAACATTTTTACGATTACATGTTTCATTATTATGTCCACCTGTATAGTGAACGTTTCCAGCATATATATATCACTATAATGATATTACCACAAGGTTTCAGAATGAAATATGTTGTATACTCAACTACTCTTTCAGCGACCGTGGACGTACTTTTGCATTGGACACGTACACAAGTGATTGGAAACAGACTTCATCTCTGGGATTATCTCAATGCACAGCTCTCTGATTGGATCTGAAATCCATTGGGATGACAAACGGACGTCTAATAGAGTATTACATCTCGACAGCTTGATAAAGTGTTTCAAAATTCCATCAGAGAAACTCCAGTACGATAGGATTCATTTACCTCTACAAGTAACGATACCCTAAAAGATTAACATCACATCAACAATTGATGAATTGTGTAAGCTTATAACTGAAGTTATAGAAAACATATCCAATGTTCAAAACAAACTCTTTCTCGATTTGCCGTGCGCCACGCAAACTGAAAACCCAATTCACTGGCAGTATCATCCCGACATTGCCCACGAACAAATAATATTTTCAAATTACGAATCCTATACACTACGAAACCAACCCTCCACCATTGCCATTTCAACTTCCAACCGAACTTTTCCGGTAACTCCCAAACGGAGAGGCGCACCCGGGAAGACATTTACGATATCGTGTCGCCAGTGCTTTAATTTCTTCCCTTTGCGGCCAAATTTAGATTTCATCAAGAAACTTTCCCGGAACTTCCCAGCATTAAGCGGCACGAAAACAAGTCGAACGGTTCGTGCGGGCGGCGCGCGCTCCTTCCGCGCGCGGGTCCATTCGTTACGACGGAAAAGACGCGAAGCGTGCTGCGCCCGCGCCCGCTCCCAGCGCACACGGCCTTCCCTCCCAGCTGACGAATGGCCCACGCTGCATCCGATATGTCCACGATCATTAGAAGAAGACCGTTACAATTACGCTATTCCGTTGAGGCTCATTATTCTACAGAGAAGCATAATGATGTGTAGCTGGTTTGAATTCGAGGCTGCTCGTGAAGAATTATTAAGAAATTAAAGGGCGTAAAGTGAACTTCCTTATATTTGAAGACCGTGAATTTATTAGTGAGTTGTAAAAACAATGGGGGGGGGGGGGGCGGGCTCGAAATTCAATTTATTTAGAAGGAAAAGTGGGTGGTACTTCAGGCCTGCTTTGGAACAAATACATTCTAATAAAGCTACACTGCAGTGATAAATAGCAAGCTCTCAATGCTATTTCCCCTCACGTTCCTATTGTTTGAGATGTCTAAAGAGAGTGAAATTAAACTACAGATAAATAATTACTTTTAGGAGATCCGACAATAATCATGCATCTTAAGAGGAGATTGATTGTCTTAGATTACAAATCATATCAAACACAATAATCCCATGAATCCAAGAATGTCTCGATTGCAACTCACGATATCTCTTCCTGGGTACCTTAATGTGGTTCATTTCAAAGGAGAGCTAGGGTGCTTGATATTTCATATTTAATCTTTCCTTTCTAAATTTCAGAGGACAATGTAATACAAAAAAAGGTACAAATCACTATGCAATTCATTGTACACCATTGTTTTAAATGCATTCTATTCCCCTTAGTAACAAACAACATTCAGATAATCCATTCTATCCCTTTTGATAATCCATCATTAAGAAGAAGAAAACTAAAAACTGTTTTGTTCCACAAACAAAAGAAAACGGAAAAAAGCAGCGATTTGTTCGCGGTGACAAGTGTCAGAAGCACTCCGCGCCGCCCCCGCCTCCCGGGGCACGTGCACGCGCCGGCGCGCGCGAAGGAAGAAACTCTGGCGGTGACAGCGAGCGGAGAGGGCGGGGGCGGAGCGGAAGGGGGTGGGGTGAGTCCCCCCTCGCGGGGCTTCCGTGACCCCGGCCAGTTAGGCCGGTTTCCTGAAGCTCCGCGGAACCCGGATAGCGCCGCCGCGCAGCGCTGAGCGCCTTCGCCACCGTCGCGGACCGAGAGCGATTCGGCCCCGCGCCGCTCCGCTCGGCTGGGCGCTGCCTCCGGGCGCAGGGGGGGGGGGGGGCGCCAGGCACGCGCGGGAGTGAAGAATACGGCGCAGCACCGACGCTCGACATTACCGGAGGAGAGGGCACGATGAAGGAGAGGGATGCGATGGCGTGAAACGTGTGCAGGGGCGCGCGGAGAGACGCGTCTGACGCGTAATGAGACAGAAGGAAGTCGGATAAACAAAGAAAGGAAGGGGGAAAGTTAAAGGATGGATGAATCGGAAGGGAGAAAGGGGGATGTAATGGAAGGCACATTAATGTAAACGAGAGGGGAAGAGAGAGCGAGATAGAGACAAGAGGAAAGACGAAACAAAAATGCAATGTAAAGTAACATTGGCGTGACCAATGTAGAGGGGGGGGGGGGGGACAAAGAAGGTACGGAAAAAACTTTAAAACCTAAACATAAGAATTCAGAATGGAAGAATAGAATGTGTGATGTCGGTGGCATCGAGTGTATCAAAATGGCAAAAGAAAACACCGGTTCATCTACGAAATAGAGCGAGTAAAGAAGAAAGTAAACAGAAAGAAAAATCACGTTGACATCGTTTTGACAATACATTGAAGTAGACGATACACATGCACTAAGGCCGATGCACATTATACATATGAAACGAAAGTACGAGCGCGAATAAAAGTAAAATGGGAAACTTTGTAAAGGTAAAAACGCGCAACCTCTGTAACCGGTCGTACAGAGAACAAATGATGGCTCCCAAGACGAATAAATTTTGAAAGAGATGAAACACTGAAGAAGACAAGAAAGGGAAGAAAATGAAGTAAAATGGGGAAAATGAGATTTAAAAAATGCCTCAAAAACATAATAAAGATCAAATTGCGCAGGGAATAAAATTAACTTCAAAAGACACCACCATAAGAAAAAAAATGCCTAGCCAGAGAGAATAGCAAAGCGAGAAGTTGTGGGAGAGCGGAGACGATGCGATGTATAAATCAATATCAGGCGCTCAACAAAATTAAGGATACAAGAAAATTATAGAAGTATAATAAGTACACGGTTCAAATAAAGGAAGTAAATATGAGAAGAATGCAAAAAAAAAAAAAAATTGTGAATCGGACAGAAACAAGAGCACACTCGTGTCCGACGGGAGCGCGTGGAGCTGAAGGCAACAGTTAATGACAGCGGCAGTGCGGGAGAACACGAACTCAACAATTAAGAGGAGAAAATAATTAAATGAGATTAGACGCGGAGAGGGTAAAATAATGGCAAGGAAACGAAAAACGACTTAAAATTGCCCGGATTCTTCCTGAGGACAGAAACGAAGATGGATCCCTTCTAGAGAGGTGCAGATGGAATTAAAGGTGAAGGAGAACAGCAAAATGTGGAGGATGGGGAGTTAGCAGCAACTGTGGAAAGGTGAAGAAAAAAGGTGATGATCTGAAATATAAGTGGAACATTTCTACTTCATTTATAAAGAGACACGAAATGAAAAGAAATTGACGTACAAAAACAACGAAACACAAAGAAAGGCAACATTTTCTACAGAAAGAGCAGAATAAAATGAACGAAAGAGGAGAGAAGCACGCTCATTACGGCAGATCGGAGAATAGGCTTTCTTCCTGGCAAGGCGCATGGAGCGAGAAGTGGACGTAGAACGAACCTGACAGTAACGACGCCAGGCATAAAGAGAAATAGAAAGAAAACACAAGACACACGAAACACTACACAAAAAGAAGAAAATAATGAAATAATTAATGAAAGAAAGAAATACACGAGAAAGTAAAATAAAAAACGAACCCGAATAAAAAAATGGACAATGAAGACCTCTCCTCACCCCGTAAAGACAAAAACACGGCTAGGCGTGGACCCAGAAAGATAAGATAGTTGCGAAAACTTGACTTACGAAGAAAATCTTAACACAAAAAGAAAAGATTAATATAAGAACGAACGATGTAAAGAAAGAACGAAAGAATAAAAGGCAGAATCGAAGAGGGAATGAAGGAAAAGAAAAAATAAAGAAATGGAATTAAGTGAATGGAAGGTGTAGTCCCCCCCCTCGCCGTGAAGAGAGAATCGCGGTTAGGCTTCCATCCTCGCCACGCGAGCAACGGAAGGAGACCGGAGATGGCAGAGGCGGGGCGAGGGTCGCGATGGCGGAAGCGGAGCGGAGGGCGCGGCGAGAGCCCCTGCCCGCGCCACTGCCCCCCGCTCCCGCTCCGCCACGGCCTCCTGTGAAACCCCGCGGCTGCGCCGGAGCACCTCGCTTCCGCACCTTACACGCGGCGCCACTTAAGACTCCATTCGCTCCGCCACCACGTCTCCGGGGTTTTGACAGGCGCAGTGGAAAAGAAAGAAAGAAGAAAAAAAAGAACGACCACTAAAACTTGCATGTGAAAAACTTCGTGAGCATAACAAGACGGCGGACTCATTACCACTCAGCCGGTGCTTCGTGTTTCCTGTTGCTCGTCCGCAACAAGTTTCTTTGCATCCTTCATTAATTAGAGTGAACGACAAATAATTATGCAAATTTGAGTGGTAAGGAAAGTAATAACTTGCAGTCTAATTTTTCAATTGGGTTTAATGATACTTTACTGATTGCCTTATTTCACGAATAATAGAATAAATATAAGTATGCGATGATCTCGTTAAGACACGTTTAATTTTAATGTCATCAACTTTCACACACGGACCTATCAGAATTTGCTAACCTATTTTTCAACCTACCGGTCGACGCCGAATATAGTTGGAATCGTTTTCTAGAAGTTATTGAGAAAACAGTGAGAACCTGTTTGTCGACGCACCTACGAGTGATGACGTGGTCACCAGAACGCCCAGACCTCTCCAAATAGAAGCTTTGGCTCTACATATGTCGTCACTTGGCTCTACCGAGAAAGGAAGGAAGCATTTACATACTGAACTGACGTCACATTTACTGCAAATCTTGATAAATATGAATCATGTCATTGTTATTAGGTCGTACTATCCTCATTTTCTGAATCCACTAATATATTTTTTTCTCCTATAACTCTTTAAAACGCCCCTTTACCATCAAGACCCTAACTTGGAATAAACACATCACATTCACCTCCACATTCATTCAGGCGCCCCTCTGAAGAGCTGAAAAACAACGCCAACACCAGACGGAAGCGCGCCAGAATTGAGTGCATGGTTAAGCGAACCGACAACACATCAGGGGCGGTGTGGAGGCGCGCACGTCAGATTTCAGAAAAAATTCGATGCCAGCCCGAAAATATGAGAGCAGCGGCGATGCCCGATTGCATCCAATTCCGGGCGAATCGAATCGCGGTGCCCGGTCGGCGCGCTTCGCTACGGCTTCCGCCGCCCACGGCGGGGGTGGGGGAAGAGGGGGTGAGGTAGGGGTGGAAGGGGGCGTCGGGGATGCGCGGGTAGTGAAGGGGCAGAAGTAGATGGGGTGCGCCGGACGGAGCAATGGGGCAGACGCACGAAAATTACAGCAGAAAATGTTTGGAACTTCGATTTTCAACAGTGGTTTCTGTTGTACGTAACCGCCTTGGTATTGAGATTGTTTATATTCAATATGATCAAGAATCGACGTATGTTTTAATTAACAATGAGTAAGGATTCTGTCCTAAGGCAGGCCTTAAGACGTTGCGACGGTGTTGCATTTCTATTTGAACTATGCGTTTTGCGTTCGGATGGATTTGAATATACGTAAAACTACTATTAACCAGTAATTAAAATATCTTTTAGGTTCTAAAATGTTAATACTGAGAAATATTAACAGCCAATCAAAAAAGTCATTGTTTAATTGCATTGTTACATATGTAACAGATTCAGTATCAAATTTTTGAGTCAGTTCCCTCCTGTGGCAAATATTGTTTTCGATAATACGAGTATAATTTGATTCTTGTGAAATATAATGCTCTGACGGCCGTGCTTTAATTTACAGAATAATATACAATTACCGGTTTCCCAAGACCCAATAGTGTACCTTTTATTTCATTTTAAATCTAATGTATAAAGATGTTGAAGTTGCCCTGTTTTCAATCTTCGCCAGTGTCCCAAGGCGTCTGCCGCACTGTGCGCATGGGGAGCGGAGTGGCGCGGGTGGCGGGGCAGGTAGCCGGGGACGGGGCTGGGGCGGAGGCGGTGGCGGGGCGGTGACAGGTGTGGTGGCGACGCAACGGTTGCGGGAGCGGGCGCGGGCGCGGGTGGCTGGGGGCGGCAGGTGAGCGCGGAGGCTGCGAGCAGCAGCTGCTGCTTCTGCTGCTGCTGCTGCAGCGCGCCTCCAAAGAGACGGCCTGGGAGGGCACGCACAAAAAGAGGCAGAGGCTCGAGGGGCGGAGAGGTCGCCGGGTCGCACCGAGTGCGGCTGAAGGGAAAGGCGGGCGGGCAGGACGGAGAGCGGAGGGCGGCGGGCGGCAGCGAGGACCAGACGGTGGAGCCGAGTGCGGGCGGCAGTTTGGGGGAGTGTCAACGATTGTGATATGTGCGCAGGTGTTGGCGAGAGCGAATGCGTGTGCATGTTGGAACTGGCATGTAGGAACGATGGTATCGTGCGAGCTGCCAGAACAACGCGGCTGAGACTGGTGCTGAGGCGGACGTCTGCGGATGACATGGAGTCACCTAAGATAACTAGAATGATAATTTGACTGAGGGGAAGAAGTGAGAGCTACGAGGTCAGTGACACTTTCATGTGAGTCCAAGAATAATCGTAGGACGATTTGGAAAGAAATGTGATGGAAACGGGGTCAGCTACGATGTACAATGGGAACATTTGCAACTCAAAGATTGTAATGAATAATACAGAGTAGAGACAAACAACTGAGCCCCTTGGGATAGATCAGTAGATCACAACAGTGGCTTGGTAGGAAGGTATAAATAAGAAATATTAATCCGAATTAAATGTTTTATAGCTTTTTTAAACAATCTCACAAACGTCATGAATATATCAATAAAAATCGAGGCGGCTCATTAAATTTAAAACAGAAATCGGTCAAAACTCTTTTTAATGCAATATTGTTTGGAAATTTCCAGATTTTTAAAAGTAATCAATTTGTCGGTGACTGTAATTTCATAAAACCTACTATAATTTATGACTCTGCAACAGTGTAATATAGGCAATGATTTTCTAGACAGTCATAAAAAAGAGTCATCTTAATAAATTATTTTTATTTTGAGACCAAGGGAAGAAATTTAGTTTAAAAAAAATTAACTAAAATTTTCAAGCAGTGACTTCGTATTTCGTACGTGTTTGAAAATGTGGAAGACTTCTTAATAACAGTTTTTTACATATGCTGTTTCTTTTCTAATACTCGAGCGAATTTACCATGCCAATTTCTTTTTGAATTTTCTGTCAATTTCTCCTCCGACTATTACCGACATTACAGTTCTTTACTGTTCGGACATTGAAACACTCGTCGCCCAGAGCCGAGCTAAAACCCATAGAATTGCGTTTCAAAGCGTGCCAATCAAACCCGCCCCTGCGCCACAAGGACGGCAAACGCGAGGGGGTGTGGCCTGCGCCACGGTGGAAGCCCTGGCGCGAGTGTGGCGAGAGGGTGGGGGGGGTGGCAGGAGCGAGACAGAGGCGAGGCGGAGACGAAGCAGGCCGGGGTGGCGCGAGACGGAGAAAGTCGGATTTGAGGCGGGACGAGGCGAGAACGTTGCGGGAACGGGGTGGAAACGAGGCTGGGGGCGAGACGGGGTTGTGGCGGGGACGAGAAGGGGTGGGGGGGAGAGGTGGGGGCGCCGGCAACCGCACTCCACGCGGCGATAATTGAAGGCCCGCGGACGCCGACGTGATTGGCTGCGAGGCTCATATTGCGCGGCGATCGACAGGATGCTAATTTGAGCTTTCAATTAAAAAGTAAAAGCCAGGGGCCGATAACGGCGCCGACCGCGAACGCGTGGTGCCCAGAGAGGGCGATGGAGGCGGTGTCATCGGGCTACCTACGTGCGATTCAGGTGAGAGCAGAAATAGTCACCCCACAGAATGTACGTGAGTCATACAGTGCCTCTACATAAGCAAAAATACTTAATTGGAATGTTTTATCTGGTTCCAATTCCTCTAGGTGTTCGTTCGAAAGACGTATCGGAATGAGGTAATTTCAGAGAACTACTAAAACTTCCTCTCTCCTCAGCGCAATCTGAATTTCTTCATTGTGAAGCATTCGAACTTCCGACAAATCTTTGTCTAGAATTTTCTTCAATGTAAGTCATACGTATTCAAAAACGAACACAAAATACTTTTACAAGATACTTTTACATGACGAGGGATATTATCTTTGAGGTATTTTAAGCGGATGCAGATTAGAATTCTATTTGTAAACGTTTCAATATTTTCTATGGTATGAGTTTCATTACTGCCCTTGAGGATCAATTTCTTTATTATTTAGCAACCATCTAATAAAACTAAATACGACACTTTTCAATCAATATGACATTTCATAATTTTTTCATATTTATTCATATTTTCTTATTATTAATTATTTCCTTAGAGAGCTGCTTACAATTGACCAACTTAGAAGTTCTTTCTCCATCACATTCTTGTTGTAGTTTGATTACGGCAAATAAGATCAATTTGATTCTTGTAATCAGTTCCGATAAGGCCAGTGCAAACGAATGACCAAACAACAGAGAAACTAACTCGAAGTATATTTGTAAATATAATGTATTGTAATTCTCATCCTAAAAGTCAATGTACTGCATTAGTGTAAATTTATGTTGTCGCAAATGATGGTTACGACTCAAACATTTCTCTTACCACAGAAAAAAATAAATCGAAAAAAGAAAGAAAGAAAGAAAGAAAGAAAAGGCAAGTTTTATTCCCGTGCCGTTTTACTTCGATAGTTTCGGGTCCGCGATCTGTGTCCGTGTGAACTTCCGTCCACTCACTTGGCCACCTGGCCGTATGCAGCGTGTGTGTCTCCCCAACATCCGCAGCCACCTACAACCACCTGCCTTCACGGCCGCCGCTTCTGGCAGCGGCGCCGAGCACATAATGGAGAGTGCCCTGGGAACGTACGTTAAAAATTCACGTCGCGTTTGTGCTTTCTTATGCTCGAGCTATAAAAACGGATAAAGGCAAAAATGGAGAAGAAATGCTTATTAAAACCGGACATGAAGAATTGACAGATCAATGTTCTCATTAGGGGATAAGGCAAGAGCTCGAAATAATGAAAATAACACAAGACATCGTTTTGTGAAGAGACGTAAAGCTTGCAGAAAACATCTGTATATTTTTTTGTATTTAATACATTTATCTTAAATCGGATAATAAATTTGACACGTTAGTAAAGGATTTGAATTTTTAGATTCACTACTATTTCATTACCACACAAACATCGGGATAACACACGCATGCAGACGTAAAAACCTCTTGTTTTTTAACAAACTTAGACAGTACAAAAAGCGAATAAATATTTTCAATGACTATCCGAAACTAACAATAAACCGAGTTTTCACTTCAATAATTAATATTTTTTAGCTTTTTTTTACCAGAATGATTTTCATATCTTACTTCACTATCACACTTACTTAACTGACTTACATAATTAACTAACTTTTAAATAAACAGGGTATATTACACATTTATAGTTTGATAACATTTAGTGTATTACTTTAAACACAAAACAGCCAAACCAAAATTAGGTTAAATAAGTGACGTAACATCGCAATCTTTCTCCCTGAAATCTCTCGCGTCAAACAACACCAGCGTATACTGCTACCCGACACACGATCATCTTTCGGAACCGACGACTCGGCACGAGTTCCGATTACGTGCCGGCTATCGCAACAACTCTGAGTTGCAGAACTTTTCCTTCTTTTCGGCGTCAGCGGCGCTCACGTAATTTTACGATATACTCCGTCCGCTTCGTAATTTTCGCCGCTTTCACGCAACATGCACGCGCGGGCGGGCGGCCGGGGGGGCGGGCAGGCGAGCGAGTGTGTGGGTGGGTGGCTGGGTGGGAGGGCAGGCGGGTGGGTGGGTGAGTGGGTGGGATGGCAGGCGGGTGGGTGGGTTTGAGTGGGTGAGTGGGCGGGTGGGTGGGTGGGTGGGAGTGAGCCCAGCTGCACAATGGGAGCACGGGACGCCGCCCGAGGCGGACGCAGGAGCTGGAGCGCGCGGCCTCGCGACTCAGCCCAGGTGCAGTAGCGCCAAAGTCTCGCAGTCCCGAAACGCTCTTGGATTACGACTAGGGGGTGTATTTTCATGAAATGTCATTTTTTTCTTTTCACTTTAGAAGAATGCAGTTTTGTATAGAAATTCATGTTATGGTCTTTAAAGGAAATTACCCATTTTTATACGTCAGTTTTTGCATTTTTCGTCGATTTCGACTAACAAATCATTTTTTTTTGCTTTTTACGACACTTTCATGCATTTTTGGAGTGATTTCATCGATTTTAATATCATTTTCATGGTTCTTGCTTCAAACAATATTAACGAGTTGCAACTAGTTTAAACACAGAATTCTTGAGTGGTTTATTCAATTTCTTCGCTTTTATATTTTAATGTCAGCAGTTGTGAGTACTATGTAATTTAAGGTTTCTGTGACACTTATTGGCGCCATTGTCAGATCGGCGGATTTGGCGATAAGTAAAGGCAGAGAATTTTCTTGAAAAGTACAATCCAAACCAAAAGTGTGCAAACTGAGTTCACTTGAACAAGACGAGGAAGCCTCGATTACATCAGTAACATATCCAACAGCTGGAGTTGTTCATTTTACGTATTTTGACCACATTTTTACGTTATTTTTCTTTGTTTCTAGGGCATTTTAAAACCTTTTTAAGAGCATTTATTGATCAATTTTGGCAATGTTTTAGGGTATCAAAATCCGCTCCCTAATTATGGCCATTACTTGTTTTTTTATTATGATTAGTAGGACTGACTTACGGACTTGTCTGACGGCCCATGTAGCTGCCTGACTAAACTTTGTTGCGGATCTATCGGCATAAAGGACTAACATCTTAATTCCAGCCTGACATTCACCACCGAGGTGTAATAATGTGTAACGAACACTGCAGTGACAAAATACTTTCCTATTTACAATTTTTTGACAAAAACTCTATTTAAAATAACAACTGTCTCTTTAGTAGTCCAGAACGATTTGCTGGTGCATAAAGTGAGTAAAGACAACAATTCATATTTTTTACCACAAAATTCAACTTAGAATTTGTAAAAAGTTTAATAAATAATTTCTTAGTAGCACAGTACAAGAAGCAGTATTAGTCTAAACACCACACTTCCTGCTTTGAAAATAATTTGCTGCACGCAAAAATACCAAAAAAGTTTTTTTCTGTCCTGCTTTTAATGTACCAACCGAACCCTTGTGATTACGTCGCACGAAAGTAATATCAGTAAAAACGTTACAGCTGGCAAGAACAACAAAACCACTTTACAGAAATCGAAACCTCTGAAAATACTGTTTCATGTCATTTAGTACTTATTCTCCAAGAGTAATAAAATGAAGGAGGTTTCTGGATCAATAAATCACTATCAGTCTGAATACAGAGTTAACATGTTTCTGGAAAAGTAATGGAAATGTTTTATATTTGACAAGATCTGTACACAGCTGAAGTGGACTGCAGCTGAAAATACGGCTACTTTTAACTTAAAAACTTTGTGCATAACATAATTATAGAGTCTGAATTATTTTTGTAAAGGAACACACGTGTGAAATGATTGCTAGAACTCACAAATCGTTGCATTTAAAAACAACATTTGAACTACAAACACTCACCATCATCGCATCGCTAACTACGTCTTGCTCACAGGCGCGCTCGCACTAGGCGAGAAAACGTTGGCTGCTTTGAATAGATCGATTGCAACCCACACAACAAAACGATCAAAACCAACTTCAGGTAGTTGCCTGGAAGAGGCGAATCGCCAAACGACGGACCATAAGCGTTCATTCTATTAATTTTAAGTTATTATAAAAATTTAGTGTTGTGCTAGAAAACTGGCTAAGAAAAGCAAGTGATAACACACGTACAGCCTTCTACCTTAGATTTAAAGAAAAAAAATCATTAAGTTTCATCTCGGTAGAAAGCTCAAACATCCTTCAAAACAAACCACTTAGTATTTTCTATAAATCTATCGATGTAGAACGTTTGTCACTGAGACCTGGCACAAAGACTGGCGTGTGACAAGGGCGCCACTACTCCGGAGTTAAGCAGTCCATACACGAGCGAGCGTGTCTCTCCTGACTTGCGCCGGCTCTCAAGGGCTCCATCCGTTGTTAAGCGGTCGCTGAGGCAGACGTATCACGCAGCCACACACGGTATGACGTATGCACGCGGTATGACGTATGACGTATGCACACGGTATGACGTATCACGCAGCCACACTGCAATCGCAAACCGCAGCCTTGTGCCTCGTGTTGTTCCAAATCCCTGGGCCACCACAGTAGGCAATTGCGAGATGCAATTCTCAAAAGTACAAAGCACCAAATGTAGTGCTAGTCATTTATCGAGAAAACTAATTTGAGTGATTCGTACGGAAACGATAATTATAACGATAAACGGAAATAATTGAAAGCTTTAAGATATTAGACATGTAATAAATGAGTTGCTATTTGCACAAGAACTGAGGTTTTAAAAAAATGCAAAATATGACACCTTGATCCTGAACACGTAAGAGAATTCCAGTTTCAGAGGAATACGAAGATTTACTTTCAAACAAACGTGGAAGTAATAGTTCTTTCTTACTCCACCAAGTCTTTATGGCAATTTATAAGGCAAAAATAATTTATCTCATCAATAAAGGTGAATGATTCCATTAAGAAATAATTTCCTTTTTATTTTTATAACGTGGAAACTCATTACACAACAAATCATGAATTGAAGAAAAACCGTCTAACTTCACTCATATATTCAAACACTCTTACATCCTCGTTAAGCTATCCGTGCTAAAATTTTCTTTATAAACATTATACTGAACCCATTTCGATTGTTATTTAGACGACTCAGGATTTTAGTAGCATTTCATTCCGAGCTATTTTCTTAGAAATTCAAAGTTCTTTGAAAATACATTCTACACGAATCTTTACCCTCGCAATGTATGATGTGACCGCTCACACAACTGCACGTGCGACATTCACTGCTCGAAATGTACACAAACGGGTTCCCGCGTAAACACAAACGACACGACAACCCAGGCCACATATTAGATTATTTACTTTCTTTCATAGTGTTCACGAATCTCCCTTACTTTGACAAAGGGAAGGGAAGTGAGTACAATTCGATGAACTGCTATAGGGGCTGTTGCCAGACGCCCCGAATTTGCACTGTAGGCGTGTGAATTTCGGGCCCTACCAATCCCCCATTCCCACGGTCGGAACATCAGGGCTTAATTAATATATTCGCTTTTTGTTCCGGATCATCTCTCATTCAAATGAACGGATCTGTTCCATTTCCCCACATGCTCCATTTCCATATTCATTCATTATTCACTAAACCACTCATCATTATTCACCTAATATGATCCCAATACCAACAATGGCCATTAAATACGACAGATCCTCCTAGTCCCACGTGCATTTTCAAATTAATTTCCTCAAACAGCATTGCATATTGATTCCAATTTGATCACTGGAATCCAGTTTCTTATTTTAAATTAAATGAATTTTCGTATGTATTATAGATTAATCATGTACGTACAAATATGTTATATGAAACGCTTACTTCCCAATAAAACTAGAGCTGAGAAAACATCAAATGCTAATAGCGATTTTTGATTAGCACCATAAAGTTATTCAAACCCCTGGCTATAATCAAAATAAAAAGAACGAATGAGGGGAATCTGTGATATTAAGAGTTGTTTTACGGACCCAATACAGTCTTTTGTATTATACTTTCCCAAAGGATTTCATTAGTTCAACCGGCTGTGACCGTGCAAATTCGCAGAAAGTATGGGCACCGATATAAAACGCCCTGTTTTCATTTCATGTTGCGTACATCGATACTTTTATTTTCGTTATTGTTTCATTTGATGTGTGTATCAAAGGTCTCAACCAAAACATTTGGAACACACAGAAACAGTTCACCAGTGCCGCAGTTACGAGAGGCCTTCTTTTGTTTCGTATTTTTCTACCATCACCCATCAAGCGCCATAACAACACACAATCGATTTAAGGTTTGAAAAAGTCTACTTTTTTCTAAAAGTCTACTTACGATCAGTTTGAAAAAATCTACTTTTTCAGCACTTTCTCTCGCCTCTTCAGAGAACAATAATACATTTAGTTTTAAAATTTGCGTTTGTAAAATAATAATAATAATAATAATAACACTAATAATAATAATAACAACAATAGTATCTAAACATTAAGATACCGCTCATCAATACAATTAAAATTTGTTTTCCTATAATCACATTCTTAATGGTAACTATAATGAACCTTATCTTTTCTTTCTGAACTTGAGTTACTCGCCATTATTTCCCGACAGCCAACTTTCTTCTTCCCTGCATAGATTAAGAAGCGATTCGTATATTGCCTCCCTGAGTGTAGTGCGACTGATTTCTGGCAGCGCCATCACGCGGTCGGCCAAGTGAACTGTTCAGCGTGAACGTGCTGGGGTTGCGACGCAGGGGCTTGGTTTGCGTCGCTGCCGGGGCCAACTCCGCGCGCGCGCTCACACGCACGCACCACGCGCACAGTGGGCCGAAGCGACGCCATCGCGAAAAACGACACGCTTTTCTCGCAATAGCAAACCTCCAGTTAACATCTGAAAGTTACCATTCTTCGCAGGTAATAGAAGGAGAGTTGGAAAGTGGATGATTTCCTTAAATTGGTAACTCATGCGTTTGCTTTAATAAGGAGCTTTGATAGGTCTTGGAAGTTCGAAACAAATAGAGCCTCTTGACAAATTGGCTTTGTTTAACCATTTCTGCAAACTTAAAATTCTTTTGTTGAAATGTTTGATGAAAAAAAGACACAATTCCCTCACGAATATTTCATCTAACATTTTTTTAAGTGTAATTTTAACCGTAATAGTACGGAAAATAAAGATTAAACGATAACGTGTTTAGTGTTTTTTTGTAGGGTTTTGAATTTACTTTCAACGTTCTATTTAATCATCATATATAAATTGTAATGCCATTTACAGCAATGTTTCCATTTTCACAAGCAATTAATTGAATTTTTATATATCATTTCAACACTGTTTTTAATACCCAATTTATCTAGTTACAAACCAAGTGCAATGTTTGTTTCATTACTATTTGTAGATTATTCTATGCACTGCAAATTATTGCAGTTGAAAAATACATTATGTTATCATCTACTGGAAACAACTTTTTCTCGGGAAAACTTTATTTCGAAATCCGGTTCAGGCGAGGATGCTCGTGAAGGGGCGAGACCAAACAGAGCGTATCGGTGGTAGCTTACTGCCGAAAGATCAATGGGCTAACCTCGAAAGCATCATTCAACTTCACGTTTCCAAACAGGGACGCGTTTTGAAAGAGACGAAAAAACTGCTAAGTTGTGATTTCATAAGCGATTAGTACGAAATGAATGCCACATTAACGCATGCCAAATAAAAGGAACTAAACCTTCGTGAATGGGAGTGGAGGTGTACTTTGGCAGCACTGTTGACGAAGCAATATTGCGAGGCTATTTTTACAGGCAAAGAAACATTCGAATCACTAAACTCTGAAACAGTCCTAAAAAGATGTGAGGATGAATCGAATCTTGGCAAACTTGAAAAATAACAAATTCCCTTCTGTTAAAAATTCTGTATTTCATGTGCATTTATCTAAAGCCCTATGTGCTATACAGTTCCATTACCTGCTAATACAAGACGCATTACGATATAACTTGCTTGCTTGTCTGATATTTTCTTTCAATGATAAATTGTTTGTTATTTTTTACGCTAAGAAAGCCGTTTGGCCCACTTGGGCCCTGTGAGCATCCCGGTGCGGTGCGGTGTTGGGAGTTGATTGGTGATTACTGATTAGGCGTCGCGGCTCCCTATGCGACGCGCCGGTGAGGCGCCGTCACATGCGGAGGCGCTTTCGTCACGACTGGCAGAGCGCCGCTGCTTTGCCCTACCCTGCTCAGTGTTGCTCTGCTCTGCTCTGATCTGTTCTGCTCTCGCCGCGACGCCACACACGCCTCTGCCCTTAGTGCGCCACACATTTCCTAGGACAAATTTCCCTGACTATTCCAGTTTTTTAGTCGACTTTTCAAAATATTTTCCAAATGAAATTATCAATTTCACTTCACTTCAAGAAAGTTTTACAGCCAACTTGATAGTAATTGGCAAGTTCTCTGATTTCGCCGTGCGAAAATACAAATTAACAACACTGTCTCAACATGTAACTGAACGTAAATAATATTATGAAATAATATAATGTTTTAAGTAATATTATCTATAAAGTTATACAAGCCAATTTTCCCTGACTTCTATCGATTCTTCTTCAAATTCTCTGAGTTTTTCCAGAGCACTGAAATTCAGTGATTTCTTTTACCGTTTTCCATGTTTTCCAGAAAGCAAGACCCTGCCCTGTGTGCAGTAGATGAATTTAGCGAGTGCTCACATGAAGATGAACTGAGGTTCGCATTTCTACAACTTTTTTAAAGTAACTGACACATAATGTTCCCGAAGAATCATAGAACATTAGGGGTTTGGAACACAGGTGGGTGAGAAACTTCAGTTATAACGATAATATTGAACATGATTGAACAATAATTTTGCTTTCTATGTCGTCGGGTTGACTCGCATGCTGTCCAGATATAAACAATTTAGCGACCAGAAAATTTTTGCAAAAACTCTTGTTTTTAACATTGACTTTATTTCATGCAACATAGCGAGAAAACTACTTAAAGTTTGGAAAAAAATGCTAATAGCCTTATTTATTTTTGATCTTATTTAATTGTGAGTTACCGATTACATTAAAAAATCTCTATCAGGGATAGTTCTTCGAAAACATTGAAGAAATGTTAACTTTTTAAAATTTTCTACAATTTAGAGAGTTCAACGACAATCGGATATGCGCCATTTTTATAAGTGTAATTGTTCTACCCGAGAAAAAATTGAAACAAAAATATTTGCTTTATAATCTACACACATCTCATTTTTAATCTGTAATACGTGATATATTCAAAACACTTACTTCGCGAGTTTTGAGAGAACCCTCCAAAGTGAAGTTACTAAAATAATTGACTTTTTTGGGACAGCAACTTCATGTAGGAATACTGCTATTGCATGAGATGACAAAATTAAGGTTGGCGAGAAAAACGAGAGAAAAATCAAACGTAAACGTAAGTTCAAGATAATCTGATGAACATATTCTTCTAGAAACGTATTGAACCTATATTTATATTTATATTTTTGTATTTCAAAGCGGGAATATTGAATAGTCGTTTTCACAACAAACCATTCGAAGTCTTTTTCAGAGTAAAAAATTCGACGTACTGCCCACGTTTGATGATCCTAATATTCCTACACAATGCAAATACGTCGAGACTAAGATCTCTAATGTAGGAAATGATGTAGTCGTTAATAATGGAACTCTTGAAAAGTATTTTTGAATTTGAAAGGGCCCTTAATAAAAGTCCTTTAAAATCATATGCAAATGTATGTGAAACAACGCTGTAGTTACAAAAGCATGCTCATAATATCCTAATAATTTTCTTGAAGATAAGCTTCACGGACGTTTTAGCAACTTTCACCTACACTACAACACTTCTTTCTAACCTTCCTATTCATCAAACACGTAGCGGTGCTAACTGGGTAGAGTCATGCAAAGGCCGGAAAACGGTTACTCCTTTTTTCTGTGTGTTATACGTTCGAGATGTCAAAGGTTACTGTAAATAATGTGAAATGAAGTAGCAAACCGTTAGTTCTTGAAAGCAATGTTTGGCGTTCCGACAGTTGCCTCTTTCGATGTACACTGAGCTACTCAAAAGAAAGTCCTGAGAGGAGAATTTCTGATGTACTTCACAACGCAAACTATGCCTGTTGATAATCGTTTGCTCGTTAAAGGAAGCAAATCGATGAGTCATCTCACCGGTGAGGTGAGGTGCAAGAGGACGTGAAGCGAAAGGAGCCGGGCCTTACCTGGAACAAAAGAAAATTTAAATGAAACGAACCCTCAGAGAAAACAATATTTACACAGTTTGCTGTAACTATTGGCGTCACAAAATACGTACAGTGCCAGCAAACAAACGAAGGCTCTTATAATGAACATTATTAAAATACAGAGAGTTGCTACTAGTATCAAAATTCTAAAATTGTGTCATTAAAACATGTATTCATAAGGAACAACATTGACGTTACTGTTTCGTATAAATACATTACTGTCACTTAACGATAAATATACTAAGTAAGGAATGGGACGAAAATGAAATTTCTGATAAATATGTCAAACATAATTTGAAGAAGAGAATTGGCGACACGAAATGCTTAGGAACGGGTCACGACAAATAGCGGGAGTTCATGGCACACGAATTCCTCTCTCAATTTATTTGCCTCCCCTCCTCATTACATACAACCTTCAGACTTTGAATTCATTGTGCATCCGTCCTATTAACCTAGAGGAATGCCTCATGAAATACCAAATTTTAATGTCTATTAAAGAACAGAGACGGTAAGGAAATTACCCAATAAAACCAACTGGTATGCCCACGCCTGAATGAAATGGAAGATAAGACACGAACAGCGAGTAGATGAAATACTACATTTTACTCAATTTAGGCACCATTTTGAAGTCAGGGAAAACGTGTTTGAATATATGAAGTATAAGCTTTTGACAGAGTAAATCGTACACATGTATTTCAATTCCTACACGAATGAGATTTACGTAGATTACTTATTTGGTATCGAATTCCAATATATGTATGATCTATGCTCAATTACCTAGATTCACGACCTCTATCCCTATCAATTAAATTCGTGCTTTTACTAGTATTTCGCTCACAAGACGCATTCAAAGGAATAAGCCATATACGTAACGTCAATTTAATGTGAACGTCCGGCAACTGAAAATAACATAAATCATCCTCTCCGTCTTGGGAGAGTAAAATGTTACAGAGTTACGACTTCAAACATTGCAGTTAATAATGGCCATATTCGGTTCTCAAGTGCATTAAGTGTGTATCTCGTTTATACTTCTCAGAAAAGAATCACATCCGGACTCCCGTTGATATTCTTTGTGTATTTTAACCATTGCTTACCATTTTTGTTTTTCTTAGGTCGATTTATATGTTGACAGTGACAACTACTGCAGTAAATAAAGCAAGCTTCAATTATTTAAGCATAGCATATCTGCCTTCACAATTTCGTTTGATGCTCTAAACTTCTGTTAATGTGTACGAAACATACGAATTAAGGTACTTCGCCTATACATTAATTTCTTTTTATTCCCCAGACTGTGAACTTTTACTGGAAGAACTATTGCCGGCGGGAAATATATACGAAAGAATCATCACTTCAGATTGCATTATCACTCATTATTCACCATCGACATCGGAATATCGAATACTACTACACAAGTAACAATGGTAAAAAGCAAAAAGGAGACTTCAGTGAGAAGGAATACAAAAATGAAGGATAATATACAAAAATTATATTATTATTATTATTATTATTATTATTATTATTATTATTATTATTATTATTAAGCCCCTTGAGTGACTCATGAACAGAGTGCTAGCTTTTCGTGTTGGGATCTCCAAACTAGAGTTGTAGCTTTTCATTACAATCGTCTTAGCTCCTACAGCTGTATGACCAAAGAAAAAGCTCGGACAGGCCAAGTAAGTTAGATACGAAGAAAATACTAAATTACCACAGAATAGGGGAGGGGGACGTAATTATTTTTAGTAGAAAATATCAACTTAGATAAAGCGTCATTTGTTCGTCGCCTGCGCGCGAGTCGTCGATTATGCAGCTGAGCCGGCGATTAGCATGCCCCACGCCACGCGAGCGCGCCGGGGCGCCCCGGCTGCATATAGACGGCGGCGCGGGGGTCAATCGCCGGCCCGGCCAGCGGCGGCCCGACCCACTTGGATGTTATTGTATCTGCAGCAGAAGCAGCAGCACCTCGCTCGCATACCCCTCCTCCGCCCGCAATCGCCTTATGGATAGCGCCCGGCGAGCGGCGGCCCCGGCCCAGCCCCAGCCCCAGCCCCAGCACGCAAACAGGAAACGGCCGGCCGAACGGGCGTCTGCACACGGCGAAAAGCAGGGCGAGCTATAAGCGACGACCTCTATCGGAACACTGCATTGGGCCGCAATGGGCGAAAAGGCGCGCGAAGGGAAAAAATGTAAAATTAGGTGTCCTAGAACGTGCCGAAAAAATAGCAATAACCCCAATACAATTTCTCAATAGGCAATCCATATCATCAAAGAATTTTCAAAATTTATTCTGAGATTTTTGTTATTCACCGTAAATAAAATTCCTATTCATACGACTTCCAAGTTGTTCAATAAAATATATAATTTTCCCAGAACTACTCTCACTAAGCAGTAATGAATAAAATAAAAATTTATGCGTAAGTTTTCTTTGGCAATGTGCTTTGAGTGTGATTATGCTTTGGAGAGTTAAAGGAGATAAAATATTCCAATAAATCGACTACAAGTATTATGCAACCCAAGGGTTTAACGATGCACAAATGGCGATAAATACATTAAAAAACCGCACTTTTTGTGAAAGTAAATAAAATCAGGCATTGCTACAAATACTACGTGTAATATTCTTCATGCCATACGCAATATATATATATATATATATATATATATATATATATACACGAGACATTCGGACATTTCGCATTACAAAACAAACACTAATAGCAAATAAAAACCATTCATAAAATCCCAGTTTTATGAAAAAGGAGACCTATTCATTTATTATTCCTACCATTGACAAATGTTGCCCATTCTTTAGTTTAGCTTGTTCGCTTTGCAACCGCAGAGGCTTTCGGTGTCGTTTGGGGCCAACGTGCGGCGCTGGCTCGGCGCGGGTCAAGAGCGCGGGGGCGGGCGCGGGCGCTGGCGATCGAAGAGGTCGCCCCGCTCCAGCATGCGACGCGGAGGGCGGTTCGCCGAAAAAGATCCCTTTCCTCTGTTCCTCCGTAGTTCAAGGGATGAATTTGATTTTTGGATATGTAGAAGTGAAGTCGTAGGCTTCCGCGGCCAGAGTCATGTGCATGATCTTGGCTGTCCGGGTAACGCCGCATCGTAGGTTGTGTTGCCGACGTTTCGACCATCTTGTCGTGGTCTTCGTCAGGGCTGGTAAAATGAACCCCCGCCCAGGGTGGTCATATCAGCCCTGAGGAAGACCACGACAAGATAGTGGAAACGTCGGCAACACAGCCTTCGACGCGGCGTCTACCGGACAGCCAAGATCATAGATATGTATAAGTGTCGTATTAGATTCAAAATAATAAAAACACAATCAGTTTACAGAAAACACGAAAAAAGTCGATCTTTTGAATAATTAGCTTTATATAAAGTCCTCACTTTTAAACGAGATTTACAGACATGTTTTTGACATAATCAAACACGGGCGTTTTCTGTCTGAAGCAAGAGAAGGAAATGCATTTCGATCTATTTTGCTGCGTGAAAATGGAATTACTTCCCTAAGCTTTAATAATTACAATATCCATTTCAGTTTTATCTGTACTGAACTAGAGAAATAAACAATATCAATATATCCTCATTTGGAACTCTTATTTGCTTTCGAGTTCGTTTCCCGTGCGTATAGTATGTTTATCCGGGAATGGGGTATGAAGCGCATCATTCGAATGTAAATAACATGTAGGATATTACAATCGCATGACTCTCGTCCCGCGTGACACGATAGAGAACGTTTACGAACTGTCAAAAGAAGCCCATACAAAGTGAATGGACCGTACTTTCACAGCAGTTTCAACGATGAACATGTTGCAAGGTTTGTAACGCATGGTTTTACATTCTACCTTTTAATGTCAAATCACCTTCCATTGTTAGCACGGATATAATGAGGAGACCTGTCTACTTTCGAGTCTTTTGTGAGATAGTTTATCGTGGTCCACACATTTTTCGCACAATAACACATACTTAATGGGGAAACGAATTTTCATCATAAGCGATATTGGAATGCTTATGAAAGAAAAAAAAACGATTGAAAGTCGTGTAATTTAACATGAAATTACCCAGGATAAGGAGAAAGAGCTCCGAATGAAGTGACGTGTAGTAGGGGAGCGTTTTTATAGCCACAAAAAAACAAGAAAAGGATTATTTTGGCAATGCTTCATACACAAATGCGGACCTGTTAATATTACTTTAAGCTATGCACAGAAAATGCAAAGTTACCATTCCTAACACAGCTGTCTTTTCTTTGGGGTCCTTTTTAGGCAGAATACACGCATACCGAGGATGCTCCTATAAGACTTCAACCAACGTCAACATCCACATTCATCATTTGCTTTCTGCACGTTTTCAGTCTTCCTCGAGATTACATATGCAATAAACGAGCGAAGCACCGACGGAAAAGAGCCTTTTGAAAAGATACGGCGACTCACAAGTTGAAATAAACGTCGAATTCAAACGCTCAACCCGTGCTGTCCACGTCCACGGCAGGGGACGGGGAGACGGGCAGCACATCAAAGATCCCGAAACAAAGCAGCCCCGGAAACGACCACTCAAAGAGTCTGTTCGGCGAAGCTCCAATTCGTGAAAGCAGAAACACTCCGCAGAGGAGGTGGAGGAGGCGCGGGTTCGCTCGATGTACATGCAATAGGACGCGTGTGTCGGGGGAAGGGGCGGTCGAGGGGGCGGGGCGGGTGTGGGGACTGGGCGGGCGAGGGGGCGGGCAGGCGAGGGGGCGGGGCAGGCGAGGGGGCGGGGCAGGCGAGGGCGTGGGGGCTGGGCGGGCGTGGGGGCTGGGCGGGCGAGGGGGCGGGGCGGGCGAGGGGGCGGGGCAGGCGAAGGGGCGGGGCGGGCGTGGGGGCGGGGCAGGCGAAGGGGCGGGGCGGGCGTGGGGGCGGGGCGGGCGTGGGGGCTGGGCGGGCAAGGTGGCGGGACAGGCGAGGGGGCGGGGCGAGGAGGGGAGGGGAGGGGAGGGGCGGCCGCCGAGGAGTAGAATCGCGAGACGTGGGTGTACGGTGACAATGCGCCCGGAACAATTGGTTTCGCGCTGATGTCGCTCCGCACAGCAAACCGACTCTTCCCCCTCCACCCCTCAGCTGTGCTGCGCCGCGCCGCCCCGCCCCTGGTTGGCAATCCCTTGCGACGGATATGTCGGAAGTCACGTACGGAGTGCCACCGGATATTCAGAGAACATCCCCGAAGAAGGTTGCTATTGCGGGAATGAGGCCATTGCCTCTAAAGCATTTCAAACGTACATGTTCTTGCATTCAGTTCGGAACATGCCACCTTGTACCAATTATCGCAGACCAATTGAATTTATTTAGCTGCTAGCCCTTACGATATTACAGAATTATTAAAAATCAACCTTTTGGAATTTATGTTATTTGTTCTTAGTTTTTGTTTCTCGTATTTTTTTACCGTTTCTTTTTAAATATCAACATAGCGAGTTTCCCTTTTTAAAATATCAACATACCTATTATTTGACTGGCAGGCAGATATTTGTGAACGAAACCCGATTTATCATCAGTAGAGGAAAATTGCCTCGCAATTTGTCAAAAAATATAATGTTGCGCTTTTGCGATTACCCAGAATGCTATAGATACACGCACGCCATTCAATGATATCCTGTGACAGCATATAACTTTTTTGATTGTCAATAGCCGCGTTTTACCTTTAATCAAGCTGCAGTTTAACTTGCAGGAAAAAAATAATAGTTCATGTTACTAGAACATTCAATTCGTATATCGCAACAGCAAATATTACGAGGCAGAATTTGACAGACTGTAAATTTGTTGTCTAATCTTGCTATTATAATATGCTTTGATATAATGTCACATTGTTATTTGCCATTTAATAATATCAATCTCGCATATTTTCTGGTACGTGAAACATGCTTCAATTTTCGAACTCTAGAACTTGTTACATGTTTCGTAGAAATTATTACCCCGTCATAAAAACAAGAACATATGCGACAAGTTCGATTCCGTAGAATTCTAGAATCGGTTATCATGCCTGAAATTATGCCAAGTCAGTAAGGAAGTTTTCGAAGTATTTTTGGTTTATAGTACAGAAAATTCTCAATATACCGAACCATTCTAAATCTTCTCGTTCAATATGGAATATATCTCTGATTCCAGGGTCTGAAATACTATATACATTGATTTTCAATAAAATTCAAATCATGACATACCGTGAAGAGTAATAAATGTTAGAATATAGATGGAGGTGCCACGTCCATAAAATATTGCATAACGTATTTACTATCAATTTCTCAACTATTCTGAACCCGTTACACATGGAACTGGCAGCAATGTAAGCTAGTACAGATACTAACGTAGTGGAACAAGAACAAAATCTGTTAAATAAGGCGTTCTTTGGATACGTAAAAATGAAATTGTCTCATTTTAGATATATCATATACTAACACGATTCCGCGCATTGGAAATTCGCATATTAACTCGTAAAGTTCATTTATAAACGGAATAACTAACATAAATCTCTTTAATATACTGCGGAATCATCACGAACATTTATATTTTTCCTCTTAAGTGAATCTCGATAACCATCGCCCTCAACTTGGATTCAATTCACGTGCTTTCATCCTCAATCGACCTTGAGCGATATTATAGAACTAATAAAAGGAAAATTGTCTCGGAGAAGTACTTCTCCGACACTGTCCTCAATCCATCCCCACCAAAAAAAGCGCTCAATTTTCATGTTAAAATTTACTTTAATCATACTCATACTGAATCTCATAGCGGTGAGATAACTTGTTTTTCCTCAACTTCTCACGCCCAGCGCCCACATCCGCCCACAACCGCCCTGAGTCACCGCCGATAAAGCACTCTCGCCCCAGCTGTCACTTCGGACTCGTCTGATCCCGCCGAATGTTCTTCCAGCGGTCGGCCGCCGCCTTTGTTACCGCCCCCGCGCCGACGGCCGCACACTGGGCCGAAACGGGCCAGAAATTAAGAAAACTGCAAACTAACAACATTTTCGTCGGATAAAACTTAAGGTAATGGACGCTTCGAGATGTGGAGCTAAGAAGTACCAGAGGATAGCAATTCTCAAGTGAAGTCATTTGCAATGCTTGAAATAATATTTAATATCTTTCATATAAACGACCATCATTTCAATGACAAATCCGAAAAATAAAGTAGTATTTCATGAAACTACATAAAAATGGCATCGTAACAAGAGAAGAAATTTTCTGTTAGGTACTTCAAATATTTCGAGAAATGACATTTGAAAATTCCACCATGAAAATAAAAGTTAGGTTACGTACAAACTTTCAAAAAAATTAATAGGAGAAAATTCACTTATTGTATATCGCAAGTTACAAGAATTTGAGGGAGGGGTAGAATGCTTGTTTCGACTTCACTGGATTATGCATGCTGTTTTACCGTAGATCTGGCAAACACACCCCTGCATAGTCTCCAAACCCAGCCTGTGAAGTAGTATCTTAGCGTCGAGAATAGGCCAAAGATTAGCTTGTCAGCATAGTCAGTTATGTTTGGTTATTGTCGGTGTTAGGCGCGCTATTATTCGTACGCCGCCGACGTGAGGATACTGCGATTGGATTGATCTTTATTCAAACTGATTAGTGCCAGGTAATCGGCATTAATAAGAATGATGACTCCACGAATTGTTGAGGCTATCTATCTACAGGGATGTTGCAACTAGTGATGACAAATTTTATCAAAAGATCGATATATCGTAACTTCAACAAAAGGTTTTCGATGGCGATGAAAACATCGATGTTTTAAATACGATATCGAAGTAAGTTGTCCTGGTTCCAATGTGACACATAAAATGTCAATATTAGTTTAATGCATATTCTGCCTTAATTTTACTGCCATCTTAATATTTTAATAAATGTTCTCGGTAGTCAAAGTTCAAAACGCAGTTTAACGATATTACCACGAAAAAAGTAATCAAAAAAGGTAATGACACTGGAGAAAGAATGCGAATAGCAAATGCTTTCGCGATGTCTGGGGATCGACGAAAGTGACAGTAGTAAATGACGGTTGATTGCAAGCAGTCCATAAATAATAATAATAATAATAATAATAATAATAATAATAATAATGGTAATATTAATAATAATAATGGTAATAATAATAATAAATAATAATAATAATAATAATAATAATAATAATAATAATAATAATAATAATAATAATAATAATAATAATAATAATAATTTGATACTGGGAATTTTATTATATCATGAGAATGTTTTTAGAACATCGAATATCTTAACAAATATATCGATCGAAAGCAAAACATCGATGTAATAACATCGATAATTCTGCTCGAAAATGTCGATGTTTCTCGCCATCCCTAGTTGCAGCCCACTGTGGTGCGCGCGCGGCAGCGGCCCGGCGCTAAGCCGCGCGGCGGACGGGCGGCGGACAGGCGCCTGGACACGGCCTCCTGATTCGAGAAGACAGCGAGGGGCGCGGGGGCGATGGGCTGTGGACGGGGTGGCGACAGGGCGCTGGAGGCGGAGCAATCGGGGGGCGCTGATGGTTTCCGCGGCTCGAATTACGTTGTGGTAAACGAAAGAATTTTATCGGGTTTGTAAAATCAAGGGGGAGCGTTCGGTGGTTCCATCGTGAACAAATTGTTAGCATTATAAGATAAACACCGGCCAAGCGATGCCAAATCCATTTTAGAGATAATGGAGGAAGGCGGAAGACGGAGGGGATGTCGATGGAAAGAACAGGCGAAGCAATTGGCCAGCTAAGCGACTGCGAACGGGGGGCGAGTTCACTCTGTGGCTGGACGAGATCATATCGAGGCTGGGTGAGACGTTGATTAGGAAGATGTTTTTGCGCCAAGCAGGCGGGAAAGGAAGAGGGGGGGGGGAAGTCAGTAACAGGCAAGGACTGGTGGGCAATCTGGAAATCACCAGAAGTCTAACCAAGCAAGTAGAAATACCGGAAGAATTGGTGAGAAGACTAGTAGACAAGCGTATAAAATGTCTTTACTGTGCGGTGAAATGTATGGGGAAGCGACTAGGAACCCGTAGTTTGTAATTCTTTATCATATCTTTTATAATGGGATCGGAAACTTGAAATTTAAATTGTGGCCAAAAAATATCATTACGACGAGTTCGATTATGATGATGATGATGATGATGATGACGATAATGATGTTTATTGCGGATAAAGAATTGAACGCTGAAATTGGAAAAGCAGGGTAAACCACTCTAACCCGTTTTTACACATTTTGCCAATTGTAATCTCTTTTGTATTCTTCTACCCACCACGGCATCCAGAACGCAACCCTGGGATTTCACTGTTACTGAGAAGTGCTCGGCAATGGCGGTGGCCGCTTCACCGTCGACCTTTGACGCGCGGTGGGTGCGACCGTAGAACAAGTGAACCTGGCAAGCAGAGCAGAGCAGAGCAGAGCAGAGCAGAGCAGAGCAGAGCAGCGCAGCGCAGCGCAGGGCAGAGCGAGCGGGTGAGCGAGGCCAGTGGGAAACGAGTTCCGGCGCGGAAAGAGAGAGAAAGGGCGGGCGGGCGGGCGGGTTCGGGGCGGTGCCCATGCTCTTTGCGTTGCGCGCCCATGCCGCGTCCCGCCCGCAGAGAAGGGGGGGGGGTGACTTGCGACACTCGACCCACAATAATGTGCGGCGCTAGTTTTTGCAACGCCGGATAGATTTCTTAATCTGTGAATTTTATGAGAACACTGATCCCAAAGAGCCGCCGAGGAAACTCGCGATTAGAAGTGTGGCCAGGAACTATGTTAGCAATATTCAAGAGAACGGTTTCCTGTCGTAAAAAAGTAGTGATGCCAATTTTACTTTCTCGCCTTACTTTGTAGGAAGAGAAAGTATTGTATTAGTGCCCAGGATAACGGTGATTATGCGACAAAAAAACCCTTATTGCCGGGCCCTGGTAAAAAAAATTGTATAAATGTTGCTCTTATATGCAGTAAATTACTACCAGTGAATCCCACCTTCCTTTAACACGTTGTGTAGGGAGAATCCAGGAGGAACGAGGCCCTGGGGGTTTGAAATTGATATTCTGATGTGTGTGTATGTGGGGGAGGGGAGGAGTTTGCTTTACATGAAGCTTTAACATTTTCAACGTCTCAAAAATGGTTCTCAATATCATTTTATGAAATTTCGTCCTTGGATAGCGTAAAGTACTCTTCGCCCTGATCTCGTACTCGCGCGGGGCAGAATGGCACTCGTGGTAGACTTCGCGGTGGCTGACGCACGAGAAGGCAAACTTGAGAAGAAATTAGAAGAGAAGCGCCAAAAATACGAAGCCACCCGCGCCCACCTCATTACCGTCGGTTACCACAGCGCCGAAGTACTCCCGCTTGTGATAGGGGCACTGGGAGAATGGTGTGCGGGTACTGACGCCGCACTAAAGAAAGTTGCGGATGGCCTCAAACTAAAAGCTTTAAGGGAAAAAAATAGTCACTGAGACCATTGATGGCAGTGCGGCATGCTACTACACGCACACCGGCAATATACATCTGGCCCCGCGTGAGTACAAACAGCGCGGAACAGAGTCCGCAGAGGCGCCCTCCTCCACCCCGTGCCACAGGAAGTTAGCTGCGGAACAACAAATAAAATCTGCAACAACACCAGACGACAAGCTGGAGTCCCTGCGTAGATCTCGAATAGATTTATGTATTATCAAAAATATATGTATATACGTATAATACTCATAGAAGTAAGAATTTACACTAAGCCAGACGGCAACTGAAATGTATAAATGTATATATGTATGTATAAATGTATATATTTGATTAAGAAATAAGAGGGAAAAAACCAACAAATGGCCTGTGTCTAGTTTTCAATGAAATAACAAACATTTCGAAAACTGTAAAAATTCAACGCCAATGAAATGGGTTGATGAGGTGACACTATAAGGGCATAAGACAGGGTACACATCTTCCTCCCGTAGCCTCCTTTATTCTAGCAAAAGACTTTCTACGCACGTCAGAGGCACAACCAATCTAAATGGTAAGGCTTCAAATTCTGGTAATTTAAATGATTAAAGTTTGTATTATTGGGATATAATATATTTGAATTAATATGCTTCTCAATTCGCAGGGTAAGTTTGAATAAATTAGACATCAAAGCTATCATCATTGAAGAGAAATTACTCGTATTTGAAAGATTTCGAATTAATAGTTTAATCAAGTTATTTGAAATAAATTATAAAATAAAAAAAATAGACTTCTGATGATAGAAACACTTCGCGATCGTAGTGCACTCCCATTCCGCAAACATATCGCATGATAGTTTCGAGTTTCGAACTCGAACACAGATATGTAAGCGCTGAAAGGATGATAGCATCTCGAATTCTCGCTACTCCAGTGGCGGCGGTGTCTCGCGTTCCCGCAGGAAATGACGGCCGACTGCTTCCCCATCCCGGCCAAAGGTGTGGTGGCGGCTGCGATGGCGATGGAGAGGTCACAGTAGGTGGCGGAGACTGACAGTATCGGTAGCGGTGTAAGTAGCGTTGAGGGTGTGTCGGTGTTTGGTAAGGGTGACGGTCTCAGTGTTCAGTGCTGGTAGCGGAGGCGGTGCCAAGTGTCAGTGTTTTATGTTGGTAGAAGTCAGTGTCAGTGTCGGTATCTGGTGTCTGTGTTGGGTAGCAGTGACGGTGTTTCGTAATGGTAATGTGTGGGTAACAGGAGCGGTGACGGTGTGGGTAGCGGTGACGGTGTGGGTAGCGGTGACGGCGTGGGTAGCGGTGACGGCGTGGGTAGAGGTGACGGCGTGGGTAGCGGTGACGGCGTGGGTAGCGGTGACGGCGTGGGTAGCGGTGACGGTGTGGGTAGCGGTGACGGTGTGGGTAGCGGTGATAGTGTAGGTGTCGATAACAGAGGCCGTGACGGTGTGGATGTCGGTTGCGGCTGCGGGTGCGGCGGCATCGCGGGAGGTAGGCTTTAACCGGAGAGCGGAGAACGGTCCAAAACTGGGGCACGCTGTGCCGCCGACTATCGATTCCAGGTACAGAGCCTGACTTTCATTTGCGGGACAACAGGAAATCTCCATTACGCGCCATATTTTAATCATGCTTCTGCGGCAGAGATGGCAGAGGCGGGCAGCGGCGAGAGAGCGCTTTTCTTTTTCGAACCCAGTTACCTCGCGCACAACGAGAGGAATAATTTAAATCGAATCTGCGTTTCGCGAGAACTGTCGCGTGAAGATTTGATTCTGCAACGTTCCACGCGGCAGTCTATTCGACAGGGGATAAATTTGTTAAAGGGTGGAATTTAGGGCAATTCCACCATATCTGTGAAATTACACTCCATCTCTTAAGGGAGGAATATCAGAAAAGAGATAACGATTTTCTTTTGTGACTTGACCATTTATTGTTCGAAATATTTACAGATTTTATAGAATTTCATGATAATATTCAAATTCGCAAATATAAGAAGATCGTAAATAAACAATTTTTCTACAAATATTTCTAAAAATTGCGAAATTGGTGCACAATTCCTATTGTTAGAACATAATATCATACGTATCATGTATGTAAACATAAAACGCACATAAAATCTTTGGTTGAAATCTTGATATTTCTCTAGATATATAAAATCATAACTTTTTTATGCCGGTACTTCTTTTGAAAATTGCTAGCCTACATTTTGTGACGCATAATGATTCTACTGTGATTTACGATCTACCTCGTTGTTGGTACACGGCACTGATTATTTTAAAAGGAGATTATAAATAATTTATCATTTGCGAAATCGAAATCAGGATAGAATGCAAAAACATAAGACGCTCTACTCAAAGCAAAAAAAGGCACAAAATTAGTTTTGGGAAAAGCTCGAGAAACTTACAACGATCTTCGTAAACTATTCTATTCCGTGATCATTATTTTTGTTAAAATAAAGAAGAATAACTCACTTCAACCCCTTTCAACTTTTCCATTCTCCTGTCCTTTATACTCCTTTCCTCTACAGCTAAGCTATGTTCGGAGTCAACCAGTGAACAACAAACCTTCGCGAGTTTTGGAACACAAACACAACTTTCCTAACTGCTTGCCCACTCGGGCAGAGCGCACGTGTCATGTGCATCGACGTCTCGCCGGCGCGGCGCGGCGCGGCGCGGCGCAGCGGCGACGGAGTGAAGCGGATGGCCTGGCGCGGGCGACGCAGGTGTCCGAGGCCGCGCGTGCGGTCGAACGCCCGGCGGGGAGGAGGGGGGGAGGGACAGCGGCGTTGCAGGCGCCAATCGCAATTAGCGCTCCCCTCCCCCCTCCACCACGATCCACTTTACTCCGCGCCGCTCCCTCGACGCCGACGCCTCTCCCGTCACTTTCGTCGCCGACTGCCGCCCCCGCCGTCACGCCTGTTCGCTGCCTCGCCGCATCCCCCATTCTTACCGTCTCCGCTGCCGTTACCTCCTGCGTTGAGTCGCCATGTGCATTATACTTGAAGGGCTTATTTCCAAAGTGACGTAGTATGTCCATACTTCGGTTTGAATAAAATACTTCTTACTTTTGTTATGCTGGACGCGGGAATCTAATCTGGAGATTTGTAACGACTTAATTTTTGGTATTCAAGCTCCCAATTGAATAACATAACCGCTTCCCAGCTAATCGTACGTCAGAAGTCACTTAATATCAATCAGAGAATATTTATTTGCTTTCTAGTTTTACCAATCAATTTATTCTAAAGGCGCTTCTCCATCACAATGTTAAATACTGTGTATAAAAGTTGCTTTTCTCCCCTGTTAAAAGGGATCCGAAAACAGTTGAATTATATCTTGAACTTTTAAGGCCGAATGTGAATACTTTTTCTTCTTGAAAATAATTGTTTTATGGAGATACGTGGTTTTTGAAATAAGCTCTTTAAATAACGCCCGACCTTTCCCCTCACTTTACTCCGCGCCGCTCTCTCCCTCCGTGTGTAGTTTTCGTCGCCGTCGCCTCTATTATCATTTCTGCCGTCACTACCACTTTCACCGCTGCTGTCAGTGCTATCTTCACCGCATGTTCTCTGGCCCTGCCTTCGCCACCGTCTGCGCCGCATCTGTCCCTGTTTTCGCCTCCTCGGCCTCTATCGCCTGCGTCGAGTCGCCCACTGTGTAACATTCCCTCCTATCTTGTTCCGGTTCATTTCATCCTGTTCCGTTCTAGCATTTATACTTTTGATTTGATATGATGAGATGTTTGTATTATGCGATACTGTTTGGCTGGCATGCTTTTTTTATATTTTTTATCACAACTGCTTATTTCTTTTTCATTTTTATCAAATAATTTCAATTCCAGCCTGACTAGTTTTCTGTCGTTTCAAGTATAGAGGCCGATCATCATTATAGCATCAGTTGTCCAACGAACAAACTCCTTTCTCCAATCTTTCCTTCCGTCGAGGTCAGTTGCAATTCCTTCAGACAAAACTGCTTAATGAGCTTTACTACTTGTTTTTCTCAGGCTTTCTAGCCATTTATCCTTTTTTCTTTTTTAAGGAATATCCAATTATCGCCTCTCAAGATACAACGCAATCGCAAACAATTGACTGACGTTTTGGATTTAAAAATGTGCGAGTCAAATATTTAAATACAAACGGTTGAATTTACAGCATATGTATTGATATCAAATGATACAATAAAATATCTATTTTATTAATTTCCAATACGCGTAGAAATTGAAAGTAAATTATTATCTCCCGCCATGTGAGGGTAAGTATCTGTAGTTTCGTTAGATACCAAAGAACTCATGAAAAATTCACAATCAATGAAATAGTTTCCAATTTATTTATAAAAAGGCAAATGTTTAATCGTGCTATTCCGTATATTTTCATACTACGTGCGTCACTGATGACACAATTGACGCGTTGCGACTGCAAGGCACCAAGGAAGAGGCCGCCCTCCTGTAAATATTTGCTACGCGTGAGTTCCATTAAGGGACAACAACCATCTCTACATCCTTGGTACGTAAAGAACAGCTGTAGTATGGATAGAATTCTATATTATTGCAGTATTCGTAAATACTGTTTTTTATTAAATTTTAGTTTATTGCAGTATTATACTAGAGAATATTTTAATTGTTGTTCTTGAGAAGTGTTCCTGATAAGTTTAGGAAAACAATTTTCCAGCATTTTTGCTGCTGTAGGCCCTTGGTACTAATAATTAGTTCACAGGAAAATAATTACATCAAAGTTAAAGTGTTATTTACTCCCCTTCGTTTCGTTCACATCAATTCCTAAGCGCCATTTCTTCATCAGGGACTTATTTCTCAGCTCCGAAACAACCGATACAGGTTCAGCCTACGTGACCACACCCCACTGCCAATGTGTCACTTCGCGCCGCCCGCTCCGAATCTCCCCGGCCCTCGCCCTCGTCCGCTCGCGCCCGCCTGAGCCCGTAGCAGAGCGTGACCGCCCCAGCCCGCTCTTTCCTAAGCCATCGCAGGCGCCACTGCGCCTGAGAAGGTCTCCGGTAGAGCGCAGATTAACCGCGGCCCACGACTTCGCATCCCGCCGACGCGACCCTGGGCCACGGAGTTACCTCAGGCAATGCGACGATACCCACACTACTTTCATGCGGGGGAGAGCTGAAAAGGAAGGCGAAGGTGGTGCTTTTTTCATTTATTTTTTTTATTTGAAAGGGAGCACAACTCGAGACGTCCGAAAAATAAACGACTTGGGGGCTAATCTTCTTATAACGCCCCCTCTACTCTCGCGACAGTCTTCTCAGACACCACTAGGCCCTACAGTTCTCATCTGGATACGAGTACCTGAGAGACCCTACTTCTCTTCAACGCAATCTTCAACTGGTTTAACCATCACGCTGTCTCTAGCGCTGCCATTTGGATGACATTTACTATGGCTACGATAAGTGTCATCGAAGGCTAGTTGCAACATTTATATCAAAAAATTATAGTATGCACATTGTTTGGAGAAGTGAGGCTTCGTTCTCATGGGATTACGTTCACAAAAGCGTAGAATATCACGCTTCAACCAACTTAACCCTCAAATCTGAGGTTCATAATATAATATCGAAGTGATACTTAATGCTTAAGTGATGACTGACATGGGAATAATTAGATTTAATCGTATAGAGAAAAATAAGTAATTATTTTTGTAGACTTTTGTGGATGGTATACTCATTTCAAAGAGGCATCGAGAATATGTACACGCAAACGATTACCGTTCTGTATAAAAGTTTGGGGTTAAATTGGGTACTTGTTTAAACTGCTAATGGTCAGATTAAAAAGAGACTGAAAAAATGTTTCCTCCAATCATTAAAATGCAGTGTAAATATCGGTATGCTTGCTCTCCAACAACGTTTATACGTTCATGTGTGTTATGCACATAATATATACTACAGCGCATAAATTATTATACACACGACACACATCGACAACGAATATCTGACGTACGTGTGTGACAGGTTCACGTGTGTGGGGACCTGCGTGTTCCACACTCGGCACTCTCCGCCTCTGCGCCGCAAAGGAAACGCATGCGGTCGCACAAACGCACACACTCGTACCCCTTCCCCACACCCACACATTCACACGGCTGAGTTTTCCACTCTCGCCCCGAACGCCCTGCGCCGCGCCGCGCCGCGCCGCTCACGCAGCGGAGCATGGACGCTCCCGCGCGCTCTTTCTTAAGCCGTCGCAGGCGCCACTGCACCTGAGAAGGTTCCCAGCGGAGCGCAGCTTAACCCCGACCCTCCACTTCACACCCGACTGCCCGGCCGAGGCGGGGCGATTTTTATCCTCGCGCCGCGCCGCGCCGCGCCGAGCGCTGGTGACGCCCAGCACGAGGACGAACGCGCGCAAGCACCACTCGACCACTCGATTCGCGTACGGACCCACGCCGCTATTATCAGTGCGCGCGTGCAAATGACGAGCACAAGCGGCTGGAATGGGAGGGCGACAGCTGTTTCTGGGAGGCCCTCCAGGCCGAGTCTCCAAGGGAGCCCATTTTCGACACAGGCTGCATAGCGAGGACAAATTCAACCACTGTCTGGAGGAGAATTCCGCCGGTCGGTCGGAAGCACTGAACCGTAGGTTTTGTAGGTTTCTCCAAACAATATCACGCGAATATCTGAGAAACACCCTAATAAACGGACCGTGCTCGATTAATCACTTTGTCGTTCGCTGGTAGTAATTTCGGAATCACATTTACTCGTATATATTGTATATGAAATATTACCATGATTGATTTGAAAGTGCCTCATATCGTTGAAATGATAATGTCTTCGAAATGAGCTTCGCTAATCGTCACGAAAAAATATTTCAGTATCGTTCTCGATCTCTCCAATTCTGATTTTCAATTCGCGAGTTCTCCTCAAAAGTTAACTCCAGAGGCGGCAGCCATCTATGGAAAGAAAGGATTCTATAGTGGTTCCTGTCATTCATACTGTATAAAATGGTGCACGAATCCGAATCGAGAGAAGTTACAGAGGTAATAGTTTTCTCAACTGGCAGTACTCTTGTAATCATTACTTCATGGCTTTTCAATTTTATTTCTAACGTGAGATAAAATAAAGCCACACGCAGAAGAGGGCACATCCAATGGTGCATTTCGTTGTGGAGGCACAGCTGCGAGAAACAATTTCGAATCCAGGATAATCCACTGGCATTGTCTATAGTATAATGTGGAAGACATTTTATAAGCCAAACTTATAATAAAATATTCCAGAAAATATTTTTTAATAATAATAATAATAATAATAATAATAATAATAATAATAATAATAATAATAATAATAATTCAAAACTTTATTTAGCGTCTTTATTGATTAAATTTTAAGAAAAACCCTCATAACTAATTAAAAAATTATTAAAAGCAGAATCTTAAAGCTTAAATAATAAATTCTTTATTTCATTTATACACAAACGAAATTTCTTTATTATTAGACCAAAAAAATCATGATTAAGAACATATAACGAATAAATCCTTTGTACTGGTTTATACTTTTATTCAGAAATATTCACACAGCAAATTCTATCAAGTTCCTCATTCTGTTCCAACACAATTGCATCGACATATGTTACACAAACTTGTTCATTAAAGAATAATTATCGTATATCTACAGACACACTTCACGAAATCAAACATCAAACACGTATAACAAACGCAATACAAAACTAGCACACCATACAAGGTTGTATCCAACTCCCAGCTACCGGGTTACGATAGGTCATTTTGATAAAAAATATATCACACACAGTTTCAGATTACATCCTGGCATATTAAATTTGTCATCTGAGACAGCTGAAGAAAGACATAAAGCTCTCCAACGATCTCCATAACCGAGTCGCGTTTCCTTTTCTCGGAACGCGATCGCCTGCGCAATACTTACGATGTACGAGCAGCAGGAAGAAAAGTAGGAAGTAAGAGAAAATTGAAACAATGTGCGATTCGCGTTTTTGCTGACTCAAACACGGGGCAGTACATCGAATGAAAATGGCACGAATAAAATAGTAGATTGGGAGTTCATGGATAAAACTATTCCTTCATATCGGGAGAAAACGATTTACATTTTACTATCGAGTCTTTCTAAAAAGGCATAAATATGATTAATTCTAAATAATAAGAGATTTTTACATGTAACTCTGCAAGATTTTAATTTGTAATTTGTGGCTTTTACAGTTCACGTCGGCAACTTTCCGCTAATAATTTTTCGCGTTTTTTCAACCTGTACTTTCACTTGGTTTCCTCAGCTCGTCTGTGGCGAAAAACACCTGAGACCTACCACGCAATTTGTAACCTAATTACGCCGGCGATGAAAGTTGCTTAAAAACAAGGGGATCGTTGAGGTCCTCTTCCAACCAGCACGGGTCCACGATTTAACTACGTCGAAGAGGAAAATAATTCCTGATTTCGAATCCGCTGGCTGTCATCTTAGAACCTTCAACAAGAGTGCTCTACTCTAATGAATCAAAGATGACCACCCTAATAAATTACAAAAAAGTTCTAACTAGGGTAACAACTTACAGTTTTTTCCCTCCTATTTTCAAATACCACTCAATGTACACACGAAACACAATGTACACAAGAAAACAGAATTATTAAATACAAAAGTTCATCGACATTTTTATAGGGGAGAAGAGAAGTGAATGAGATGAGCAGAAAAAAATCAAGACTGTTAATGTGCGTCTCTTTTCTCAGTTTTCAAGTCGCTAATTATACTTTGTAGGAACACAGTCAAAATACTTATTTTCTTAAAAACACGGAATAAATACATTCAATAATGAAACTTTGATAACACTTGCTTTAAGCCTTGCCACATCACATGGAAGTAGCGGGATCCGAGGCACAGCGGTGCATTTTTCCGCCGATAAAAATCTTTTTAAACGACCGTCTTCGAATGGGACGTAAAGCCGCTAGTCTCTGAACACAGATTTACAGCATGTAAAAGAACACTATAATCCTAAATTAAGGCGTGATGTAGGGGAAGAACACCGGCGTTTCTGTCCGCCTGACCGTAAGTTACAACCTGGGACGAACGGGAGACCATGATTGGTGAACAGAACGTTACCCGTCATGGAGCGAATGATAAAATTAAAATCCAGCTTTCAGAAACGTAGTTAACCTCCTCCATTTCACGAGGCTGGCCCTTCAAACTAGTTTAATTTTGTCTGTCAGACTGTCAATTTTGAGGTCGAAGCAATACGATTTCGAAATATTGTATCATTCATTTAACAGCACAATTTACTGCTGATTCACAAAATGTTTCTGAACTTTGAATAAGCGAAATTTTATGGCTCGCTGGTTTTCTGGCGCAGTTTCGACAGTCGATCGGTAATAATGCACGGCTGTTATGCAATAAATAAACTGCAACATCAAACAGATACATCATTATAAAAGTCGATTACTTTTCAACGTTATTCAGACGTTTTATAACAACGAAATGAAGCCACACATCCTCGAGCCCATTAGCACATGCAGCTGCGTCCGGCGTCTTCTCGTATCATTAGTGATAGGGAAGTCGAGACAATTTTCCATCGCAGCTGGAGTACGCCTTACAACCACAAAAACATTTCAGCCCAGCTCACTGCAGTATGGGTGGTATTCAATACACCGACTTACATCAAGAGACAAGTTTGATGGGCATCTAGGCTCCTTGTAAGTGTTCGTTTTCTTCCTTTTTGTTACTGCTGCTGCTGGGCTCATAACTCATCAAACGGGGAGGCGAGTTAGTAATTATTTCAGGAAGATGGTAGTGCATTTTCTGTCTCTAGTCGAGAGGAAAGTTTATTGAAAGAAAGAACTTAATTATACAGATGTACTTCAAGTACACGAAAACGAGAGAGCAGATAATGTATGTCCGAACGCGCGAATTTGGCAGTTCGCAGAAAATTTGGGCTACTTGGGAACATTTCGGGAAATTTTGGCGAGAAATAAAAGTCAGGACATACATTTCTTCGTAAAACATTAAAAGCATTATATTGCATTATGCATCCTTGTATTCAAAAGGAACTTTCAATAGTCTCCTTAAAATATGGCCACATAAACTACCTAATCGATTACAATTTTAATTTTGTCTAGCTACTGAATTAAGTAAAACAATTCTCAATCATGGATTATATCACGTTTGTCAAAAAGATTTTTTCCATTAGTAATTTAACTTCCACATATTACTTTCAACATTAAAAATTACTTTCAGCATATTCTCAGAAATTAATAGAATATTTCTCGAACTATCCCTAGAAATGTGTAGTTAGTTGCATGTAAGTATATGTTTGAATAATGTTCAAAACCTGGAAATAAATTATGGCGATCAATTAAAAAATAAAATAAAATAAACCACCATTAACTCTGGTCCAACGAAACGGAACGATAATGTGCATTGCTAGCTCGTTCCCGTGCACGCGCGGTCGTGTGTATGTGTGTGTGTGTGTGTGTGTGTGTGTTTGTGTGTGTGTGTGAGGAAAGCTGCGCAGTTATAAGCGCGTATCTTCACTACATAGTTCGTTTAGTTGTGTTGAGAAAGGTGATCATGCTGCTCTATTTTATTGGTTGGTAGGATATGTAAGCGTGTGTATTGTTTTAGCTTTGGTTTCTCTTAAAAGTGAAGAATCTATGTACAAGATTTAGTGAGAATAAAAATGTTTAATTTTACATAAAAAAACTTTGTCGACATTGAAATGAAACTGTAGGGCGCGGCTGTCGCGATAAAGCTTAATGTATGTTTAAAAAGTAATACGTGTTAGTTGCAGAGTTGAATATCGTAATTGGGGTGTTTTTACATAATAAACATTAGTGTAACTTTAGGGAAAATATATGACTGATCAAAATTGTATTTGGAGGACAATTTTGTATTTGGACTTATGACTACTACTTATGACTAATCTTAATGCAATATTGAACTTTCTGTGAACTTTCGAATGTTTTTCTGCCACGCATGTGTCATCCAAACTACAAAATGATCGAAAAGATTACAGCACTAGTAAAATCATAAAGTAAATAGTTCAAATGACTCAAATGTTAGAGAATAGTTAATCAACCAATTTCAGCACTGGCACGAAAGACCCATCATACTTTAAAGTGTCTTATTTCTCCTACAAAATATTAAATGTATGTCACCATGTAATAAAACCGAGAGTTTCAAGAGATACCTTTCATGTGAAATTAAATATACGTGCAAAGAGGCGAACAGGTAACAAATTCAGAATGAATACAATTATAATTATCGTAGTACAGTTCAAAATCTGAATTCTTTCTCACGATATTCTATAATTAAAAATATTTATGTAAAATGTTCAATTATTTTCAACTTGCATCCCTTACTTCAGTAGTTCATGCGTGAAAGCGGCAGAATGAATGCTTGTACGAGTAATTTAACTTTCCCTCGACTAAACAGCACTTCGTTTCCATACAGCACCACTGACCACATGCACCCTGACCATCCGCTCGACCTTTCCTCTTCTCTTCGGTTCTCTCGTCCCCTCTCCTTCCCCTGCGAAGGAGTGACCCGAGAGACCCTCCCGTGAGCGGCACGTGGGTCGTCAACAGCGCGTCGCGGGCCCTTCGGGGCGAACGAGGAAGGACGGACGGTGAAGTAGAAGACAAACGCAGCGGCCCTCCCCTCCCCTCCCACCCACCCCCCGCGCCGCTGGGGCAACTCCCCGAGGGCCCGCGCACCTGCGGGGCCGCACGTCGGCGCCCCGCCGCGCGCGCGGCCTCAGCAGGAAGCGCCGCTGGCGGCCACGTGTGGAGCGCTGCGGTGAAACGGCTTGATGACCGTCATTCAAAGCGGGCGGTCTCGGAGAGGAAGGCTGCGACTAGCGGGTAGTGATTAATGATGATAGGAATAGAAGAAACTGTAGGTGCAATGGGAGGGCCATTGCGAAGAAAAGTGAGAACGGGCGCGATGGCATCTACGAGTTGGTCGTGACAGACGTCTTAATGCCAATGCCGTCCTACGGACGCTATGGGAAGGCAAGATACGCGTCAACTGATAAATTGGCAGACTGGAAACGGCTGTAAGGACGTGGTAACGACTGGAATGAGGAATGTGGAGTCGTCGACGGCGTAAGCGGATGTCGGTTTGGGAAAGGGGAGGACAGGGCTGAGGACGAAGGGGCTCTGGGATGCGCTGCCGGTGGAGCGGGGGGAGAGCGGGGGCGGGGCGGAGTGGACGCGGAGCGGTGGCGGGGAGGAGCGGGGGCAGAGCGGTGGCGGAGCGCGACGTCACGCGGCGGAACCGGGTGGGACGTGGCGAACAGGGGACGGGGAGTGGAGCGAGGGCGGAAAGGAACCGAAGCGGCGGCCGGGCGGAGGTGGACGAAGGGCTGCTGAAGACGCCGCTCCGTGGACGAGCAGTGAGGAAGGCGGAGGTGGTGGCCGCAGCGGGCTGCCTCCCCATCGCTACGCGACGGTTCGCCACGTCCGCACTTTCACGGCTGGCATGCTGGCTGGCGCGGCTGCCGCCTTCCCCGCGGCGGCGGTCGGCGGCCTCAAAGCGCTCGCGGCGCACACTCCCACGTCATAGAAAGCCGAGCTGTACACAAGTTACTAGCAGTTCCAGTTCATCAATCAGCCGGTCATCTAGTCTCAAGCTCTTACAAAAAACGAATTCAAGAATTCATTTTACGCCCATCACTTGCTTATGCATGTCCAATCGGGGAAGGGAGCTCTGATAAATAAAAAATTTAGAAAATAGAAATTATAAAACAATTTCACAGAATAGATTTCAATATATTTTAGTTTATCAGAAATGAACAAATTTAGAACGGACATATGATAGAAACGGAATACAATGAACAATCTTTAATTTTTTTATTTTGCTTTAAATTCTCTTCCTGGTTCACAAATATTAAATCTTGAGTTAACACCGAATCCCTTTCTCAAAATACAATTAAGTCACTCGAAAGATATCCTGCAGCCTCTTCCATTTCTGTTAACTATTCACTTGTGTATTTAAAATTATATCTGCACTGGTATGTAAGGATACTAAACTCAAAATCCTGAAACAGTAATGTCTAACAATTTGTTTAAAATAAAGGTTCAAAGAGTATTTTTTGAAAGTCGTAAGATATTAAAGTACACGTCCTTTTCATTAATTATCATTTCAGGGAATTATCCAAGCATATCATAATCTCAATTGTGAACATTACCGGAGCAAATTTACGGGTGTTTGCGTAACATGCTAGTGTGTAAATTTTAGTCGTATAACTCAGGAAAACCATTAAATATGTTGAGAAATGAACCTGAATTTTCCCCCATACTATTTACAAGACTGGAAGAAAATGAGATAGATTCTGAAGAATTGCGGTTTACCAGTATGTACAATCCACCTCTGAACACAAACGTTCTTTACATTCACTTCGGTCATTTGATGTAGACACTCCTAGACAGGAAGTAACACTGTTTACGTTACAATTAGATGCTTTAACGAATGACTCGTGGATGTTAAAAAGAGTAACGTTTGTAAATTATGAATATTAGTACGTAACAGCGAACAGTTTCCCTCAGCCTTCGAGTTCCCGCCGCTAACTTTCTAGTAATGATGGCTACGTTCAATCTGTTACAAACGCCAATTCCAAAATGAAATGATGACATATGACAAATACAATGCGACCCATGTTTTGAGACTTTCGCGCTAATTATCAAAGGCACTGAGTCATTAAAACCACAATAACATAAGTTGGGTGTAAAATGTTAATTTTTTCAAGCGATATTCAATATTTTCCCAAAATACCACATTGCAAAGAACTAGGTTCTTTTAAGATGAAATAATCCATCGTTTGCATTTGAACACACCAACATTTCGGTTCTCTCTGTAAACAATACACGAACAAATATTTGCGATTTTACTAGCGTGTTTGAAGGGAACTGCATGTTTGTTCGGATAACATTATCGCAAAGTGCACCGTTGGGGTCGAGGATTAGGGACAACGACCTCACCCCTTCGCTCTACGATAGCAGTTCCTGAGACTCACCTCCCACCCCTACCCACTCAGCAAAGCAGGAAGTGGTCGCCTTTGGTCACGTCGAGTACACATGGCGACAAGCTGAGGAAGAAGCGGGTTTGGAGAGAGCTTATCAGAGGTCAAAGGATGTCCACAGATAGTGTGTGTTCCACTTCGACTCAAATAATGAGATTGCCGTTATAGAATATTGATAATAACTGTTTGGATATTGTTGATTTAATTTTTGCAACGACTAATTAACGCTCTGCCTCCAGAGACGAAAGAATGCTGACCATTGCATCCTTCTTGTTTGCTTGGACAGAATTAAGCTCGTGCGTGACATCGTTAACGCGTAGTATCAGAAAATAAACGATCGAAATTGCTTCACCAGACTAAACATGAAATGAACATTACGCAAAACTTTATTCGCGTAAATGAAAAACGTGATTGCGCGAGTTAAATTTAGCAGACGTCTAAAGTTTTATAATGGAAACTGAATTTTACTAAAACCTCGTAACCTGTAAAAAAAATTTAAATAGAAATATACGCGTGTGTTTGTATGTATTGATATATTTGCTATCTACCATATTTTTTAATATAAATATCCGTAAGAATTATGTTCAGTTTAATGAATCCTCATTTGTCTTTTTTCAAGACAAGAGCACGACTTTCAGAGTTCATTTACCTGTAAACTAATGTCAAACTTACCATTATAAATCTATAAAGTCATGTTGCTATTTTACAGTTATCATTCTATAAATATCACAGAAATTCTTTGGGTAGGAACTACAATATCCACGAAGACATTTTTTAAAAGCGATATTAATCAGAGAAAGTTAACTTTATTTCAGTGACACTGGTTGCATCGTTTCACAAATACTGCAGTGACTTTTTGAGAGGGTGAGAATTTGCTAAATGATAGTTTACGCTACGTATTTCACAAATCCACTCGCACCAAACAAAAAAACAAACAAACAAACTTCAATTAAACGCGCTCCAAATCCTTCCTAAAGCGCGCATGCTGCATTTCGCATGTTTATCCCCGGCCTCCCCTCTCCGCCCCCCGCGGACCGCCGCTCGCTCCGCGCGCGTTTAAGGGCCGGCGCTTCGCGTGATGGCGCATACAAAACCGGGCTTAATTCCTCTGCCCGCGGCGCGCCCCGCTGCCGCTCGCGCTCCTCCGGGCTTTACATTTCCGATGGCGCGGACCCATTACAGCCCCGGAACGATGTGCGACGAACAAAAGCGGGGGTGCGCCCCCCATCCCCATGCCTCCGCTGACGAGCGGCGATCCGTCTCGTCTCTGCCCCTCGCGGGCGGGCGGGCGGGCGTTCCCCCGCTCGAGGGGATTCCTCCATCCGCAGATTGACATCCGCGACCGCCGCCGCCCGCAGCGGGGAATTAATCGCGGTATCGCGCGGCCGGAGGGGCCCAGGAAGAGGTGGGGGTGGAGGGGGGAGAGAAGGGGTGAGCGGTGGACCTGGTTAGCGATAAATGCGGGAAGATGGTGGGCACTTGGGATGATTGGTGGTAGAAGTGCGGGCGGTGGAGGGGAAAGAGGGAGTGGGTGATGGAGGACGGGGGCGGGGATGGAGATGCTGGGTAGAGGAGGAGGCAGGCTGGGAAGGAGGCGTTGCTGGGCGATGCAGGTGGCGGTGGAGATAGGGACGAGCTCAGCGAGAAGGACAATTTTTTAAAATTTATTTATTTTTTTGTAGCCGTAGAGGTACGATAAAGCGCTGCGGGTTGAAAATTAACATTATTCACTTCCAGGAAGTACATTTTTATAATACTGATGGCATTAAAAGCTCGTTTCTCTGCCGCGGAGATTTCCAGAAATTCCACACTGCAGAAGTCCGGCTAGTAGAAATATTTCTTAAGATTTAAAAGACAATTGTCAAACAATATTAGTAGGGAATGTCACGATAAAGTCATCATTCTCAAAAGTTATTTCCTGCAGGATGTTTCTACAATACTTACGCAAATGTCTGTTGCGGTTAGAAGGACATTTCAAAGCTATTTCAGAACCTAAAACTTCATTTTTTATTAATTTATGATTTCACAAAGGAAGGAAGGGTATTTTTTCATCGATCATTTAGAGTTTCCACCTGCTCTAACAACTTTCAAAATAATCAATAGATTTGAACGAGAGAAAGTTTTTCCTATATGGGAGTTATAAATGCTGCATAAAGTTACAAATCAATACAGTGAACATTTGCAAGGTAAAATTAGTTTAGAGTTTATTATTTTATTCTAGGAAAATGAATATTAAAACCATTAAAGATCATGTGACAGAGTAAAATTCATAAAATCCGTATGAATGCACTAGTGCTTTCGTGAAGAAACGCCTAGTAAATAGCATAAATAGCTCTTTTTCCTGTTTTTAACTAAACAGTAGTATTATATGCGACTCTTGCAAAACATCCTGGGTAGAGATGTCTGCTGAAATAACTCAGTGCAACAGTTGTTGCTACTGCCTCTGCAGCGGTGCTAAGAGGGAGTTCCTAGGTTTCGAGTCCCGGTGGTAGCAAATTTTTGATAGTAGAAGCTCTACAGCTAGAATAGCTACTAGGTCCAATTCATTCATTTCGGGGTAAGAATTCTACCGGCTGGCTAGTTTGAACGATATATGTAGTTTACTCTGATCAGTTTTCTTCGGTAGCGGTTTTTTCGATTAATATCAGTAGATTGCTGGAGCAATACCTTAACGAACGGGTCACGGACCACGCGATCTTCTCTTCCTCAGCCTTGTCCTCCTCTACTCTTACTCATACCCGCACACACACCCACACGCACTACACTACTAGGCATGTTGGAAACCAGTCGGCAGCTTAGAGCTAGTCCAGCTGGGGCGGTGCTCGATTGGCAGAGATACTATAGGGAGGAAACTCCTGTGAGCCGACGTGGTGGTCAGCTCTGGATCTCACTTTCCAGGGGGAGGAGAGCACCGTCATCCCCCGAGATACATCATGCACACGACTTACGGAACGACCGGAGCAGTTGACGCTGCCAGAAACGCATAAAAATAATAAAGCAATCACCCACGTACCGAGTGCAGAAGGCGGCGCACATGGCGTTCGGTTGCTGGCCCTACGTGTCACAGGATGCCAGGACACCTGTCCGTGAGGGGCGCAAGGCATCGGGGCTTGCGCAGCGCACCGCGGCGCGGCGCCCACGCCCGCCTGAGTCACCGCCTCGCCTCGCCTCGAGGGGCGCAGTGTGCGACGGAGATTAGCAGGCGATGAGCAGGAGAGGAGGAGAGGTGATTCGAGGGAGCGGCGCCTTCACGCGAGCGGGAGCGACGTCGCACCGGCAGATGCGAGAGGGAGAGGGCTGCAGCGTGGGCGTAGATTAAAGTGAAGAGCTGTGGGTGGAGTTTTGACGGACGCGCTGTTATCTCCTCGGGGAAGAAGAGGGGAGGGCAAATAATTATACGGCCCGACACCGCGTGAATGAACAAAAATAATTTGGGTGTATTCGGGAAGGCAGGAAATGCGGAGAAAAAATTATGGGAGACCCGCTTATTCTTTTCACAAACATTGGTAAAAGAAGAAAACAACGCGGAAATTTAAATACCCTGTCTCACAAGAAGCAGTAAAAGGTTTTTCATCTCTTAATCTTTAAACATTTAATTAAAGTCTAACAGGTTTAGAAAAACTACACTACATTCTCCACTACAAACATTACTTATAACTCCGCATTAGCAGAATTCCATACATCACATCTCTACCTTCTCTTATCTTTATCATCGTTTATATGATTTATGTCTCCGAGGTAGTTCACGTTTGATAACGTTTTAATCTATCGAAACATTAACAACAGAATCGCCAAACAAATGACAAAGCTGTTCTTCCCTCAACAATTGCACACCTAAATCGGCGAAGGAACACGATCTTCTAACACAGTATACGTTCGGCAAACGAGAACAGACAGCTGAAGGCATTCCAGATCATGAAAGATGTACCCCATCAGGAGGAAATCTTCGACACATCGTTCCCGACATTCCGAAGATGCATTACTCCCCGTGGAATTCTCGGGGCGGCACGCAAGGCAAGAACAAATAAACGCGCGGTCTATGCATCATAATAACAGGCAGCCGCCGCCCAACCAATGACCCCGAGTGCGTCTGGGCCGCAGCGCACCGCATCGTGAGACGCATCTGAGTCACGCAGCCCGCCTCCTGCCCGTCCCGCGGGGGCCTCGCCAGGCGGCGCTGGAGCGGCGCGGCGCGGCGCGCGCACGGGAGACGGCGCGGCGGGAGGCCGCCTCCCCGCCTGCCACGCCGCCCGCACCGCCACCGCCGCCGCCGCCGAAGCATCTTCACTGCCGCCGCCGCCGCAGCTCTACCGCGGCCCGCCTCGCCCGCACACTTCGATATTCATTGTTTTATCGTTGTGGGCGGAAGAGGAAGGACGTGCGCACGTTCCTCAGTGATGTTTCATTTTTCATGTGGCCGCTCAAATTTTTGACAATAGTATTATGAGGGGGTATTTGGGAATGCGCCAAAGAAGGGACATGTGAAATATCCAAAATTGGATGTACAATAATAACGCTGTCGAAACGGTGTTGTTGACATCGGGGTGCCATTTTTGGCTCAACCTTCAAATCAAATATTACTCTAAACATTTATAATATAAGAAGGCGTGCACTGCACAACGCAACATTGTTGTTGTTGGCTCTTCATAGAACCTTCACCGCTCTCTCGTTGTCCCAGCGGCTCATCGGTTACACAACTTGTCTCATCCCCACAGGCCATGCTGTCACTGCGATTTCTCACCTCATTACCTCGCCTGACATTGCTCCACTCTCCGCCAACTCAGCGCACCGCCATACCCTTCACAATCTCGCCTCTTCGGCTTCATTAACATCTTCAATAAATACTTATGAAGCCCCCGCCATCATCGTAGCCACCCCGTCGCTCAACCGCTGTCTCCCTCACTTCCTTCCCTGCCAGGCCTCAAGTCCGTCCACACCGCCTCAACTTCAACTTGCCACATTTATTTCGGGCCCCCTCACCGTCCACCGCCTCCGATACCAAGGTCGCTCCCATCATCCCCTCTCGCCTGCTTTTACCTCTGAGGCTGCGTTGTCCAAAACCATTACATCGTCCGTCTTTGCCACATCCTTTCACATCCATTTGCCTAGGCCATCGCTTCCAGTTCCAACGCCATTCCGCGAGCTGTCTCCTCCTCTTCCGCCGCCAGCGGCCGCGGCGGTATTTATCCGAGGCGCTGCGCAACGCGCGAAGAGAGCCGTCTCTCCGTTCTTTATCGCGCAGCGGCAACGCCGCCGCCGCCGCCGCCCCGGCCACGGCGCGGCGTGGCGCGGCGGCGGTCGGGAGCCCCACCTGCCGGCGAAAGCCGCGGCGGACAACGCCTCCTGCGCCCGCGGCGGCGGCGGCGGGGGCGGCGGGAGCCGTGGCGGTGAAGGCAACGAAGGCGGCCGAGGGGCGACGGGACGGGGGCCGCGGAGCGCCGTTCCACGCCGAGGCATGAGACGCTGAAAGAACGTGAAGAGGAAGTCGGCGAACTAGAAGAACGTTTGAGAAGGGGCCAAGTACGTGACTGAAGCACAGAGGAAAAATAGTCTTTCGTTGGATTGGAGGATTTTTGGATTGGATGATTGGAGGTGAGGCGACGAAAAGAGCTTGGAGATGGGTGAAGATGACGTTTAAAATGCACTTGAATAATAACTCTGGCGATAACTAACCAGAAAGATACTGCCTGCAGCAACGTAAATGTAAATGACCCAGAACAGCAAAAAGGATGAGAGACAAAATGTGACACGAGAGCTACGGGAGAGTCAAGTGTAGCAAGTTTGGTGAGTGCGAGGAAGAGGGTCTCTATATCCGAGAAGGCGGACAGGTTAGTAAGGAGGAATGGGCAGTGGCAAGACTGGCAGAGGGGCGACGGGGACGCGAAGTCACGAGGGATGAGGGTTGGGGGTTTGGGGTGGCGAGGAGGTCCACCGGCCGAGGAGGCAGGAGGGGGGGGGGTAACGTTTGGGGGCAGAGAGGGAACAGGCCGACAAGCAAAGTAGAAACGCAGGTTCCAATCCCCTGTTGATGTTTTCTTACTTCCTCGCCTAACCGTACCGACTCAGGTAGCGCAACCCACCGCGTTGTTCAGTCCCGCGAACCTTAGCGCACGATAAATTGTAAGCCCCAAGTAGCAAGACAGGTGAGTACTCAAGCTAGAGTTCAACACATCTACACCGAAACAATGTCTGGCTTGTGCTATTCATTGGATGTAAAGAGATCCTTGCCAGTTCGTCTACGTTCCCTTACACGCCGCGTTTTGCTTCGCCCTGTGCACACACTACAAAGGGACGCCATGTTCAACGCAAGCTACATAGAGTACATGCGTAAATTATTTCTGTACACGACGCCTCTGTTCGCGTTTTGTTTAGCCAAGAACATGATTCCCAGGAACCCCACTGCCCAGTTAATTTACGTGCAAAACCAACGCAGTAATTAAAACATTACTCACACTGTGGAATAACTACGCAAACAAATGAGTTTCTAATTTATAGAGGAATTTTAAAAAGCGGCGAACTTTGTCTTGAAACACGGCATTTACAGAACACTCCGAATGTAAGACAACATTGTGAAGAAGTAACAATGAATTAGATTCAATAAGAACCAAGTCTACCAATATGTTTCAACACAAGACACCTTTACATTAAAAATAATTTAATACTTAAATTGTCGAACTCTGACAGGGCTTGCCTCTGAAGTTATTGCCCAACTGGGTTCCGTAAGATAGGGGTTATGGAAAGACGTGAGATTTGTTAACATATTGCCTAGCTCTTAACTCGCCTCGTCTTCACGACTCGAATATCATTTGCGAGATAGCCACCCAAGGTTCTTCGATCTGGAGCTGCTATTAGTACAACAGTCGTAACTGTCAGAGATGTATCACACATTAAGATGTTGTACTTAACTTATTGTCTAACATAATTCTCTCGGTTCATTCTATTTCATTTAACGGAGTGTTCGTCTCAAATATTAATAATTTTATTTAGACTCCATCCACTTCATATTCTCAAAAAATTCCAAAATTCCGATATATTACAAATAAAACCAATTTACAACCACCGCATCTTCCGCTTTCGAAAACGATCCGTCTTATCAAGCCGCCCTCCAAATTGTGAAGTATCCGTTCATTTACGCACAGTTCTACCCCATTAGCGGCGGCGGCGGCGGCGCTCCCGTTTGCCTCATGCGGCGCCGCGGCGCCGTGCCTTTAATCAGGCGCGGGCGCGCACCGGCAGCGCTGCGATAACGCGATAAGGCGGCGCGGCGCCCTTCATGCGAAAGCGACCGCCTCCGCCCCCTCGCCCCGCCGCCCACCCGCGCTGGCACTGGCGCCGGCACCCGGGGCGGAGGGACAATGTTATCCCAGACCCCCTGCCCGCCCACGGCGCACACTGCTCCCAAATCAGCGAAACAACGCTCATAATAATAATAATAATAATAATAATAATAATAATAACAATAATAATAACAATAATAACAACAATAACAATAATAATAATAATGACTAGAAGAAGGAAAAGAAGGAAGAGATGAGGAAGGAGAAGAGGAAGTAGATGAAGCGGAAGAGGAAGAGAAGCAGTACAAAACGAAGCAGAATTGTAGTTGGTTCTGCCCAATCCGAATAGCGAAAACCGGGAGAGGTGGCTCAGGTCATCAACTGATGTCACTGCAGTTCCACTGACCGGGAGGTTCTAGGGTTCGAGTGCTGAATGTGGCAGGATTTTCGACACTAGCTACATAGCTAGGTCGAATTCACTCGCTGTCTGGTGTAGAATTCTACTGCTCTGAGCGGTAGTTTTCTGTGGTTTCTCCGAACAACACATGTCGCATGACGGAGAAGTAACCTAACAAGCGAGCCACGGACCGAGCGCCATCTTTCCTTGCTCTTCCTTTTCGTATCCTCTCCCCTTACATTCACACACACTACCTCACATGTCACGAGACCGGTCAGGAGCTTATAGATTGTCCCGTCTGGGGTGCTGGCCCGCTGGTGGGAGATACCTGGTTAAGGAAAACCCTCACGAGTCGACAGGTTGGTCGGCGCCTGATATCCTCAAGGGGGAAAGATCACCCGAGGGAAAAACATGGACTTACGGAACTAATGACCTTAGCAGTTGACGCGCCCGGAATCTCTAATCAATCAATCAACCTGAGAAGCCTAAGTGGGTACTGACATAGCGCTTCGGATCAAAGTTATGAGTGTAGAACTAACTTTGGCATTGACGTTATTGTACGCCTGGGAACTACATTTTCGTTTAACGAATGGAACTGGTCGAACCACATTTAAGTGGTAAATCACAGAAGTATGTGAATTAAATGCTGACAGAAGTGGTTGAAAAAAATGTATGTATGTTTATTTTTTGCCTTTTCTTTATGGCTATTATTATGTACAACTATTTTAATCAAATATATTCCATACACGACATAGCAAACAATAAACAAATATTTATGCATGTCCATAAAAAGAATTTCAACACTAAATGCTGAGACATGAAACTCCGTAGCCAAAAAAATCTCTAGTAAGAGTGCTTCACGTTTGCCTTCCTTGGCCCCGCTGCAAGTCGGGCCCATTGTCCCCCGCCGACAGGGGCGGCGCAGGGGGGAAGAGGGCGGGCGCGCGCAATACCTGTTGACTAACACGCGCTGCTCCTCTTTTGTGTTTCATTAGCCCCGTGTAAATGTTTGCGCCAACACCTAACTAAACAGAGCGGCGCGCGCGCCGCGGGCGGGCGGGCGTCCGGGCCACGGAGGGCGAAGGGTGTGGACACGGAGGGCGAAGGGTGTGGACACGGAGGGCGATGCGAAAGTGCAGAGCAGAAAGACGGCAACGAGAAAGCGAGGCTGCAGAAATACGCCGGATTTTTTTGACCCAGATGGCAGAAAAAGCAAAAAAGCTCGAAACGAAATAATAGGGTTAAAGGAAAAGGGACAGAATATACTGACAAGTGATTGTAAGTAGCGTTTGAACACGGCGACAAAGGCCGGAAAGCAGGAAAGCCACGAGAAGAGAGAGAGAGAGAGAGAGAGAGAGAGAGAGAGAGAGAGAGAGAGAGAGAGAGAGAGAGAGATAAAACACGGCAAACTAATCTCTTCCGCCCCCCCCCCATCTCGGCATACAGCAACATTTTCCAGTACTGAGCACGTGGAAAGTTTCTAGTAACAGCTACGATGAAGTATTTACATACTAATTAAAAATTTTGAATTTCAACTTCAATTTTAATGCAAGTCCTACAAAAAGGCTTTGAATTGCACACAGTATACTGTACAAGTTGAAATACAGTTCGTTATAACACAAATAAATTACGTAATTCAAGAAGTTATCCCAAGAAAAACATTACTACACAGGATGCACAAAATATACTCATTTTGAATGTTCTATTCGAAATAACTCTCCCACTATTAGTTTAATAATCCCCAGTAAATTGGCATCATGTTAAACATTCAATTTATTTGGATTATAATTGAAAATTAGTATTGTAACCATTTCATCCGAAATAAATCTGTTCTAATGAAACACAAATGTTTGAGTACTATGATAATTAATTAGTCTTTATAGCTATATTTAAGGAGACACACGATTAGGTTATTTAAAAAACTTCTAACAATAGAAGACAAATTAAACACTATAAAATATATTAGCAGATGTAATCCAACGTTGCCCGGGTAATTATCCCTAAGATCGGGATTTGTAGGATTTTGTAAACGTAATTTCAGGCTTTTGAAAAAAAAGCGATTTAGATTTTTTCTAGTCATATTAGAATTAGGCTGAACAATATTGGCAATTAACAACAAATTTAAATTACTAATTCAATTTTAATATGTTTGCTTTTGAACTTCAAATAAGAGTTCTTAAAAAGTAATTTAAAAATAAAGTTTTTTAAATATATTTCCAATGCACCCATGAAAATTAGAATAGAAACAGTATATTCACTTCCTGTAAGAGAGACTGTTGTAACGAACAGAAATACACAACCCAAAATATCTTACGCGGATGACTTCTGAACGTCTCTAAATGCACACTTCTAAAGAGAAAAGATTCTGTGGGCGTAAGATTTAGCCAATTTAATTTAGTAATTCTCCAAATATTTCTTCCACTAGAAGAATTTCATCTTCGTATAAAGAAATGCATTGGATTTCCGAGAGATTTGACGAGACCATATCACTTACCCGGTACTTCCTTCCTTTAAACAGTTCATCGCTTCATTTCATAGAAGAGAGGAACCTTCTAAGTTTCCTATTTATCACAATGGACTATTAAACCGTTCCGGGCGCTCTGCCCTTCTTCACCCCACCCTGCCTGGTCCGGCAGCAATGCCTCGCACATATTTCAGCATGTAATGAAATTTGGAGTAAGAATTTGGGGTCGTGAAACTGTAATGTAGCTGGATATAGTCGTCTATTTAGCTAGGGTTTATCATATTAGAAGACCCTGAATATACAAGCAGAACGCTCCTTGAGTCGTGAATTCTAGATCGACGGCTTCTCGGTTCCACGGATTGTGGGTTTATGCAACAATAAACATGATTTGCTTAATAAAATCAGTAGAGATAACTACTTAGTGTTTGGAGACGTTGATAGGATTTGAGGTACGTTGTGAATCTGTAAGATGGATCTTGTCATTAAATAGTTATTCTTGTTGATAAAAACTGTCATTCTCATAAGAAGAAGTGGTCGACGAGAAGTTGATGACGGATCAGTGACTCTCTCATGACCGACACGTTACAAATCCTCGTATTTATTGTTGGCTTCTCAAAAATTATTCTTTCAAAATTCGGGAGTGACCACACCAGTGGACTATACGATTTTGTAGAACACACACTCATCTATTTTTATTAATAAATATAGTTTAAATTTACAGCTGAAACATCGACAACGGCACATTTTTTCAGTATTCCATTTGACAATGTTTTGAATCAAATTGTTTACATGAACAATATACAATACATCACAGTACTTGTCGGGACGTACTTGCAGTACTGCTTATTTCGCAGGTCATGCGGTCATTTAGAAAATAACCTACTAAGTCATCAATAAGAATTAAGAACAAAGAGCTCTTATCAATGAACAATATCATTTGACTGTCCAGTTACGATTAGTCATCGTAGACACGATGGTGTCAGCTAACTCTCCCTTATTGCAGACCGCTTTCGAGGCAAATAGCGTGCCTCATCGGTCAGTGTTGAGATAAGTGAATAGGAAAATAATATAGTTGGCTTCCTACGTGACTACCAACATGTCTTCATCGATCCGAAGTTTTGAAATTTACAGTGCCTTTCCCAAAATACGTTATATACCAACAATAAATTAGTAGCGTCGTAAATGGATTCATTACAAGGAGAAAGAAAACAAATGTTCATTATAATACATGAATACGTAATTACAGATCTATCAGGCTTAACTGTATGAGCACAACAAATGTTGTACTATGTACGTATCACAAAAATGTTCCAAATGATCTCCACCTGCCTGAATGTCTGGCCTCTGTTCGACCTCACATTGATTGCTGAACACGTTCATATTTTGTGTACCTTACCGCTTGAGATGCTGCCACAATGTAAGCACAGAGAGCACAATCATTATTTTTAGTAATCGAATACAATAAAATTTTTAAATCGTACCTCAGTGTTTGGTTGGCGTGTAACACTCTCGTTTTAACTTAGCGATGATGCATTCCTTCAAATGCCTTTCAGCTAGGTAACTGGTGGGTTGATTGATTCAATGATTATTTCGTGTTTCCGGGAGCGTCAACGGCTACAGTCATTGGTCCCGTGCCTGCTTTTATGGCGGTTTACTTCCCTCCTTTGGATGTTGAGATCCAGCGCCGATGTACATGTCGGCTTGCTGGGGATTTCCTTCCTCTGGGTATCGCTCTCCCCAACGCTGGACACCGCCCCAGAAGGAACAAGCTCCAAGCTCTCGACTGGTCTCCGGAAAAGGGTGCTAGCGTTGAGCATGTATGTGTAAGGGGAGAGGACAAGAGGAAGAGGAAAGAATGATAGTGCGCGGTCCGTGGCTCGTTTTTAAAGGTACTACTCTGGCATTCACCTGGTGTTGGTCGAAGAAACCTCTGAAAATTACCCATTAGAACAGCTTGAATTCTTCTCCAAGTAGCGGATGATTTCGACAAAACTTTGTAACTAGTGCCGAAAATCGTGCCACTGTTGGGTCACGATCCCGGACAGAGGCACTGTAGTGACATCCAGTGATGCCCTGAGCCACCTCATCCGGTACCTGCGGGTTGGATATCGTTCAAGGCACAAGTGGCGTGCTCTTAAATCCAACCGCCAGCCCTCACAAGAAATGCACACACGGGAGTTCTTCTTTTGTGTACTTTACTGTAGACTGAACGCCACAAAAAACAAACGTCTTACAAATCTTATCACAGAAGACTTAAAATAACCGAAAAACAGATAAACTCTTAGAAACAGTTACGCCTTAGGCCTGAGAAATAATATGCGGGTGCCAAGAGGTAGTGAGATCATCATCATCACCATCAATTTTATTCGCATTATGATTACTCGTAACAACTGTAACGAGAGATTCGTATTTTAGTCTAGCAATCAAGTCATGCACTAACACTAGTTTGGATAACTCGCATATGTAAGTTCTGATAACTCTGTAATTAAGCATCTTCCTACCCGTATTATGATGAATTTTTTTCTCTATATGTAGAACACATTCCCGAAGTTTTGAAGTTAAGCCTCTGTAATATCATTGATATTCTTAAGTATTAGCAAAACATTATTGGCATGTTATCAAAAATATTTCTTGCCTATTTAGAATAGAATAGTGTCTATTTCTGAAAATTTCGGCAGAGGTAAAAATTCAACAATGAATAAGAATTTGCGCAACAATTATTTCACAGACACATGAAAATTGATCGCGAATAAGAGTATCTTACCAACTTCCAGGATGTTAAAAGACTACATTCTGTCATTGTCATGAGCAGACGGACTCAAGTCCTTTTGCACTTGTGTACTGTCTTCGTTTACATATGTTGAGAAATATGTTGGCAAATAATCTGATCTATAAATATCGTTCCGTTATCTCCAGAAGACTCAACAACACTACATAGGTTACACTCGATACCCGTACAATCCTTCACAGAAAAAAACTTTCAGTAATGTCATTTAATTGATTTTCGATCTTCCATTGAAGTAAAACTTTACTAACTGGGATAACGTAACTCTCGAATTTAATCATGACATTAATCTGAAACTCATCACACGGAATCACATGGTTAGGGAAACAGCTTCATAAGACTACAAAAACATCACAAGGGAAGAACAGTATTTGCACATGGAAGGAGAAGAGAAACAATACGCAAAAATCCCATTTATAGTTGGAAAAACTTCGAGTGAGGAAGGTTTTATTTTCGGTCAATATATTTTCAAATTGGAGAGATAAGGGGGGGGGGATATTACTTTACTGCTGTTAGAAATACCTTTTTCCTTCGGTTTCCTTCTATTCCGTACGCTGTATACAGTTTTTTTTCGTGACAGCCTGTATATTACCGCACATTTCCGAGATTCAAAGCGCTGATGTAGATTCAGGTGGTTCAGGTTCCCGTCATTAGTGACCAGCGAATGTATTGGAATTCTGACGGCCGACTGATACTCTAAGGTTATGACGGCCTAAAATGAAGGGCAATTGCTGGGCTGTAGTGATCATGCCACAATTCTGGCAATTTACACATTGTTGTTTTTCTTCGTTTGTATCCTAAAATAGAAATTTTTCTTCGAACTTACTTAGAACTATCATCACAGCTTCAGCTTACCATAAGCACAACCTTCAGGACGTTATAGAGGGAGAAAATCGTCAAGAAATTCCTGGATCGAATCGAAGTTTTTCTCAGCAAAATGCCGTAGGACACATTTATTCACCTAAGTGAGGAGAACACGATTTTTAATGCCATTTGCTGCAGCTTACGAGAAAACACGACATCGAAGTCATTTGTTATCTCCTCATAAGAACAAAGAGAATGCAAGGAAGGAAATGACGAAGAAAATTCAGATTCTTATCTCAGCTAAATATTCCACACACCACACACATGGAGAACGCGTCATCAAAGAGGATACTGTGACGCTGGGAAACGCAAAAGGACGTTGTGACGTGGACGCAGTGGGTCGCAAACTCACTTTCTCCAAAAAAGTTTTCCTCCATCCTGCGGAAACAACATTCAATTACTCACAACCAGATTCGTTTAATAATCTTATCTACTTCAAAAAAGAACAACACGATCAACCATCCGAAGGGACTAATTATCTGTAACCAAGAATTTTTTTTAAGAAATAAGAAAGTTCAAAATTAAGTGGAATACGGACGAACATAAAAACTGATATCTGATGTGAATTACTAACAAAACATTTTAATAAATTTAATAAATACTTACTTCTCACATTTCTACTACAAATTATACTTACTTTTCACATTTCTACTACAAATTATTATCAATTTTATAAATGGTTGGGTATAGCTCCAATGAAAATAATAGTTCTAAAGACCAATATGACATATTAAAGACGAATGATATTCAGGAAATTACGGAGCGATAAAAACGACTATGTCTCCGTTGTTACTTTCCCGCAAAGCATGGGTGTACAAGGGAAGGGCTGCTAAGTTACGACGGTTTTGGGTGCAATAACTCGCAATACGATAAACTAGAATAACTGGTGAAATCAAATATTTTGATTAAGTTATCAGAAACCTAAAAGAGAAGTAGGTGTACTAACTGGCGTAAAGAGCTACCATCAAATACATTGAAGATAATGAAAATTACGACGAGAAAAATTTTAGAAACGAGCCCAACAGTGAGGAAGGTATTTTCTTCGAAAGATGAACACACTTCAGAGCAATGTGTCTCAAAACAGTTCACACCTAGTTATTCGCAATGGAAGGAGGAATCCTACGATCAAATATGAAAATGAAAGTAGAATTGAGCAGACTTTAGTTTCCGGAGAGGACTTACACTCATAGCTTAAAATTCGCGTCAAACTCCACAATCGAGGAGATAAAAAAAGACGACATTCCTTTCGGAATTTTCACGGTAGGGTGAGATTGTTATTGCCACACATCGAGATGTGGCGAAGGTTCTGAATAATTCTACCTCCAATGATTATAAAACTACCGATTAGGCTAAGGTTTCATTAGCAGTTGACTCTTCAATGAGTGAACATATACGTTCATGCCCCTAAAAATAATATTCTGGCCTCAGTTCGAAATTAGTTGCCGGTACATTTAGCAATCAAAAACTAAAAAATACAGGAATGATGAGTTTAACATTTGATTAATTGGAAACCATAATCAGGATAACAGTACTGAAGCTATTTTTGCAAATATGCTTCAATTCCTCATGAACTACAAATTCAATTCGATAACATTGCGCAACATGTGTCACAGAGCCACTCTTGGCATCGCAAATCGAGTCATAACACCGAGAAGATTCGCTCATGGGCAGCCGCCAGTCCCACAGACGCCGACTAAATCGCGGTGCAAAACACTTTTGGCCGTCCTTCGCTTTTGAGCCGCACCTTGTGCCTGGCGGACGCAAGCGGCCGGCCAGCCCGCGTGGCGCGGCGGGCGGCAGCGGGGTGGGACCGCTCAGAGCTCCCCATCGCGCCGCCGCCACCGCCGCTGCGGCGCGGTTTTATTTCGAGGCGCTGATGGCAGCTGCGGCCGGGTTCATGGAACAGACCGCAAAGCGCGGGGCGGAAGCCACCGCGGGAATTCGCCGGGAGTTGATAACTATAAGGCGAAGAAGACCGCGGCGACGGAGGAGAGCGGGGCGAGGTTGGCAGTTGCGCGGATCTGGTTGGAGAGCGACGGTCGATTTATTGATTAATTGATTGATGTTTTCGAGCACGTCCACTGCCAGGGTCATTAGTTCCCTTAGTGTTGCGAATGTTTTAATATCGGAAGGTGGCAGTGTTCTTCCAGGCTGGATGGTGAGATCGGCGGCAAACTTCATGCCAACTTACATATTTCCCCCGATACCAGTTCACCACCCCAGCTGGGATAGGTTGTAAGCTCCCGACTGGCCTCCCATCACGTGAAGTAGTGAAGTGCATGAAAGTGTATGTATGTGGGTGAGTGTGTAAGGAGAGAGGTTAGGGCAAGAAAGGGAAAGGAATGATCGCGCGCGGTCCGTTGCTCGTTTGTTAGGGAACTGTTCCAGTATTTGCCGTGTATTGAACGAAGAAAGCACTAAATACTGCCCATCCGAGCTGCCAGCCGTTAGAATTCTCCTTCAGACAGCGACGGAATCCTAGCTGCAAAGCTAGTTTTAAAATTCCGCTACCGTCGGGACTGGAACCTCCCGTTCAGAGTCGCTGCAGAAGCAGCGGCAATGCTGGCTGGCTATGAGCTAAACGCAGCCGGTCACAGCGGGACCCGCGCGTTAGAAAAGGATAACAGAAAGGAATGGAGAGGAGGGTGAGTTTGGCGTTCTTTCGCAGGCGGGGAAAGACTGACTCGGAGTGACGTGTCATGTGGCGAAGAGTAAATGGAATGGCGTAGCGTAACGTGAAAAGGAAGAGAAACGAAAGAAAGGGGATAGGTACTAGACGAAGAGACCAGAGCGGTCGTGGCGGGAGTGTGAGGGAGCAGAGATGGCAGAAAGCAAGGGATGCGACAGCCGGTAGCGGGACGGACCGGCGCGACAGGGAGGGAGGGCGAACGGCAGGGCCGGACAGGGACGGGTGGGGGCGGGGCAGGGTGTGCGGGGGAGGGGGGAGAGATAGGGTGTGCGGGATGGCATTGGGACAGGGGGATAGAGCGGGGAGGAGCGGTGCGAGATAGGGAGTGCGGGATGGGATAGGGACAGGGGGATAGAGCGAGGAGGAGCGGCGCGAGATAGGGAGTGCGGGATGGGATAGGGACAGGGCGGCGGGGAGGGGCGGAGCGGGGCAACTCAGGAGATGGGTCTGGTGGATACTAGCAAGATGAACTGAGAAACAGAAGAGGTGAGGAAGAGAAAAACAGTTTTCGCAAGTGCATCGACCGCATGCCTAAGCTCTGCACTCCACCGCGGCGCGATTACGGTGTGTTTTGCAAGAAGTGAGATTGAGATGTGCGGGTACTTATCGCACCGACGACCGCAACTAGATGTTCTCTGAAACAGCTTCCGCCTTGACAGCTAACTGTACTCCAAATCGTTCCATTGATAGAAAGTGAAAGGATTATTTATTTATTTATTTATTGTTTTATTTTTGGAGATTCACATTATTTATGCCACAATATTCTACGTCATATTTGATTAAGATTCACACGTAAACTTGAAACGCAATCGCTGTAAATATTCTGAGAAGACGCTTCCGTATTGAACCACATCCCTTCGTAAGCACCGACTACTAGAGTATAATTCTGCATATTCAGAAAGTTACGGATATTCTACGACTCGAACATAACGTCACTTTCTTGTCGCTTCAATCTGCGTGAAATCACTCAAACCACAGTACATGCAACTCTTCTTTGTATTTAAATATGTAATTGTAGTGGCTTACTTTACCAAGCTGTTCGTATACGAAGTGTTCTTGAAAATACTACCAAATAGATATATGAAATATTTTGTATGAAAGCATGCGTTTGCGTAAGCCATATTCTAGAAAAAATGAACAACAACAGGAATGTAACACATGGCTAGAACTGAATTAAGATATAAATAGCGAAATAATAGGTTCGTAATACTTACAGGTTTTCGTAAAAGTAACTCGTCATCTCATATTTTTATTTCTTAACAATCTGCGATCAAATTCAGATGGTAAGAATATTAGAACTATTCATCTCACAGCAACATGAATTACCAACATTCGTCAAAATTAAAGGCGACTAATTATGTGGCACTCATTGCGTTTAGGGCAACGCAAAGACAGAACAAAACATTAGATTCTAAATTTTGATATCTCGAAAGGTGTTTATTCAGTGATTTACAGTTCTGCAGAATTTGATATGATACAATCATTGTGTACCGCGGACTTGTTTTATTCTTGAAACATCGTCAGTATCTCACTATCTTATCATGACTCCACGGAAACAAATTTATTCAGCGTTAATACCGTACACATATCTATTCATGGAAATTCCCTCATATTCCTTTCACTCTTTAATTTCAACTTCTTCACTCCACTTCTGGAACAGCCCCTGAGGTTTGGTTCGCAAACAACGAGCACGCACTGCGGCTGGGCGAAATCACGTGGCGGTAATAGACCTCTTATCGCGAGTGCCTTTTATTGCGGTGGTACATTCCGTTATTTCTCCACTTGGGCGTGGCGGGCGATAAACTTTGATAAGAGATGCGGGATTGCTCCTCCGACGCGTCGATTGACGCTGACGCTGGCGCCACACGAAGCACCGCCCGCGCCTCGCGACGTTGGCTGAAAGCGATGCGTGTGAAGTGGAAACGCAGACGGAGAAGTGTTACGCACACTTGTAGCTGTTGAATGAAGGGCGTTAGGCGGCGGTCACTGTGAAGCCGATTTTGACCGAAATTTCGGCCGGGCGTTTTTTGTTCAATTTTCCGATTTGTTTGAACACCTGATGGTGAACAGAAATGGCCATAGTGAATACATACGATCTCTTCCGACGACGTCCGAAAACATCGGCTGTCGGATCAGATTCGTTTGGTTTATCTGTCCGACGACGGCCGACCGAAATGTCGGCCAAAATCGGCTCCCTTGTGACCACCGCCATAACTGATGACGTCATTCTGTTTCTGAACAGACCAATAACCGATAAATCGTTTTTATTTCGTAAAAGCATGACTGCCTCCATTGTCCCACGACAGAATCGTTAGATTTTGTAGGACAGCTGATCGCAAGAACATAATTCACGGCCGCAGGAGGCTAACTACTAGACAATGTAATTATATGAACATATCCGGTGTTTGAAGTAATAAGACAATCTTCATTTTTCATGTTCAATGTCTAACTTTAAAAAAAATACATTACTAGCGACCTATGTACTCGCCGCTCGCGTAAGGTTAGCCAAGGGTAAAGACTATTTTCGTAGTCTGATTTTTATAACTGGGCTTCTATTGCTTATCAAGTTAAATAAACTTAATGTAAAAGGACAATTTTATTCTTAAAAAATAAAAAAAAATAAAAAATACTTCTACGACACTCCCACAGAATGCGTATAAAATAAATATAGTTGCCTTTATTTTTTTTACCTTCTCGCCCTTATGAAGGCACTTTTTAATTTTGTATTTGTATTATCTATATAAATAAACCAGAATCGTCAATATTCTGTAAAAAAATCATCATCAATTTACTCGAATACTCGTTCAAATGATTGAGTGAAATTTTGTCACATGCAGTGTAACTGACTGAATTGGATGATTTAAAGTTCATTTCCGAGTACGTTGTACGTAAATAATCTTCCTGCATGGCTGAAACACCTGACATCAACGCGCCGCGAACTTCGCAGGAAGCGTCAGTAACATTTGCCGTCTCGGCGGCTGAGAATGCCATCGCCCTCACAGAACACTACTCATGAATGGATTCGAGATATTTTGTCGATGTTAAAGCGAGTTTGTGAATATTGCAAAGTGCTTCTGGAGAAACCATAGAGCGGTAGTGAAATCTGCAAGAAAAAAATACGGTAACTATTTTTTTTGTAAGAAACAGGGAAGTCATTTTCACTTGTTTATCTCTTTTCCATTCAGGCAAATAAATATTTATAATTGCTTGTTAACTTAATTTGATAAGAAAAATTTCCGAATTTCTTACATTGTGCATGACATGCAATGAATGAATTCAACTTTACACAACAAAAAAATGAGACTTCAAGCATGTAATTATAACGGCAAATATTACTCAAAGAGAATCACGAGAAGAGCAGTAAGTCTCACGCACTTAAACATCACATACGGGAAACCTTATACTTCAGTACATCAAATATAAAGCGCCAAAGCTTCTCTGCGACCGAAAGCGAAAGTCATGGATTCCCTCTATCCTATCTGCAGGTTACAGAGGGATTTCAGGCACCCTTAATCTGGGAACACACAAGCCTGACGAAGCGCAGGCGCTTCGCAGCGCTGGGATTTCGCATCCGCGTGACGCAATGCCTCGAAAAAGGAGTAGTTACGAGTACCCGCGCAGCGTGGAAAGTCATGCTGACCCTCCTTTTCCAGGTCGATCCTCTCCCTTGGCGCGTTTGTGACGCAAGAAATTGAGTTGTACCGACGTTGCAGAAGCAGAATGAATATGTAATAAAAGAAATCGAAGAAGCTGTACCACCTGTCACTCAGTAGTCTTCAAACAAGCAAGGAACAAAAGGAGGTGAAGAAACTACAAAACTGTTACCTAACCATTAATAAACATCATTACAAGCCAGAGGATATTATAAAGGAATACAAAAGAAGCGATTCATTCAATCAATGAAGGGGAAAGTAAGGTAATTAAAACTTACAAACTGAAGCAAAGTATACAAAGAGTTGCAGTCTTACGGGAAGACGGTGAAAAGTGATCACAAATTGCTGAAACCTGGCCAAAAAACTGGATCCAAAAATCCAATTTACAACCGATACGACGGACAGGAAAAAGTAGTGGCAAGACGTGACGTGGAAAACGTAATGACAATAAAAATTCACAGATAAAACGGAATAATAATACAAACAGAAGGAAATACTGAAAAATAGGAAGAATAAGAGTATCAGAAATAACAGGAAAATGCTACGTAACAAAGGAATACATCAAATCCATCTTCGCGCACGGGGAACGTTCTTATCCGTCTCCTCTAGTAAAGAGACCCGAGGCGTTCGGAAGAAGATTGCACCCCAAGGGATAGGACGTAGAGGCTAAGGCGCCCTATCGGACCTGGTTGGCGGGGCTACGCGCCCCGCAGCGACTTGCGTGCGGGGCAGGGGAGGTGGAGGACGAGGCGGGGAGCGAGGCGCGGGAGTGCGGGCCGGGGAACGCGGCGCGGGGAGTGCGAGGCGGGGAGCGCAGGTCGGGGCGTGGGGCGCGGAGAGCGAGGCGCGGGGAGTGCGGGGCGGGGAGCGAGGGAGGGGAGTGCAGGGCGGGGAGTGCAGGGCGGGGAGAGCAGGGCCGGGAGCGCGGCGCGGGGCGGGGAGCGAGGGGCGGGGAGCGAGGGACGGGGAGTGCAGGGCGGGGAGTGCAGGGCGGGGAGAGCAGGGCCGGGAGTGCAGGGCGGGGAGTGCAGGGCCGGGAGCGCGGCGCGCGGCGCGGGGCGCGAGGCGCGGGGCGGGGAGCGCGGCGTGGGGAGCGAGGGGCGGGGAGTGCGGGCCGAGAAGCTCCGAGCGGGGAGCGCTGGGCGGGTGGTGCGGGGCGGGGAGCGCGGCGCGGGGAGCTAGGGACGGGGTGCTGGGGTCGGGTGAAACCGCGACTGGCCCCAGGCTGCATCCAGCATCGGAAGATGTGGAAGGCTTCACAGAAATGTCGCCTCGCCAGCTTTCGCGCATTGGAATGCGATTCCCTTCGGAGGCAATGGAGGCTAAGCCGCCGTTGCCGCCGTTGCCGCCGCCGCCGCCGCGCAGTCGCCGTGAAATGCCGCCAAGATACATTGAAGCCTTCAATCTTCTGGAGAGGGTTTCGCTGACGGCACGCAGCAGGCTTTTCGGATTCCGAAGCCTCCAATTGCGGAACGTTGGTCAAGAAATTCGACCCGAAATTCACATTTGCAAAACAATTCCATATAGTGGAGTTTTGAGATTTCCTCGGCCTATTATCCTTAAAGAAATTACTGATATGAAATTTGGGACATTTTCTTCGTCTATAATTTCTGTTCTAAAAGCAAAGTATTAATTATGTTGGTTAAAAAGGCGTGTCATATCTTGTTATTTTAATTGATGAATTATTTCAATTGATTGAATTAATTGAATTGAGTATTTACCTAGTTATCTACAGACAGATTCACAATTACAAAATAATAAAAAAGTGCATAATTTTGATTCGTTTAAATTATTTTCAATGTTAAACTGTTATCCGCAAGGTTGGATTAAAACATACAAGTCAATAATTAAATCACCTTGCCATTTCACTTAGAATATTCTTTTTAAAATTCTGTGTTTTATAACATCAAAATCATTATATTCACTATATTAATTTCAATTCACTAATAATAATGTTATAGCTTCAGTAATAATTTTTATATTTTGATGTTATTTGTACATGTATACAAGTATTTGTACGAATTAAACACCACTCACCCCACCATTGCACATGAATGCCGAACGTAAGTATAATACACTCACCCCATTACATTCTAAACTAACGATGGAAAAGCTGTCAAGATCAACGGCAACTGACCTGTAAACAAAATAAATATATATTAACAAAAGTGAACTAGTAGTATGAGTAGATTCTCAATGAAATGGGATACAATCAAAGAGAATTTTTAAAAATAATTTGTTCAGTAATGCATTTTCAAAAATGTAATATATATATATATATATATATATATATATATATATATATATATATATATATATATATAGCGCTATGATATCTCATTTTAAAACAAAACAAAAGTTGCTAATCAATACATCAGACGTTTGAGAAATACTTACAACTTTGCCAACTACAGGCATAATAATCAAACAACTATTGACAATTAAGTGTATATAGAATGTGCCACTCAAAAACTACAATAAATAATACAAACAATTATTGGGACGGATCGTATTGAACTCCCATTTGAATTTCCTACATGATGAGATCCATTCTTCATCACAGGCAAATCACCTGATGCACGGGAGTTTTAAAATTCTTTGTGAAAAATTTCCATCAATCGCATTCATTCATGCTAGGTCTATTTGTTATGCTATGACATTAAATTGTTATTGTTGATAGTATGAATACGTTATTAAAGATTAAACTCAGATGATAAATCGATCGCCAGCGATTAAACATAGGTTGCAATACCGTGCAAGTAATTCTCAGCCTTACCCTCCCCATTCTCATCCTAACCCTCTCTCTCAAACGTCGGGGAGACAGGGTCCGAATTTCGATCGAGAAGAAAAGGATATATCAAACATTATATGATGGTTGAATAGATATATGCAATTATATATTTTGCTTGGTTTTGTTTTCCATATTTTTTAAGGTGTAATAAATGATTTAGGATTATTTCAGTTTTAACTGTTAATTCGTAAGACAACACGACTAAAACATAGAAACCGGATGTAAATAATAAAATCGATCATCATCGACATACAATTTTTTAAATTCAAAAATCTTTATTCTTCATTATAGGAGCATTTTTTTAAACAAAGTATTTACCCTACGGAGTGAGTTCCACACAACCCACATTATGTAATATTTCTTTGTGAATCCCTTTTCCCTAACTTCCACTGATTAACTAAGATTTACAATTAAAAGAAGTTGAGAGTCAACGAGCCTCTTATCAGAAATCTTTTAACTGGTGATAAGGACATTAAAACATCAAAGTGGCATGGTCAGTGTAGGCAAAAGTATTTCTAAACATTGATGAAACAGGGATGGGAGTACACCCAAAATATATAACAAATCTTAGTGGTACTAGTGACACACACGAGTTCCGCAAAATCAGCAGGAACCCGGACAAATCACGACATCTGACCATTCCAGAAACTCTCGATACACTAAAATGTAAGAAGGGAAATGCTGACACAACCCAGGACAGCCATGCACGTTTTTTTTTAGTTCATGGCTTATTCTGCTTATTTCTGGTGGAGTTATTATTAGACGGCGTGCGACTAAGTTGCCTGTTCCTGAGCGACTTTTCTCCGGAAATTACGTCGGCCATTTTGCCATTTCGACATTCCTCGCTGTTACGGGATGTTTGGTCTAAGCGAAGAGGAGTCAAGCGAAGACCAAAACTTGAAGGAAAAAATTGTATGAAAAGTCGAAGAGGATCACGAAAAAAATTTCAAACTGATTATAAATGGTATAGAGGAAAATACATCTTATAAAATACTAGGAGACTGTCATGAGGAACTTGTCAATCTTTAGCAAACGAACACCAAAACAGTTTCATGCAATTATTTTCTATGTGAAAAGTCACACTAAGACAATACTCTTTGGATTTGCTGACCGTTTCATTAAAGATTAATTCAAGGCAACTGTAAAAAGAAATTCTCCTAATACAAATAGCAAAATAAATGACTTCGACACTACTTTGAAAGAGAAAGACGACTTCGGTGAACTCGATGCCTCATATCCAGAAAATATAAAAAAAATTCAAACTTTTTACTATCAGTAAACGAATACTCCGCATGCACTGAAGAATTTTAGAACACGACGTTTTATCGAAGAGCACACCCACACTTAAAACTTGGTGATGCTATTATCAGAGACATCCTCATGAATATTCTGATACGGTTGGTAGTGTGTTCCCCTTATTTTACGTCGAGAGGCATCCATCCATTAAATCATACAACAGAACTTGCCTTACAACTTGTATGTTGCAAGGCATGTGTGGAAAATTTTCCCTAAGAAAATCGTGACATCAAATCCGTTAAGAAACCAAATAAAATTTCAAAAAGTCTGTACAAATAAAGTAAAATTTTCATTCTTACTTGCATAACTCTTTCATAACATATTTTACCTGTTCATGTAAAGAATTATCCAGAAAAAAATGCACAAACGCGAAGAACAAAAGTGGTCAAGAGAAGCAGTTTTAGTGAATGAACCTCGGTTCTACGAGGCAAGCCTAGAAATAACTCGTCCCTCAACACTGTGCGATGTCGGCCTACCAACGTACTCTGGAGTCTCAGGGCGACCACTGTTCCAGGCTGTGAGCGGGTCAGGGACGTCTTACGATCATTAATAGAGATCGCCAAAGAACATCACATTGGAGGACCAACTGCAGGAAAATCAATAATTTATCGATGTTATGCTTGCTTATTAAAATAAATTAAACAATCAATTATTCAACTGTTCTTATTAAGAATAATAAAAATTAACGTGAAATATTATTAATTTTATTATTATTATCATCATTATTATTACTTTTATTATTTCGTTCGCACGATATCGTTCAAACTAGCTCTGTTCTTTAAAAATATTATCAACTTTTCTTGTGAAATGTTCCCTTTCACTCTGCAGAATTGTTGTAAAAACAGAAAAGGCATTGTCACGAATTCTACCTAGTTCAAATAACAATACGAAGTATTTCCCAATTTACTTTAAGTGTATGCTGTAATGTGAAGGAAATATATCACTGTATCTTCCGGAGATGTAGGAAATGTAGGAAATGCTTATGGTGGTGGAGGAACAAGTAACGCAACAAGTGCTTTTTCATTAAAAAAACGTCATTTGCTGATATTTAACTTTGCCTCTCACTCTTTACATTGTGTAATACGCAAACGTTTAAGAAAAGGTCTTTGCAGTCATTGATGATATTTTGTGTTTAAATTTTAACAGGAACCTGTTGATTGCCATTAGCAGTTTTGTATCAATTATAATTCAATATAAGGAATATTAATCCCTGCACTCTGATTCTAAAATAATCAAGAACATGAATAGTACGAACATCTCTGAGTCACGGAGTTCGTAATATAGTTGACTTCTAGCTTAAAAACATTCGTTGCCAATTGTTCAAAATAGCCCAATAAATAATTATTGTCGATAATTATATGTCGGCAATTATCGACATTCAAGTTGACAGAAAAATCACAAAGTATCCCTCATTATATACGACAGTGGTAAACACTAAACCACATTTCAGGAAAACATGAATACCAGACTCTCCATTAGCTGTACAATTGTAATTATTTCAGTGCAAAAACGTTTGATTCTGTGGAACAGCAGACTGCGGCTGAGGTCCACAACCACAGGTACCTTACGACATGACTATGCAACTGACTAGTTATAAAAAAAATGCACATTTATTCCTATGTTAATACTGATGAGAAGCAAAACTTTCATTTCCAGCGGTCAACAATTCTTTCTGAATAACAGCGACGTTTTGGTAGCCAATAGTAAGGATCATCATTCATCCCGCCAAGTTATATTGTTCATTGTCAAATTAAAACAACTTTTATGATAAAGGACAACTTTTACTTCTCCCCAGAATCAGTTCTCGAACAGCGTTCCGGCACCAGCGTGCCCCTTGTCATCGTGTCACTTCCCGGTGCAACACAGGTCATCCGCCCAGACAACTCCCGTTAGCCAATACATCCGCAGGTCCGCCGGCTTGTGCCCCGTGCCCAGGGGCGCCTCCGCCGCCGCGGCCTATCTGTTTGCAGAGTTCATGCGCGCGGCGTGTTTGCGCTGGGGGCGCAAAGAACCCTGGGGGGCATCTCCCCTTCGCGCCTTCCCTCCCCCCCCCGCCCCGAAGGACACGCCACGGGTCGGGGTGCGGCTCGCCCGCCCGGCCCAGCCCAGCCCAGCCCAGCGACGGCCCGCGCGACGATACAAGAGACGCATTAAATCAACCCTCCTCTCGCCGCCCCGCCCCGCCGCCACCCCTGTGCGAGCAACCCATAAAAATCCAGGTCAGGGCGCCGCCGCTGTTGTGTTTTGAGGCTCGGTTGCCCCCGCCCCGCGGAAATCCCAGCGGTCGCCGGCGCATTAGGGGCGACACGGTCTGATGGCGGGGACGCCGCCACATTGCCGGCAGCGCGACACGCTGTCGTTCCGCTGGAGGAGTCTGAGAGGGGAAACTCGGGTCTTATCGGGCGCTGGGGACACCCCGAGGCTCCCCAAGTTCCACGCTTATCCCAATATTTCACACGTTTGCTTCGGGCGACAAGCTTTGTGGTGCACTGCTGGAATTCAATTTTAGTTGCCTTCGCGTTTCGTAACGATACTGCGTCCATCAGCTTGTGGCTTTTTCATTTGATATTCAGGATTGATGAAAGAGGTAGATGAACTGCCGTAAAATAGACTGGAAATTGCGAGAAGTATGACGTAGTCTGTTGGATTTCAAGGCACGAAAAACTCGTCCTGCGTCGCATTTGAATCAACAATGCACAAATACACGTACATTGCTGGTCAACGTTCCTTCGTTGAATCAAAATAATTGATAGTTTTTCAGAGACCCTTCCTATCATCCACATTAGTAGTGGAGGAGATGCTTCATTGTTACCCGCTTGAAAAGTACCACTTATCCGAATATTTTACACATTTTTCTTTTTGAAACAAGCTTTATGAATAACTACTGGAACTGAATTAAAATGAATTTCTCGAGAAACAGTTCCAGGTCGCATTTTTACCCATAATTCTGGAATTAGAGTTCCTACATTTATTAAATACGGACATCCTTTAAAAAATTTAAAATGGCTCATCACTTCGCGTGAAGCTCCATTAGTGCATTGTCTTGAAACGAACTTTCTCTTCAGAATGTTTTTACCTCTTAAACTACATTCACGCGTCTACTGTTCCTCACTAGGGCAAATGTGGGACATCTAAGTATAAAATAGTAATAGAACACGACTCACGCGCCACAGGCGAGGGAAACATTAGCTGCGACACGCATTAGATGGTACAGGCGAATTAACTGCACCTGGATGTAGCACGCACTAGGTTCCATTAGTGTTACATCATAACTGCAATAATCCTAGTACGACGAACAACATACATGAATATGGCCTCTAGCGTCACGGTGCTCGAATAGCACCCGGACCAGAGTAGAGCAGCAGCTAGGAGAAGCAACGTCAGGGTCAACAGTGAGGACGTAGCGGAAACAGGAATATGTATTTGTCACGAAACCCACATGCGGTTAGTAGATTTTTACTTTACGCTTGAGAAAAGGAAGAATGCGAACGGGAAAGAAAGCAGCAGTGGAAAATTAAAAAGAGGTAGCATTGCGACGACAGCAACACCAACAAGTTACGCAGTTTTCACTACTAATGCACTTCAGTGATTGTTTGATTTTTACTGTAGGAAATATTTAAAGGGAGACGAGGTCTAGCTTAAGATCAAACAATATACTGTAAGGAAGTACTTCATTTAACGTCTGTTTGTCCGTCCATTTGTCTGCCTGTTTGTCTGCCTGTCTGTTGTTTTTTTCCTTAAGGAAGTCTGTACTAAAAAAAAATGTATCTTGAAGTGAGGTCAGGAACAATTTTTCAATTGATTGATTGAAGTTTCCGAGCGGGTCAAAGGTCATTCGTATCGTAAGTGTAGTGCACGCGGGAGGCGACGGTGGTCTTCCTCCGCTGGATGGCCAGATCAGGCTCTGGCCTACACGTCGGGCGGGATTTTTCCCAGCAAGGTATCTCCTTCAGCGCGACACCGCCTCAGTTGACACAAGCTCCAAGCACCCGATATGTGTGGTAATGTAGTGTAGGTAAGGGGTGAGGAAAGCTAAAGGGGAAGGAAAGATCGCGTACGGTCCGTGGCCCGTTTGATTGGGTACTTCTCCGGCATTCAACTGGTGTTCATCGAAGAAACCACTAAAATCTACCGATCAGGTAGCTAGATCAGATCAATTACAATTATCCTCCAGTCATCGCCTGAGTTCGTCTTAGCTATCTAGCTAGTCTAAAATTCTGCCACCGTCGGGACTCGACCCTTGGACCTTCCGGTCAGAGGCACTGCAGTGACATCAACTGATGCCCTGAGCAACCTATGCCGGTTAATTTTTTTCGAAACTATAAGTAATTTTTGTTTGCATCAAAGTAAAAAAAATATTTTTCAAAAATGTTTGAAATTTTTTCTTCGTATTTTTTCTTGAAGGGAAAAAATTACGCTCATAAAAAATGGCACAGGTTCAATTTTTGTTGAACTCTCTGAATTTTTGAAAATTGCGAAAGGTACAAAAAATATGCACGCCCAGTTTCTGAAGAACACCTACTTTGCAATTTATTCTAAAACTCCGAATATTTAACAACAGAAAGGCAATTCGCAGCCCATGCTGAGTGTCTCAACCGAAGAAGCTGAATTGCTAGGGAAAGCGTCAAAAGCATCTCAGCTGGTGGGAGTTCTAAGCCAAAGCTGCATTAGAGGCGGCGGCGCCAAGAACGCCGGACATTGGGCGCAAAAGGGGGAGGAGGCGTCCGAGGGTCTGTCAACCTCGCGCGGCGGAGCGTGGTGAACTGTGGCGACGTCGGACACTGGGCCTAAATGGGTCAAGAATCGCCACATGAAGCCGACCTTCTTAAGTTAAAAATGAACTAGAAATTTATTGAAACCTGATTCTTTAAACAAAAAGGGAATATATAATGAAGAATATTCGAGGCCGAGCAGCTAATAAAAGTGAAGAAACTATGCTATTTTTTTACTGCAATCATTTGTACGTCTTAAAATTATACGAAGATTTTCTGTACAAAAAATTAAATTTAATTACCAAACTACGTCATAAACAGCATTACAAAAAGGATGAGCCCCACTGAAATGTACTTCTTTGCGGGCCCGAAAGGGGAACCGTTTTACTAGTGAAATTTGGATTATATCTCCAAGAAAACAAACGAAGAAAATAAACAGACAGCTTAGAAAAGGTTCAAGGTAATCATCTCCTGCAGGGGGATGCAACAAAGGAATCAGCCTCCCCCTCGCCTAAGCCCTACAACATAGTACGACGCTCGTCATCAAAATTTGTCTTATACATTTGGGTTAAAATGTTTGACTACAATTTGTTGAAAACCTGTTGCTTACACGTTCGGAGTGTGTCCGGCCCACTGCGCGACGCAGGTGAGCGTGACCAGCCGAGGGTGAGAATGGAGGCGTGACGGGAAGAAGGCTTAAGGGAGGAAGGACGGGGTGAGCGGCTAGGGTGCAGAGCAGGTGATGCGTGGAGGTGAGACAGGAAGCCACGAGACGGTCCGACAGTTTTCAGTCGAAGGCAAACGCTGGAGGCTTAGAATAATGTACAGAGGGAGGAGAAAAAAGGAAGGAGACTTGCGTCTTTTTAGGTATCAAGAAAAGTTAATAAGGCAGAGACTAATAGGCGATTCACTGCCCATCAATGGCAATAAAATGCTAGTTGAACCTGACATGCGCTGATGTCAGCGAAAGGGTTCTTATATAGAAAGCAATTATACAACTACGTTCTCCGTTTCTATACAGAAGATTAACTAGTAGAACGTTGTAAGAAAACGCAGGACCACACATACAAGAATGTTGTGAATGTCTTTGATGAACCAAGGAATGAAGATATATTTAGCAGTAGACTGCGACATCTTCAGAATCACAAAAAGAATACCTACACAGAGACCCGACACTCTAACACAATGTCTTGTCAGATACCGCGAGCGTTTGTAAATGAAGAGAGGCGGAGGTTGGGAATGTACAACAGGAGGACGTATACTCGAACGAGGGCCATTTGCGCAACGAGATTACTTGAGAGGCAAACGGGAGCTGACAAGAATCGTGGCTGCGAGATGAATAAGGGAGGCGGTGGCGCATTCTCGAGCGAGGTATTAGTTTGCGCGAGAGGATGAGATGGCGGCGGCGGCGGCGGCGTTAAGGCGGTCGCGGAGCAGGAGGAACGACAAGTGCAATTACGGCGACAGCGGTGGACGCAGTCGTTGAAATTAAGCCCTAGGAGCAACATCCGCGCCCACACCCGATACTCTCAACAGCAGACGCTGGCAATGGGCAGAGCCACACGTGCCACGCAACAGTAGTCAGGTTGTCAGGTATCCGGAATTGGCGACTTGGAGAAATAAAGATTATGTGTCAGACTTTGCAAAGAAATCAATGGACCGAGAACTTTATTTCACGTTAGAGTGTTCTGGCTGGGGTACAGTAGTTTTCGCAAGGGAAGGGGGTATCAATGGATGGGTCATAAGGTAAACCAACCAAATTCACGAATCGTATTGATTAGACGAAATTTTTCGTTTTAAAGAGTTTAATAGAGATAACACTATATAAATTTTGACATTGTGTATTTATGGAAAACATTACTAGCTTATATTCACTAAACACTTTTTAAAAATTCCGTCATACGTAATAATTTTAATAATCGTCATTTCTAAACACTTCCCTGAAAGTTATACGAATGCATAATGTTTGCACATTTATGAAAGTCAGAACCACGCAATCCCCCATAATAATGAACAAGGATGAGTTCAAGTGCATTGCATTCAACAGCGCAGTGCATTCAACAGTGATATTATAAATTACTCGTAACCAGGGAGACCCTAAAACAAAACAAAAATCTCTCTTTGAGTAATTTAAAATTCCATGTGAAAACAAGCGCGTGCCCAGGGGAAATGCACCGCATGCAAAGGGGTTGAATTCGGAAGGAGAAAGGTGGCGGGAGGAGCTTTGCTGGCTGCAGCGGCGCTGTGGTGTGGTTTTCGCATAAGTGGAGGGAGTAGCTGTGGCGACGACAGCGCCACCGGGCCGGTTCGGCTGCGGCGACGGAGGTGGGGATGCGTTCTGGGGGGGGGGGGGGGAGTGAGAAGAGAGACTTGGAGGAACGCCGGGGGGTGGAGGGCTAGGCAGGAATTATTACGAAGATGACTGCGGGGTTCAGGTCACGGAGGAGGCATGCAGTGGGAGGAGGTGGGCGGAAGTAACGGCAAGGGCGAGCGAGAGTGGGGCAAAGGAGGGACGGAAGATCGCGGGCTTCGAGCTTTGCGAAGGCGATGACGAGAATTGGAACGCGAGAGTGGGTAAAACAAGAGTCGAGAACTGAAAGGGATAGAGGTCGGAAACGAGGATGGGACCGAGGGCGAGGATGAGTATGAAACGAGGATAGAGGTGGGAACGAAAGTGAGAATGGATCGTAGACGGGTCCGAGAGGATGAGTTAGAAACAGGGGCGATGATGGAACGGGATGAGAAATGGACGAGGTGGGGCGTGAGGCCAAGGCAGGGCTCGGGGACGTTACCATGTCTGGTAGCATCAGGGGCGGGACGAAGTGGGGGCGGGGTGGCTGGAGTGGGGTGAGGTATGGAGGGGCGAGTTGGGAAGTGTTGAGGCGGGCCGAGGATCGGCAGTGATGGGCAGGGTACGGCGAAGTGGTGGCGGGTGGAGGGGGGTGGAACAGGACGTGGCGAGGGAGGGCGTGGCGTGAGGAGGCGTGTCGGGCAGTGGTGGCGGCAGCGCCTTCCGTCCACAGAGAGGGGAAGCACGCGTTCCGACATGCGTCCGCATAGCAAGAGCTCTTTAGCACGCGCTGGCGCCGGGGGCCCGGGGGGAGGGGGAGGGGAGGGGAAGGGGAGGAAGAAGGGCGCGGAAGCCTGCGCAGCTCGAGGGCGCTGATAAACTATTAATTCTCTTATTAGGCCCCTCAGACACATGCCGCGCCGCGCACTTACTGCACACACAAGTGCCCGCCGTATTGATCACTTCAAGGCGATGAAGCGACCCATGCCGGAGTAACTGAGCACCTCGCGATCTTTGGAAGTTAATTTTGCCCTAGGATGAGAGCTGGTTTTTAAGTTCTTTCCCTTTTTGTGGACCATATTTTATTGTACTAATCACGTAGTTCCCTTGATAAAATATGTTATATTATTTCAGAGAACCTAATCCACTCTTTTTCCTCCAAATGGAGTCAATTTGGACAAGTGTGGACGCTGCCATCGCATTCTAGATCTTGCCTTTTTATTAATAGAATGATTTAAGGATAAAATTCGAAGTAGCTGCCTAAATTGTTCCGTCATGACCTTGGTTTAGAGTTTGCCAAGAGCTCACTCTATTTCAGAGGTTTGCACGTAACTGCGCTGCAAACCTAGATGTTCCTAAATTAAGAGAATGCTTGCATTAATGAAAACGAGACACTATCTTAAGTCGCTCAAAAATATTTGCCTTGAGCATTATTCTATCCTTAAACAAATTATTCTAAAACATTTGCAAATTGGTTTGCAGAATATAAATCCTAAATAGACGTTAATAAGACTCGTCAATTACATACATATCTTTAGAAATTAAAAGTGGTAAATAGTGTTTTAGTTGAACTCTTAAGGAAAATCTAAAAAAATATTTCAAATATACAATACACAAGTGGGTAAATATGTATTAATAAGAAATTGATAGTTGTATCTTACTTCGTTTGTCTTATGTCCTACGGAAATTCTAATGTGTTGTCACTGTCCAAAACAATTTGAACAATACTCATTTGAAGCACGAGAACCAAACCTTCATTCGTGATAGTAAACATTCGCATTGCTCTCAAGATCAATATCGCACATAGGGTGCTATTACCTTGCAGATCAATCTCGACACAGGCTATATCTGTGAACGGGAGCGATTAGACTTCCGTATAATCGTAATTTCCCCTTTTCTCCTGATGAGCTCACGTCATAATGTGAGTTATGGGTCATGACGTGCATTATGGACGTCAAGTATCGAATCTTCAATTGTTGTACTGTTAACATAATTAATTAATGTGTAATTATATTTAGACAATATTCGTTACAAAAAGCCGGGAAATAAGTCAAAACAACGAAAAACTGCAAAGAAATCGCTAGTATTAGCGCACTGAATTGAGAGAACTCTTGTCATCTCTGCGCTCGGAAAATCTCGGCTGTCCAATGTTTTTCGATCATTCCTGACCAAACGCGCCATTCAAACTCCCAGATTAAACTTGTGAGAGAAACTGTGCAGCGTATTTTAGCGCACTCTGGTTCTAGTCTATTTTTTTTATTAAAAGGTGATTCACACTTTAATTTAATTATAAAATGTTAATAGTAATAATAATAATAATAATAATAATAATAATAATAAAATTAATAATAAAAACACAATCCTATTACTAATGGAGCCTTTAAGTTTATTTTCTGATAAAATTTACGTATTATTAGATTTTTCTTTGCTGTAAAATTTTATTTTTTGAACTTGAACTCTTTAAAAAGAACTGTCTGGAGAGAAAATGTTTTTTCTTTGAAGTCACTGAATATCCTATTACATAATTTCAAAGAGCGAAACCAATTACATTAACCTATTACATAATTTCAATTGTAATGCCAGTGCATGTGCAGCATGCAGACACGAAACATTCCGGGTTCTGAGGAAGTGAACAGTCAGAAAAAGCCTTACAGCAACACGGAATACTTTTTATTGAATCTTGTTCAACGCTCACGGCCAAATGGCTAATACCAAACCCCGCGAGAACGAAATGACCATTCTAGATCTCCGGTTGCAGTAATTGCTGCTTTGCAAGAAGTCCCTCGCCTCCTTCACACACTAAACGTCACCACAATTTTGAATTCCGAAAAATCCCCTAATGTCAAAACTCCAGGACACTTTGGCAGCATAAATAGTGGAAACACAAGTTGCATTTAAATTTTTCAAGCCATCATGGAGAGAGCAAGGACATACAGTTTATTAGTTGGTGTGTAGAGTGATTTTTGGTTTTCCAACAGCCTTCATTTGCGGACGGCGTTTGTAATCACTCACTAACAAAAGGGCAAAATTGCAAAAGAAAACTAATAATAAATACTTCAGAGAAAGTTGCAGACTGTTTTAATAAATAATAAGAAACATTTGTTTGAATGAGAGTTCATAAAGTACGATAAAATTTCAAATAAATGTGGAATACACAATCATCCTTTTAAAGAGTATTTGGTATATCCTGGTGAAGTAAAAATAATCCTAAAGGAGGTCAGTCGAGACATCATATATAATATTTCTAAAACGTGTTATGCAAACATGCCTTTTCCGGATGAGCTACTTAATCTATCTCAGCAAATAAGAGTTGCTTAAAGGTTCAAAGTCCCCGATGACTGAACGTGCAACTTACATGTTTGTATATGCTATAAAATTATTAATAATATAAAATATTTTTTTGAAACGTCCACATCAAGCTCAATCTGGTGGAGACGTACATGAGTAACTAATTCTGGCGGTACCATCGAAGCAAAGTCTTGTGTAAATTATGCAGTTCAGTGCATTCGAATCATACATGCGTTTCCACAACACTTCTGTATTGGTATGTAATTTTCAGGATGATAACAGAGATAATCGTAGTGAGCATGACAGGGTAAGGTGGGCGGGAACGGGGTTAGGCGAGGCAGCACAGAGTGAGGAGAGTGGAAAGGAGCAGGGTTGATTTGGGCAGTTCGGCGTAAGACGCAAGCCAGGGCGGGCATACACTATAGGCAAAATGCATTCCTTTTCCTATCTGAAAAGATGAAAGGAAGGATACGTACATATCCCGGTAAGTAAAAGTGAATTCAGCTTTAAACGCCCTGTTCGATTTAACCGCACGTGTTTCCACAAGTAATAATAAATCTTAGTATATAAAAAAATGAGCCAAAGCTGGAACAAATCGTTTTAACATAATTCGTTGATGAATTCGCAACTGCGTTATCTCGCCAGAAGTTTCGCTTTAACTGACTGTACTTGCCAGATAAGGACAGTTATCACACAGTATATCCACGTTATCAAGAATTGCATGTTAAGGTATCCTGTCAATCAAAATTTCACCATTTCCGACGCAACGCACACTGCACCTAAACGTCGAAGACTGCCAAAAGCCATTTTATAGAAGAAAAATCACGTTTTACTTGGTAACAATATTCTTCACATTAAATATATAGTTAAATTACTTGCTCTACATCTAGCTACACTTCTGTCAGGAAATTTCCATGGAATGAATGAATTCCATGCTATGGAAAGAAAATTCGATCAAATTAAAAAGAACGAAATGGAATTTAATAGATTCCGAGTCACACATCAAAATGCTTTACATTCATCAGAATTTTTTTCGAATTATCCAAACACAGAAAATTAAACACCATTCCCTCTGTTACTTCACCAATTCAGCTTTAACACCACCAAACTCAGTTACTGCTCCCTAAGAATTCAATATTTCGGGAATTAAGATCGTTTATCAATTGCAAGAGTTAATTAATCGATTTAAATCCATCCGTTACATAGTATTAAAGAGTCATATTTGACACTCAAGCTGTTTGCCATCCCCTGATGAGAGCTCTGCGAGCAAATTCCTCCAAGGACGACGTGGCCCTTCACACAAGAAACCTCCCAAGGTCAAGGCCCTAGCAATCGTGTTTGGCGAAGAACAAGTCCCCAGAAAGTGGAAGCCAAGTCCCCGACTCCTTTCCCCGCCGCCACCCAGCACCGGGCGGCACGTGTGTCTCACGCGACATCCGGGCGGCGGCGGCGGCGGCGGCGGCGGCTGCCCGCGGGGACAACCTCGCATGCGCGAAGGCCGCGCCGGCCGGCCCGGGCCGCGAGCGTGGCAGCGCGCCAAGCGAAACGAAGCCGGCGGCGGCGGAGGTAGTCACAACGACGTGGCGGTGGGAATTCTGGGCGGTCGGCGGAATAAGCCAGAGTCTTCAAGAGTAGGCGTGGTGGGCATAATATTGGCGATGATACTGGAAGCGGACGCAGGTAAAAAAAAAGTTATTGGTTTTTTGGGGGGTGGGGAGATGACGGTACGGGAGCATACGTAGTGGCAATGATAAGCAAAATCGGTGACGATAAAGGCTGAAGAAACGGGTCGACAATCGCTGGATAGGCAACGTAGAGGAGCAATGAAGAAAGCTTAGTACGCGGAGCTGGCCGACGACGTGGAGAGAACGTCGGAAGCGGCCGCGGAGGCAACGAGCCGCCTGCCAAGTTACGCGCCGCTGCTGTCACTGCCCGGCGCACACGAGACACCGCGTCGCGCCGCCGGCCCGCCAGACGAAGCGGGGCGAGCGAGCGAGCGGGGCGGGCGAGCGAGCGAGCAGGGCGGGCGAGCGAGCGAGCGAGCGGGGCGGGAGAGCGAGCAAGCGGGGCGGGCGGGCGGGCGGGCGGGCGGGCGGGCGAGCGAGCGAGCGAGCGAGCGAGCGAGCGAGGCGGGCGAGCGGGGCGGGCGAGCGGGGCGGGCAAGCGGGGCAAGCGGGGCAAGCGGGGCGAGCGGGGCAAGCGGGGCGAGCGGGGCGAATCCGAAGAGCTGCCGCTTGCGTCCGAGACGCGCTCGCGAGATCTATTTTTTCGATTCCCAGAAAGTCGGATAGCACTGTGTTGACGAAGCGCAGCTCTTGCGCAACACTAACTCGAACTAACTAATACATGTGACTGCTTGCGTTTTTCGAGCTCGCTTATATTGCAGATATCTGGCAGTTTCTTTAAGCTATTAAGACCAACAATACGTACGAATGTCTAACATTTAAATGGCTTATCATTGTCTCAGAAATGTGAATGTACCATCTTCACCAATGTTAAACATTGCCACAACACATGCCGCAAAAAAGAGTGCGAAACAACCATGAAGGATTCGACCCAGAATTTGGTGCGTAAAAAAGAAAACAATATACACGTGCAATCCGATCTGTTTGAGAGAGTAAGTATATCTGGCTGAGTAAGTGCTGTGCCCCACAATAATCACCAGGCAAGGGCCCTGACATTGCATACATACACGCTCACAGAATGGAGTGCCAAGGAGGGAGTTTCGCCTTCGAATTGTGTGCGAGAGAAGGCACTAACAAGACGTTCTAGTCACCCCGTTTATTTGCGGCGCCTCCTCCAAACCTAACGATGCCGTTCCGCGCCTGGCAGCAGATCCAATGCTTGTTATTGTTTTCGTCGCACGCACTGCACCTGGCGTCACCGCCCGTTTCGCTTCTTGACGCAGACTATCTGCGCGCGGGAATGACCTATAGCAGGGCCCATCGGAACGCTGCAAAGGGCACTTTTCCGTGACCAGAGCAACCGGCAACGTTCCACATGAAGGAGAGGTGAAGGATGAAAATGGCCGCCACAACACAGAAGATCGCTCATCAGAGGAAATATTTTTGAACCGATGAACATTATCTTTAAAAACTAATATTTGAAGTACAATTGTTACTGTTATGGTTATGGTTGCATGGTTGGTACGAATTAAACAGTAATGGAATCCGCCTCGTTTAGGCCAGAACGAATTGAGTGCAAACAAACTTGAAAACTACTTTAGGTGAGAGGGAAGTGTATATCTGAATCAATATAAGATATGCCCCCAGATGGCATTGCAGATAGTGCAAAAATACTGAAATTGATAGCCATGAGGAAATATGGTTACAGCGAAATACTGATGATGCAACATGTTGCCGGTTTGGCAACGGCCGAGCTCATCGCTTTGCCCTCTGTATTTCTTTCAGCTTCGTGGCAGCTGCCACTGAAATACCTCAGTGTTCCTATACCATCTCAACCTACTGAGAATTGATCCACACTTTACAGGGCTAAAATGTGTAGGCCTGGCCAACAGGCAAGTGGATCGGGATCCCTTATTACTACGAAATAATTCACAAACGTGATTTACATCAGTCAAATTCTCGGGATATATTTTTCGCACGATTACAATACCTTTCTTGCGCTACTCACACGAGAAAGCAAAACAAATGCTGTGTTCGGATTCAGATGCCAAGAGATACTCTGAGTTTCTCAGCAATTGCACGCTGAAGATGTATTGCTCACGTACGGTCATGTATCAGTACGATGTACAATAAAGCACTGAATTTCATGTTTATATCTGTTCTCAATTATTCACAACAACAACGACCACAAACTTTGCATGTTGCGTTATAAATTTTAAAATTTTAAAATCAATATCGAAAAACAATGTCATTGGGTTTGAATGGTTAAATGTTCTCTACTAACAAGAACTCCCTTATCATTTCGTCTCCGAAAAGACGTTTTCGCAATATTTACTCTGTTTAGGAGATTCTTGCATTATCATTATGTACTTGATAGAATCATCACCCAACTGCACCAGTACTAACATAAATCTATGAGTTCCTGGGTTAATCAGTATTTTGTTTAAAAAATAAACGTCATTGGTACACAATGTGTCTGCAATTTACGCCATGTGTTTGGACACACGTACCCAACAAAACTAGGCACTACTTGTCGACATTCCATTCCACGCGCCTTCTTATACCTGTCGAGATCAGGCTGCCTTTATTACCTACTATTTCTTTTCATTTCCGCTGGCCTCTGGTGGAACCTGCGTTCTGAAGGTCAGCACTAAGTACGCGATACACCTGGATGCAGGATTTAAAAAAACTCCGGGAGCCGTGCCGAGCGAGCCCACTCTCACTTCCGATCCCGCAGAGGACCGCAAGGGCGACCATCGTCACCAACAGCTCGATGCGAATTTGGCCGTGTTAGCAAGCCGTGCCATTCAGCCAAGCGGAACTCTAATACCTGCAATGCTTCAAGATTATACGCGTTACTTTCATTGTGCACCGACGATATATGTGATTTCTGCAGCGACTAACATTTCGGAATGAGATGCATCTTCCTGTCCGCGCTTCCTGTAAAAAAATTAAAATGTAATAGATGCCTTTTCCCGCCAGCCTTTCAATTATCGCTTACACTTTCAAAATACAGTTTCTCCTATCGTGTCACGCGTTCTTATGAGCAAACACAATTTTTTAGCAAGATAATGGACCGCCTCGTGACCAGGTGGGAGGGAGCCTCCCGCACCGCCGGTGGCAGTGGCTGCGGTCGCGGTCGCTCCGGGGCGTGTGTCTGAACAAAGGGCCTGGCGGCGGCGTGACGCACGGGCGCAGGCTGCTCAGCACGCGGCCATTAGCCACGCGATCCACGCCGCGCGCGCCCGCCCGCCCGCTCGCCTCGCACTGCGCCCATGCGCAGGGATGAACACTTGCGCTGGAGAGCGTTACACAATCGCTCGCTTGTTACGCCTGCCTTGCCACGAAGGTAGCAGTCGCAGTGGCTCTTCGCAAAATAGTTGGAACCTCTCTCTCAGCGGAGTCGATTATCCGACGTAAACAGGCCGGCAGAACGACGAATAATAGGGAAGTGTTAAAAATACGCCGATTCAACGTCAATGTTAGAATTTAACACATTACGTTACGAACCAAATAATGAGACAACATTAACTTATGTTCAATATCAACATTAATAAACAAACAACAGAAAAAATAACTGATAAAATTAAGTTACAAATACAAAATTTTCGGAAGTTAAATACTGTACCTAAAAAGTTCAGTCCCGTCAGTTATTTTTGCTGATTAATGCGATTTTTGGATGGTTTGTTGATTCTGTTTGCGGTAGACATAGAAGAAAACGGAATATGGGAGAAGTGAAGGTGAGGCAAAAGATACTCCACTGCACACAATTTAAGAAAAAAGTAAGCATCGTGAAGTTGGTCAAATTCGACGACCAGCAATTGTTAACTACGGCTTACAACAGGCGTGAGCTTCCACAACCCCACCCCACCACTTTTCAAACTTGAATTCGAGGTCCTGACTATTCCAGGAATAAACCTATCATGTAGCATTTTTATTCGGTCCATCCCCCCTTAGTTATTGGAAATTTAATGCAAGGTTGGGTTATCCATCCCATATATTACGTAGAAGGAGTATCGTATTGGCAAGGTTATGCAATCAAGGGGTAAGGGTAGCTCCTAAAAGAAATAGTAAGATTCTTATAAACACAATGATATTCGACTGTAAATCCTATTAGGTCATCGAGCCGTTCATTCTTTACTTAATCAGTGACGCGGTGACGTGACATAAAACCGCTCCGCAGAAACGCAGTTACGAATCCATAAGGTGAAAGAATAATATTGGTTCCGACGTAACTTTTCGATTGAACCTGGAATTGGTATTGGTTCCTATTTCCTCGAAGATCTCAGAAATTAATTTCATTCTTCTTAAATGAATTTCATTTCTTCGTAAATAGTACCGCAGCTCACGCACCTACAAACGTACTAAGAAGAGAGGAAATAAAATGAAGGTGCGATATTCTGGGGTCACATACAGAAATGGACCACACGATAGTAGTGAATATTAGAAGAAAAACAGGAGTTATCCGTAAATACCTCGCGAAGCAGTTTTATCCCAACCACCAGCAGATCACGACCGCCTGAAGGAAAGAAAGACGGGAAGAGAGAGAAACCATAAGCAATAAAATGTTATTTTGAAGTGTGAACAACTTTATTTAAATATATGAAGGAAAGGTAAATGTACATTCTCATACAATACTAAGCGCCTGTCATTTCATCCTTTAAATTAATAGGTATATTAAGCGAGACATATAATATCACAATTCTCTGAAACCTCCGAGATTTAGCGCTTCTCAGACGTTCAATTACAAATACCATACGTCGTGATAATGGTGAGCTCGAGGTACAAGCTTCCAAAAGCGAGTGCGGCGTTCATAAATATAAGAGCTGCTTAACCTGTAAATCAAAAAGGCACCAAAGTGATTTGCACAATTTAAAAAGTTATTTTACTAGGGATTTTTCGTGTACATAAATGTAAATACAAATCACAAAATTGCCGATCCGGTGACCGAAATCGCTTAGGCAGTAATGCCGTTGCGATCTCGGACCGAAGGATCGCGGGTTCGAGTTCCGTCTGGTGCATAGTTGTATTGTGTTCGTCCTTTCACCCCCTATCATCATCATATAGTGTCATCCTCACAGTTACTATACAGTTACAAGCAATAGTGGTCGCATAATGACCTAGAAGTTGATGCGACCTTAAATTTACAAAAAAAGCTCAACATTCTCTGGTGACGAACTTCATACTCATGAAATCGCGTGTTAGAAACGCTCCATATTCGTCAAATGGGATTATCAGTCCCCGTTCGGCTAGTAAGCAGGAATGCAGTGCCTTGTATTCCAATCCGGAGCTGGAAGGAGAGCGCGTTTCGGCTGCTGCACTGGTCGCCCCTGATCTGAAACGCAGGTCCGATCCACCTGCAGCGAACCATCCTCCTTAGGCCTACCATTTATCCTCAGCCCACACCAGTAGCACTGGAAACCCACATGCCTCAGCGACCTCCACGAGCCGTGTGACGCACGCTGCGACTCAAGGTCAAGAGGGCCTCAACAAATCGCTCATCGACTTCATCTCAGCGAGGAATCCGCGCAAGTAGGCAAGTTAAGAACTATGGAATGTTACGTCAGTTCCTTTCGTTCGCTGGATGATCGTGTTTTCTCTTCAGATTCCTTTCACACCCCCGGCGAAATCCACTGTTCGAGAATTACAGGCACTGAAAGTAAACCGTTACATCAACCTCAAGCTCTGATGATAAATACGATTTCGAGCGCGAGGGCTCCTGTGTGGGAAGAAGGGTCTGTTAATTTCGGAGATGACCGCTGTGTGGATGATGTGCCATATATCAGGAGCCCTTGTCTCGAATCCAGTTGAAAGAGCACGTGTGTGGCAATTTCATTCATTAATGAAAATCAATGTAAATAATCAAATACCAATTTAACAAGACTTGACGTTTCGTTGCTGTTTAGTCTCCTTAAATGAACCACCAACAAACGCAATATAATCCTCTGACATCCCGAATACGTTACTGAAGTTGAAATTCCCTCACAAAGAAAACACAAGTCACTGTGAGGATAATTTTTAGTGTAGAGATACAAGGAATAACAAAACGATGAAAATTTCCGGAAAAGGCTGCAAATTATGAAAATGTGAAGTGTGAATTATGAAAATGTGTCAATAGTGAAAAACAGGGATGGTGAAACAGATGAAAAAAAATGGGGTAAGAAAACCAAGAATATAAAAAATTAGATAAAAATTATCTTCTAGTAAACAGAAGAGTGGAAAAATGAAAAAAAAAAAGGAATGCAGAACGCAAGGGACGACCTCGATTCGCCGGTGCTCAAAATGAGCGCAGCTCTGAATCACGCGGCGCATTTGCGACTCTGGCAGCGCGCGATATTAGGTGCAGCGCGGGCGCGCGGGACCCCAATCTGCGCGGCAAGCAAACACAGGGTCCGCCCTCCACCGCCCTCCAGCCGGCGGACACGCGATGAGTCCGCACCTCACAGTGGGCGGAAGCGAAACATTGCACAGCATCTGTGACTTTTGTGGTTTCATTCTGATTCGCAAATACTTCTTTTTTTTCTGCAGATTCAGTGGTTTTATCAAGTTTTTAATGCGGATTTATATTTGTCTTCGTATAAATATTATTCAAGTGTGTCAACCAACACAACCTCAAAAAATAAAAATTGGAAGGTGGGTGCATACAAATGAAACAACTAAAATGAACAAATACTGTAAATTCGTTTATTTTCTTCAAGGTTTGTCAATTTCCACATTTCTTGACACGGTCAAGGAGTTCCAATATATGCAACAGTACTTCCCTTTTACATAAAGAATGAAATATTTTCCAAGAGATTTGCCTCTACCACAATTCGAATAACTCTTTTTATGTAACTACTCGGGAATTTTCATTTTTTTTTTATCAGTCTTCCTTTCACCATCTCATACTTGAAGCTTGAACTGAAAGTGTTCATAGGACAATAAACAGGGACGTGAGGTAATAGTCTTTCCATCTCTATCGTCAAGGCAGTAAGAAATAACGCAATTGACTTCGTTTATAATCGACGCCTTTGGCCCTTTCGAACCAGCGTCCACAAGCGCAGCCGCCGTCTCCCGCGCCCCCGCATCGCCTTGAGAGAGGCCAACAGCCGGTGCTCCCCGCTTTCGCGACCTGGAGGTGAGCCACGCCTTAGTCACGGATGCGTCACCTCTGCTCACTTCTGGAACGGACGTGCCTAAAGCGGTGGGGTGGGGGATTCTCATCACACCTCCGTTACCTTTTTTTAAAGCGGAATAAAGGATTATGCTCGATCTAAAAAAAATACTATTTACGAATAATGTATAGTAATTCCATGGTGGTCCATGGTGGGTATAGTCATTCCATTAACGGTTAGCGTTTCGGACTGTTGTACCCAAATTGGCGGGTTCAAACCCGATCGAAGCCGTGGATTTTTAAGGGCGAAAAAATCCTTCGTACGCCTTCCTTCGGAGGGGAAGTAAAGCCGGCTGTCCCATGTTAGTAGATTTACTTGCATGTAAAAGATCCTCAAGCCTAAATGACGCCTCTGAGCCAAATTCAAATCGCCTGTTTCTCGCCCAAGAAATACCTCCTTACTCTGCTAGTTGGTGAAAGGAGAGTAGCGAAATTTGCGTGGTCAGACGGAAGAGCAGGCCTAATGGCCTGAGTCTCGCCACGTAAAATAAGGCATTAATTCAATTCAATTCAATTCAATTCAATACATCAGATTTGCCGTGTGACATACTGTAAGTTACAATTCTATTAATAGAAAAAAATCATTGCAGTCCATGTTCTATAGATTCCCAAGTAGGTGTACGCGATGTATTTATTAAAATGCATTGCAAGAATCGCGTTCATTAGAAAACCTCGAGCAAACCATCCAAATTTTAAAACAAAATTTCCAACGTATATCCCACCGACTGAGTTTAGCTCATAGCTAGCGTTACCGCAGACTCAGCAGTAGCTCTGGCGGGGTGGTCCTAGAGTCAGAGATCCGACGGTGAATTTACGACACTAGCCGTACAGTTACATCGAATTCGGTCGCTGATTGGAGGAGTATTCCAGAAGCAGGTGGCTCTGATCGGAGGTTTAATGTGGTTCTTAATGTTAATGGTCTTCTCTGGGCCACGCACTGTCTACGTTTTTTTCCTTCCCCTTTCTTGTTCTATCCTCTCCCCTTATACACAAACTTTACATGCACTACACTGACGTACATATCGGGAGACCAGTCGGGAGCTTAGAGTTTGTCTCGGCTAGGGCGTTGCGTCGCAGGGGGGGGGGTGTACCTAGCTCAAGAAAATCTCCGCCGGCCGACATGAAGTTCGCCCCGGGATACCATCATCCAGCGAGGGAGCAACTCCGCTAAATCCCGCGACAACAGATTCACAACATTATCGGGACAAATGAGCACAGCAGCTGGCGTGCCCGGAAACATCTTCCAATTAAACAAATATTCTGGTGGTAAATGTGTTTGAAACAATTCTCACTAGCACATCAAAATGTCTAACTAATTTTGTCTTCATTCAGTTCATCACCTAAGGCAGCAATTTAGTCGTAATTTTCCTTCCACAAGTAACATCTCTTGCAACAAATGAACTGCACGCGCAATCAAACGAACGCGACGCACCTGGCAGGGGATTCGCGCGGAGCTCCGTTTTGCACTCAGAACTTTCAATTACCGAAGGCCCCCTCCCCAACAGCGCAGGAAGGGTTGAGAGGCGCGTTGGTGGCGGAGAGCGATTGGCTCGCTTTACGAGCGCAGCGCTTTGCGCTGCAGATCTAAATTAAACTGCACACGCGCCACGCGGGAAATGCAACGAAACGAGGGCGCCCCGCGTCGCCTCGCGTCGCATCACGTAGCGCCGCACCCCTTCGCATCGCGACGCCCACGCTACGCGTTTGGGACGTCGTCGGTCGCGAAGTAGTAGTACTAGTAATAGTAGAACTAGTAATAGTAGTCGTACTAGTAATAGTAGTCGTACTAGTAATAGTAGTAGTAGTACTAGTAATAGTAGTAGTAGTACTAGTAATAGTAGTAGTACTAGTAATAGTAGTAGTACTAGTAATAGTAGTAGTAGTAGTAGTAGTAGTAGTAGTAGTAGTAGTAGTAGAAGTAAGTAGTAGTAGTAGTAGTAGTAGTAGTAGTAGTAGTAGTAGTAGTAGTAGTAGTAGTAGTAGTAGTAGTAGAAGTAGTAGTAGTAGCAGTAATAGTAGTAGCAATAACAGTAGTACACTGTCAGAAATTTCTACATTACTGTAATGTACATTACATTAAAGTAATTATCATGAACGCACATCAAATTTAATGTACACATGTACATCGGTATACAAGAATCAAAGCTTTGTGGTCATATCTGGAACGAATGAATGAATAATCTTCATGGATTGGTGATTATGAATTCACGATATGAATGATTAGAGGCAGGGAAGACGGGGAAACCTCTACATTAAATCGACACTGATTTTAACTTGAGTATAAAATTTAATTTACAAACATATTAAGTTATTTTTAATGACCGAAGTTACATTAAGTTTCATGTACAATACATTACATTAGATTTCATGACATTTCTCACAGTGAAGGGTTGTTAATTGTAGGTTGTCTTTCAAAAATATTGTGTAGATAAGCAAAGAAGTAAATAAATAAGTAAACCAGCTTTCGATGTCAGTAAAACTGAGTTTGGGACTGGAACACTCAGTAGTCAACTTATGAAGCAAGATAAGGTAAAATTCAAATGAAGCAACTGAGAGATGACCGCGTGTACTCGAAAAACTTTTTCTAGCGCGTGTGCACGATTAAGTAATCCGGTGTTGCTCGGGTATTTATCACTATCATTTATTTAACAACAACTAAATGGAATTTTCGAAATGTTTAAATTGGAAATAATTTTATTTGCGACTCTGCCTGCCCATTCCACCACGCTCGGCCTTCTTCCAACAGCTTTCTGCCTCATGCCATGCCCCTCCCCCCAGCGTTGCACCGTACGTGTCGGGGCAGGGCTGCAGACGGGCGATTCCCAACATATCTCGGCCCACTTGTCCAAAACCCCTGGAGATGGACTGAATGACCGAGGTGGTTGGAATGTTTCCAACTCAAAGCCGTCCAAGATGTTGCAGGTTTGAATTGCGATCGGGGCATGCGCGTTTGGCCCTCGTCTTTCATTCACAAGAAAAACCGAAAACCCCTCAAGTGCGTTGTCATCTAGCGTGTGGCAAAGAGTACGACCCATCGGAGTATGGACAGTAACTGTACTGCACCGAAAAAAATGAAGAAAAAATAAACAACATATGCTGCCATCAACTTCATGAAATATGCAGTCAGCTGTCGGAAAAATTATGAACGCAAGGAAAAATCTCGAGAAACACGGTAACAGAGAGATGGTGGGCAGTTGACGGATACAGCGTGGCTTCCTCCCCCCCCCACACACACACATATACACACGTGCACGAAGACGACATGCTTGAGAAAAGGAATTACTTAATTACGATATCCACGTAACTTTGGACTGAATACACATTTCCTAAAGTACCCAACATGTGACAGATATGAAAAATTGGTCCACTTTTTGTTAGCTTTTCATCTCCTCGCCCCTTTCTCAGCACCACTGACTGCTGCACCATGAGAATAGAAGCGCAGAACGTGACGCGACGTTCAAAGAAATTCCTGTAACGCGCCGCTTTTACAGGACGAACAAAGGCAAACGGAGCATCTGCAAGGCGCGGGCAATGATGCAGCAGTGGTAGTAGCACAAGCGGAGAGGTGCTGACCTCAAATTTAGGATAAACAAAGAAATTCTTTTAACACTTTCTCAAACCCAATGAACAAATGAAAAAATGAAAATTGCACAAGCTCAAATTAAGTTTCTGTAAGCTGTACAAACATAAACACAAGGACACTATTCATCCCACTGAAACCAGCCCTGCCCTATTCCACTATTAAATAATACACTTTTTTTCTATATACCATCCCTTATGTTGCTACTTCCAAAACCATTATTATTATTATTGTTATTATTATTATTATTATTTTGCAACAAATATACTTGCGTGGCTTACACCCACCCGTTCGAAACTTGCGAACGTTTAGCGTCATGTAGACTAAGATCTTTAGAAATTTTAAATACTGCATATAAATTATTTCATTTAATTCCTACTCTCAAACAAAGTCTCTGTCTGTCTCTCTGTGTCTCTCTGTCAGTCTCTCTGTCAGTCTCTCTGTCAGTCTCTCTGTCAGTCTCTCTGTCAGTCTCTCTGTCAGTCAGTACACGGTTCTACCGCACCGCTGCTGGCGTCTGGCGGAATACATTAGGAGTCTGTCTTTTAGCGACAAACGGAATAGAATGTTCGCGGTGCACTCTCCATCACTTTAAACCATTTTTTGAATTTGTGTTGTATTAATCTTTATGACACTTAGCAAAGACATTGCTGTCCCTGTCTTAAAGAATCGAGCCCTATCGCCAAGTGCAATGTTTCCTGTTGTTTACAGTACATCATATGTTCAGGTTGACTGAGAAAGAATTGTACGCGGGAGCGCGCGTGTTTATGTATGAATGAGAGAGATTGATTAATTAGTTAGGAGAGATTAATTGAATACTTAGGAGATATTAATTAGTGATTTCAGGCGTGTAACTAGTGAGATCAAGGTCCCGTAAGTGTATTGCATGTTTTTATCGCGGGAGGTGGCGGTAATCTTCCGCCGCTGGATTGTGAGATCCAGCGCCGACCTACTCGCCGGTTTGCAGAGGTTTACCCCAACCACGTATATCCCAACAACGGGAATCGCCCCAGCTGCGAAAAGCTTTAAACTCCCGACCGGTGTCCCGGTATGTGTGGCAGAGTAGTGGATGTTAGTGCGTGTGTAAGAAAAGAGGTGAGAATAGGCCAAGGAAGAGGAAGGACAGACCACGCGCAGTCAGTGGTCCATTTGTTGGGGTTCTGCTTCGGCACTCGCTTTATGTTGATCGGAGAAACCACGGAAAACTACCGATCAGAGCAGCCGGCTGCTAGAATTCTCTTTCAGAGAGCGGCTGAATTCGACTTAGCTATGTAGCTAGTGTCGACAATCCTGCCACCGTTCGGACTCGAACTCTAGGACCTCCCTGGCAGTGGCAATGCAATGTCATCAATTGACGCACTGAGAACAAGAAAGTGTGTTCGCGCGCCCGCCCGTAGACCTTTTTGAACAGTATACGCTTCCTACGTTAGTCTAACGTCCTTTATTGTTAACTTCTTCCTTTCCGTTCAGGGAGCTAAATTGACCCCATACTTAACCTGAGTGCAAAGAAAGAGGGGGCACCTTGGGAAGCGAACCGTACAACGTCTTGTATGTTTCAAAAAAGTGCCATCTTCCTAACCGTTAGTCATTGGGACCTCGTAAGGAAGGATGCAACAAGTAATGACTGACACTACTAAACTGTACATCTTCCCAGTAATGGTTATTTAGCACGCCTGTACGTTTAAAACTAATCCCGTTGCTTTTCTTTTATTACAAGATAATTATTTTGTAACTATTTACCAAAAGATAAAACATCGATTATCAAGAAACAATCTTTTATTGAAGAATTAGTAAATATTCGGTAATTTCCATTTCATTCACTGCATCTGTCGCTCAAAAAAACAAAATTCACAGAAATATTTATTTGGATTTCTTTGATCGAATAGAAAATCAACTAAAGGAAGGGCGATATCTTTTAGACAGCAAACCATACACAAAATGTAAAATCGTAAACGAGGATGGGTGAAAATAGTGATGAAATTTTAGCGGAAAAGTTCCGAAACAATAAACTTATTATTGAAATTAATGAATAAATTTATTATCTATTATGCGTTTTTATGCTTTCGAAGCGCTTTTATACTGTTTCTAGTATTACTTATGTTGTAATACAAAAGAGATCAAGTTAAAAATAAATGAGAAAAAGAGAGATAAGTACATTCGAATGACAAATATATTAACATGTGAGAGTTTGCATCTGTCACTTCTTACCCCGTGGAGTAAAAACACTCATTCTTTTTTCATTTCCACGAGTGAGAATGCAATATAAGCATACAAGTTCAAACCAAAATCAGAGCATACAGCTTACGAGTACTTCACTAGAACTGCAGACACATTTGGGATACGACGTTTAAACAGCGTTTGAAGCTAGACTGGCTACAAAACATATTGTTTCTTATTTGTAATAATTTTAATTAATCCTGTACTCTAAATTTACTTTCCTTCGTATACAGGCAATCACACCTCCAGCACCATCAACTGGACTTACCTTTTTAATTTGTCAGAGTATATAAACAGTTACGTCTTATCATGTACCCTTTAAAATAATTAGCTTGTTCTGAGAAAAAAATAGAAGCAGATGAAAAAAACATTCTGGAATTCTGCAGTTATCTTCGAACTTCATGCTTTATAAAAATAATAAATTCATATTGGTAAAGAATTGCCACCCCGACAGAAAATCGAACCCAGGTCTTCTGGCTTTCACCCACTTGCTGCGGCAGCTGAAGCAACCGGGCGTTAACCAGGAGACCCAGGTTCGATTCCCGGTCACGCTGACAATTCTTTGAACCATTTGAATTATTAAAATATATTACACAATACGGAACATACGTGATTGCATCTCCTAAATGATAATTAAAATTAATCTCATCTCCCTTTGAAAAAATTTTGTGAACTTCCAAGAACTGAAATGTTTCGTATATTTGTAACAATTTTTTTTATTAACTTAACATATGTGATACTACCTGTGCAAACATTCCGCACTTTTTAAATCGTTTTAAAAGTGGAAAAAACCCTTCATAGTGGAACCTAACTTCAAACGGCCAGACCCTGAACTGCATGTTACAGCATTTCGACCTGATAATATGCATGCGTAAACATTTTAATGTTGCTAAGCGATATTAACAAACGCATTACATGTACTTCAACAGAAAATGCGAACAGAAGCCAGAGCGAATTCATTAACAATTGCAGTAATTATATAGTCAATCTAATTTTACATACATAGTTTTCGAAATTCTTCACTTTTCTAAGAACTCATTTCTATGGAATGGCGGTACCCAACACAACGAATAACCTGGAAAAGTGTATGAGAAGGCCCAGAAAGGTCTCTTTTTATACATTCCGGCTTAAAAATAGGATTTAAAGCCTAGGCCACAATTTTTCCGTCACTGCCCCAGCTAAAGGCTGTGGCTGATCCCGCGAGGGATCTCTTCGAAACGGTTTCGTCTAATGGTGTTTTCTTCTAGGGGTTGTCGACTCGTCTCCCCGTACCGCGACGAGGATCAGGGCAACACTCGACGGCAACGTGTATAGCAGAGTGTGTTGTGGGATGCATTTGCAATTACGTACCATTTATTCGTACTGTCATATGCCAATTTCAAATATTTCACACTGTATCTGTGTGATGCACCCCACGAGAGGACGTAAATCCCTATCCAACAGAAGTAAATATAGGGGGGTTGGTTCCCTGTTGTCTTATAAATCGTACAAGACGTAATCGTCATCTTTCCTTAACGTATGCATAGTGTTTTATTTATTACGAACTATAAAATTACATCACATTCTGCACAATAACATTACTTACAATACAGCTACAAAGCAATCATTACGACAGGGTGAAGAACCTAAAGAAATTTTGCACCATCAGCCGCTGTGCGCGTAATCATGCCGAAATGCCAGGCGGATTCGCCGTCGTCGGTCGCAACCGCGGAGTCGGCGACGCTCGCGAAGGAAGGATGATGGATGGACGGAGCCGCGCGGAGGCAGAGCGAGGGAAGGCAACGGAGGGAGTGATGGATCTGGAGCTGCCCTCGTTTCGGGCGGTGGCGGTGGCGGTACCGCGCGTCGGGCAACGCAGCTGATCGGCCGCGATGGCTCAGTGACAATGCCTGTTGCCCCTGCAGTCCTAGGTCCGTGTCCCGTGTCCTAGGACACGGGTCCCGATGGTGGCATAATGTCTTACCATTGCTGGGTACTACACTGCTAGGTTACACTGCTAGGTCGAATTCACTCACAAACTTAGAGGATACTTATTTCGGCCGGCTGCTCTAATAGGTTGTTTTCCTTTCTCCGGTCAATATCACGCGAATACCGGAGCAATACTTAAGCAAACGGGCCAAGGGCCGCGCGTGATCTTCCATTCCTCATCTTTGTCCCCTCCTCTCCCCTTACACATACACACTACCACACATGTCGGGAGCTCCACATTTGCCTCGGCTGGAGCCCACTGGGAGGACACGCCCGTAAGTCGACGTGTAGGTCGGCGCCCGATCACACGTCCCTGCGGGCGAGGAACACCGCCACCTCCCGGGTTATAACATTTTTCGATATTTGTGGGACTAATGACCATAGTAGTTGGCGTGCCCGGAAACACTGCTCTTTCGCTCAACGCCGCGACGTCCCGGCGCGCCGGCGAGCCCGCACTCGCTGCCGGATGAGGCTTTTTTCAGCGCAACCCGCGTCACGGCGCGGCGCGGCGCGGTGCGGCGCGGCGCGTCGGCCAAAAGAACGGAGGCAGCAGCTGATATGAGCGAGAGTCCGAAGGCTACGCCGACAGGTGAGAGGTCCGCCCGCCACTGTGTTGCCAAACTTCCCGCCGCACTCGAGATTACCGTGGATTCCAGAGGCTGGGGCTACGAAACTTTCACACACAAATCAACACCGAAGTCCGCATTCATAAGAAAACCATTTCAATGGGAGATTATTCAATCATAACTAGACTAATAATGAAAAATATCTCTCATCTTCTGGCTTCAAGGAAACGTAACTTTATTTTATGAACAATCATGTCATTCATTCGGATATTAGCCGATAATAATTTTACACAAAAAGTTGGAAATTAGGCGTCAAACATGCAAAAAGATCGGTACATATTCTCGAAATGATTTAAATACTCTGACCAATTACTACACCTCATTGTATTTTAACACCTAAAAGAAAACTTGTCTTCATTTTGTTCAGCTTTATGTTATTAACACTTTTATATCACCGAATTTAAAATTCTAAATCCTATACATTCCATATTGCAGTGTATTGTATATATTATTTTATATCATTTATGCACATTAGATTGCTTTTGAGCTTGTACGATGTCAGTAATACCAATTCGTGAAGTAGTATCTTCTAAAACGTTAAACTTGAACTTCAATTTTCAATGCAGAAATAAGTAAACTTCTTCATATGAATGCTCTTTTAAACGAGCGTGAATAATTAGTGTGAAGTATTGTTTTATTGTATTGTGCTTGAGGTTGGTGTTTGAGTTGCATGATGCATTAGACCTCGCATATGAACTATTTTGGGGCATAGTATAAAAAGTTGGCCACCCCTGATTTAATATTACTCGAACATGATCTACCCTTAATGAAAATATAAACGGACGAAATCGTTTAATGTATAGGTATTGGGATAGGATAGAAACTAAGAAGATGCAAAGAACTCCCATCGGCCTAATTCCCTGCTTCACTATTTACGAAATAGCCGTCGAAGAAAATACACAATCGACATATTTATCGCTGTTAAGTATACACTAACTAACAACACGGATCAGCAGAATATGGTGCCGACAAGTAAGAGATTTGAAGAAACAGTTCAGATTGTAAGACTTTGAGTAACAAAAAATGAGTTTTCGATTATTTTTTTTTCTTTTCGAGATGGAGACGAGAAATCTAATGCCTCAACCCCGCGTAACCCTTTCATGAACACACAAAACCCACATCAAAAGCTGGACTGAGATGATGGCAAGAGCAAGCGACACGGATGGCAATCCGGAGCGTGCGCGCATCAGTCTTCGCTTCGACGAAAGAAATGAGAGTTCGTTAACGCGACAGGCGCAGCGGGCCGCACTTGAACCGTGGGTCAATACACGCCATCCCTTGTTTTCTGCACATCTCTCCGTGTGACAACGTCAACGAACGTCAAACACATGCGAGTGAAATCGAAAACCACGTGTTATGATGAGGCGAAGGCCCAGTCGTCTTTACCCGCTGGGACGTTCCTACATCGCAGTCACTTCGCGCAAGTATTTATGATGGAGGATTTTCATTTTCAATACACTGACGGTGGATATCATTTGGTTATTTCCTTCTGTCGAAATACCATGCATATCGCGTAGGATAAAATAAATGTAAATGAACACTTTTTTAGTATAACTCAAAAGGAATAGGCAGCAAGTACATGCCGAAAACGGAACTTTTCTATTGCAGCTGGTATTTGCGGTATTTCAGGATGAACTTTTTTCAATTGATGAAAAATTAGGATTTTCACTAGGCGTCTTATTTGGAAAATATTCAACGAGACAAAAAGTTACTTTTTGTGTGATACTTATTTTGCAACTGTATGTATTCAAAAATTATTTTCACTTAAAGATAATCTGTTTTCTTTACATTTCCGAAGCTGATCACTTGCTCGCTTGAAACGGAGAGAAAACGAAAGAAAAACTGTGGGAAATGGTCTTACTTCAATGCACGGCAAGTGGAAGCACAGAATGTAGATGCAAACATCTTGGCATGACAGACGCGCAGGTTGCATAAATAGCTCTTCTGATCGTAGAAAGCAAATTTTAGAGAAACAAATTCTTCCGCATTTAAAATTGACGTAAATAAAATACGAGTATATTCCACGCAAAGAATTCAGCAACACCCACCAATATAAACAAAACTGCAAGTAAACGCGAATATGTGCAAGATAATGATGCAATACGTACTGAATGCGTAAAACATACAGAAAAAATGATCTTACATCCAATTGAATCCAAGTGAAACAAGAGATGCAATAAACTGCTCGTATACGTAAATTTTCATATCTCTACATAATTTCCGAATAATTTATTGATATCATTTTTCATAAACGGCTATTTTCCATTCATAATTTTACTCCCACAAAAGAAAGAAAGTCAAGTCCTTCCATTCGCTTAACGCACCTCAAATGTCAGTAGTCACAACGTCCCGTCGTGTCAGCTTGGTTCTGCAGTCTTTCTTATGGACATTCGTAAGAGCGAATAGTATCATACTCTTAGTTCAGTTGGTAAAACAATGGAGCGCTTGCTTGACATTTGAGCATCAAATCTAGGGAGGTGGACTCTTTCGTATTAATTTTGAGGACTTAGAGCGGTATTTTTCAGGGCAGCTCAGAGTGCTAGAAAGAATATCTTCACAAGTGTTCCAAGCACCTGAAGCAAGGTACATGAAGCTGAGAAATATTCGCCCATTTTTTATACTTTTTACTATTTATACTGAATATACACCCACACTTATTACAGATGTAATCAATACATTTGCCCCAAAGTTCTTGGCAAGTAAGACAAAGAAAATGTGTATACACAGAAAATGTTTGGATTTTTTAAATCTTTGTTTTAGAGTGGAATCAGAGAAAGAAATTCTAATAGAGTTTTGTAACTCTCAACCAATCTTAACCAATGATTTTTTTCCACCTCTCACATTTCAACTATTCATAAATAGTCGAACATAATGATTAAAGTTTAGTATTTGTTGCTAAGAGTTAACAATGTTTCAATGACTGACCGAAATGTATCAGCGTTCCCCTCACACAAAGGACGAGCAACAGATACCCAGAAGCTTACAAGTTTGGTTCTCCGAATATTGGTGTCTACCTATCGGTAGTACTTTATTTATTTTCGTTGCGTTTTGGTAGAAGTTTGGTGGAAATTTGAAGTTGATATTATGTTGTGTAGTGTGGACGTTTGAATATTGCCGACGCAGAAATCTCCCTCAGCCGATGAGCCCTCTGCTCTCGTTGCTCACTGGCTTTGACGCAATGTTTTCCGGTCGCTTCTTACGAATCCTATTCTAAATGGTGTTGAAACTGTTGCCCTTTCACCCGGGTACACTCCAGACATATCCGAAACACTTTCTGGTCAACTCTCTGCCGCAAATCACCCTGAAGCCGGGCATGTGCTGCGATTAAAGAATCATTAGGCACAGACCGCACCTTCCCAGATCTTTTGGTCTTTCGCGCTGTAATTTTTCTGCGAGCATATTTGAAACATTAAAGGTATGCAAGGAAATCGCACACAGAAGAGGAAATTTATGAAAACATACAGATCACATTGTTGTCATTTCGCATAATTGGCGGCATCTTCTGTAGAACAGCAAAAGCAAAAGTACGGGAGTGCTGGCGATTTTTTTTAAGGAGATTGCCTCCAACGGTGTCGTCCGAGAGAGATTTTTGCACAACCCAGTAACTTAAAAAAAATCCAATCTCGCTTCCCCCTTTCACAAAAAAATTTCCTATGATGAGGGATCTCATGACGACTATGGTCTCAAGTATTCCCTTGAACATTTTGAGCTTCCATCCTTGTATTTGGATGCAAGTACCTAATAAACGATAAAGAACATGCGTCAGTCATTCACGTTCACCGAGGCCCCTGAACTATCATACTCGTTCATCAACGGGTGTATCAACAACAGGCGTGGCAACGTCACCCAGTGCGGATGCCGACAGTACCACGCCCAGAGGGGGCGGGGCCAGAGCCAGCGGCAGGGCCAGGGCCAGTGCCGGGTGAGGCGGCCGGGCAGTCGGCGCGGCGCCGCGCCGCGGCCGCCGCCGCCGCCGCCCGAATCGCGGGCCGCGGACGCGACCTACCCCGCCTATCGATTCCCGTCAGCTGGCGCGCGCCGCGCCCACGCCACGCCGCCGCCGCATCCTCCAAACGGTGCTCCGCTCCGTGAAGTTAGCACAGCCAAGTCTTAATTACTTCCCAAAAATTGTCGCTCTATAACTAACATCGAAAATGCGAAATTTCAGGAAAAACAAAGAACAAAGACGAATTAAAGTGTTTAAAATTAATTTACAAAATCAAAATTGATTATCGAGAAGGTCTTGGAGGATCATGGGGACACGTGTCCAGCTCTGTTCTGACCGCAACCACTCAAGTGCATGCAGTAGGCGCTGGCTTCACCTCGCTACTGGCTGCCACACACTTGTTTAAAAAATAATTGTAAATTTACCCCTGCAATTTTTCAATTTTTCTGAAAGATCGCACATCGAATTATGGCGCGGCGAATTATGTTTAAAAGCGACAAACCTTATTTTTACGCAACAAATTGGTGACAATTTTTTAGAAAACGTTCGAAACTTTGCTGATCCGTCTTTATGGACCTTTGCACAGGTCGCCCTCGCCGGCCCATATTCTCGCGTTGCAGGAGGCTAGTTCCACATATGAGACGTTAGAGTATGAATACGAGTCATTCGGAGTATTTGCGGAAAATCTCGGAATTAGAGTGGAAAATTCGCAATTTGTAACCGACAGGAATATGTTCATCAACTTACATCGGAAACTCGAGCATTCGCTTTTTCCGGTTCTTACGCACTCTGGGCTGGGAATAAGGGAAGCGGTTTTTTCAGTAGAAGTTACTGACTAAACGTAGATTATCTAGATGAATATTCTTTAGTTTTATTTATGTAAAATTCCAGGAGGAGATTGTTTCGAGAGTTCATATTAGGTACGGTATGGACGAAAGAAACTCATCAGTGCAGACATTTACAAGATCACATGACTAGAAATCGTGACAGAGGTTTCTTGAAACATTTTATTATATTGTTCACATTAAACATGAAATTGTAATATGAATGAAATGCTATAAAAGCTGATTTCAGAAATTACAGCAACGCAATCATCTACAGGCAGTTCACAGAACTTTTCGAGGTTTCTGAACCAATCAAACTTCTTCACCTTCAGCCATATTTTGGTTAGAAACTTTCACATAACATTTACCACTAAGAAATTCCGTGGATGTCGGGCTCTCGCTTACGACGCGTTTACGCGACTTTCGTAAACTCCTTTTTGAAATCTTCGACATATTTCGGACAAAGTGTACATAGAATTTCTGCGCTAGTTTCTGCGGGGTACTGCACTAATATCAAGATTTCAAGAAGTTCTTTAATGCTTCTGATTTTAGCTTCTAATTCGGGAAATTTCCTTAATTCGTTTTAAATATAATAATTTAATCTCGTAAAATAAATCGATAATCGACATTATTCTCGGAGTGGTTTCCAAACTAGGTCGATATCAAACGCTTTCGACAAGACCTTTCACAGTACTTTGTTGATTTTGTTATGTATATTCTTTCGTTATACGATTCCTAACGAAATCTTAAGTAACAGACATTAAAAGTTTATGGTAAAAATTATAGAATACTTTAACCAACTCTAATATAAAAGGAAAATATATTTATTACATTACAAAATACAAATGACTTTTTTATTAAAGTTAAAGGCATTTTTCTAGCTTGTACACCACTTATTCATCATGGCAACACATACAAATAATCTAGGCGGTGGGTAAGAATTTAATAGACAATGACTTCACCCTCGGGTTTCTCCATATATGCAGGAAAGGGTATGAGTTAATGAGGTAATAATAGATAATAGTGTGAAATGGTATCTAATGGTGGAGTAAAATACAGAACAGAAAAGCTTCATTTAATTTTTCACTGAATGTTCGCGTATGCAAACACTAGAAATAATAACACAGTCGTTTGTTGTATATTGTATTTTATAAATATCTGTATTTTAATTTAAACATATACAACCGAAATTATTGGAATCCATTCTTAGAAGTCATGGGAGAAGATCAAAATCATTGTCCGTTTTACGTCATTTATTCTCGTCGGGAGATGTGACGATAAAGCCATTCATTACATTAAATGACTTTATAAAGGGCTTTTTTCGCTAGCTGATCTTTCACTGAAGCTTTTTCTTGAAACATCTGATACATTATGCTTCGATTAACCCTTCACTTATCTTATTAAGACTCGGAATATTCCTATGCAATGAAAAGTATTCAAACGCACATTACAATAATCATACCACAAACAACCACGAACCGTGTAACTACGACTTAATGCAAAATATACAAATAACAGTAAAAGAATATTCTGAATAAACAAATTCTGAATGACATGATGAAGCTTTGCAATAAGTAATGTATTTCCCTAACTATAAACTGTAATTCCATCAACATATTATTTAATGCAATTTACACAACTAGTGCACAAACTCTTAGATAGCAGAACATAACAGCGAAACTTCATCTTTATGTTCCAAAATTATAACCCTGTAAATACGTACAAATCCTCAAATCCTTTAAAGTGTATCCACAATTATTTTTGCAGCAAAACGCTTTACAATTAAAACACTTATACTAACTTCTTTGTATCGAATAATTTCCACTGTCACTAAAATACGTTTAGTTCCAATAGTATGCATGGTTACAACGTAAACAAGATCCTTACTTCCCTACAAACTACGATTTATTTTCGAAAGTATACTCTCAATATAATGTACCGAAAGTTGCTAATAACAATTACGACAATATCTCAACCATAACAAATGTGAATGCTGTAATATTAAAAGGATTGGCAACTTCATTCTAAGTATACCATTAAATGCACCAGCTTTCCGGGCAAATAAAACTTATTTAAAAAAATATCTTCCCATCATGTGGCAACAGCGCTCGGCAGAACACCTGGTCCAGTCAGGTGGTCGCGTATTCCCTTCATCTCCACGTTTTTCTTTCCATCAGATTCCCCTTCCTCTCAACCACCAACTAACTACCCTATCATTCCGCACTCTCCTCTTCATGGGTTCCTTCTAGCAAGAACATTATATACTCTTAAGTCACATAATAAGTGCATTGCAACATCAACTGTCAAAATGCAACACATGACAGAAACATTACAGGATTTAATACGGAGAGAAACAACCAAAATGAATAAAGCATTACCTGTCCAGCAGTGTCGCACAATTGTACACTAAATGGTTGTCCATCCACTTTCACCAGAACTGAAAATAGAAGAAAAAAACACTTATATATTTATCTTAAACATTTAGCAAATTCGAACATAAGATGATATTGAATATGTAGTCATGACGTTACTTTCCGCGTGTCAGCTTTAATGTTATTATTTTATCGCTTCAATTTTATGACAACACTCGTTTGGTGAGAGAATGAATTGAAAATTAGTAAATCGAACTAATATTGTCACAAAAACTCATTCTTAAAAATTAATAAGGTTTTTTTGACAGTACTTGGCATGCCTTCGAAACGAGTACTAATGCTACTCTTGTAGATAGATTTCAATATTCACCAACTCTTTTGCAATAGCGAATGTAAAAAACCCATGAATATTGAGCGAAATTCCATCTCTGTTGGCAATTCATTCGTTTTAACATTCTACACCCTTCTTTGACATTACATGAAAATAATAATGTAACAGTTCCGCCAAATTAATCTTCCTATATTTACAGTAACAAATATAATTTGCCAAATTTCATCCCTTGCATACTGCTGACATGCCTCAAAATTCGATAATTTCTAATAAATATACTTAAAATATATGGTACACTTACCATTGAAGTTATCAAAGGCAGTCGGTACATATTCGTTGGGAAATCCATTCGTACTATAACTAACCACTAATGATGTTTTTCCCACAGCTCCATCACCAACTAAAACACATTTAATGCGACCACTGGTATTGTTAATGTCACTCGGATCGTCTTTCAACAACGGACTAGTACAACCCATGGCGGAGGGAGGCATCCTACGACCCTCCCTCGACGAACGCTCAGATTACATTGACGCTCAGGTGCTCCGCAGACACGTTGTGCCCCAATTCGCCGCCAGATGACACCGCAACGTACTACCACAGAGCTCTCAGCGGCGAATTCCGGTATCACGACTTTTATTACTTGGCGGGACGCTTTAACCACTGGTATTGTGGCGTGTTAGACCTACGAAAACATTGCATTAAAATATTCCTCCAAATTTGTTGAACTTTTCTTTGTTCATCCATTTCAACACTATTTAAAACCAAAAAGTGAATTAAAAAAATCATGTAATCTTTTTGGAAAATATCTACCACTGATTAATATTTTTGTACTACTAACAAATACATGAAAATAAATATTGAAAATGAACTTCCTTGCCCATGCAAACAATTACGTAAGAAACCTCAGTTAAATTGCATGCATTTTGTAACCTTATCCAAAAAAATCATATTTTATGCTGTGGTCAATAATTTACAATGGAATATAAACTTCACTGATTTTAGTGTCGTATTTATTTTCTTTCTGCTCAACACCAAAATAATTTTAAAATGGCCTCCACACAATAGGGGCCATTTAATCATATTTAAACACAAGAAATATTTAAAAATAATGTTAACATTAATTTAGAGTATGATTTAAAAAAATATAATAATTACTTCAAAACTGGGGAGAACATTAATTGTTTATTAACCCATCTCCCAGTCACTTTTTATGTTATGGATACCCCTTCTCAGCCCCAAAAGTGAAAAGACTTTTTCAACAGCCCCTTTCAAGTAATAGAATTTCCTTCTTTTTTCTGCTTCAAAATTTGGTACAAAATGTATAATATTTGTTATGTTTATTCTTTAATTATTTCTTGTGACATTTTTTCATTTTTTTAAACTTTGTATGAGTAAGGATTTTTCAATGTTATTTTATCTGCAGTAATTTAAACAATCCAAATTATGTTTGTGCTAAGGTAGTGTGCATGCTAAAAATCATCACGAGACAAATCCATGAGCTGTGTAAAGACCTAAAATCAATTGATAAAATGCTACATATTTATATACCAATAAAAAATTATAGGATGAACCAATAAATAATGTTTGTATTCTAGAGAGATAAGGTTTTTAAAAAAACATCATCAGATTAAAAAATACAAATCTTTAATAAGATTAAAAATACAAACTTCTATTATGTTTCATATTTTCAAACAGATCTTAATTTTTTTCTTGACTGACAAACATTTCATAAAATATATTTTCACATTTTGCTTCACAATAAACTTTGAATTAATAACATGTCAACTCTTTCATTGTCTATTCATACTAGTATGGCTCTTGACATGTAGGATTATATCTCCATTATCACTAGCAGCCATACTAACCAGGTATGATTGACGGCAGAACACAGGAACAAGCAGCAAATTTTCAAAATTAAGTTCATAAATTGATAAAATAAAAGAATTTAAATCGAAATGAGCAGTAACATTAAAAATTTTCAAAATAATATATAAACATTAATTTAGAAGAATGAATGTACACGAAAATATTACAAAAAAAAACAACAAAAAAAACTGACACATACCTATTATACACTCACATTTTCTTGAGATCCAGAATACCTACCCCCTTTCTTTACTACCATTAGTTGAATTAAGAATTAACGACAGCAACGAGTATTGTTGACAAAATCTGATAAGCAGAAATGTTCACTCCCATGTAATTAGAAACTATTTTGCATTGAAAAACGAGCTCCAAAAGCGATTTACTAGTCCTGTTGTCACAATAACCAAATCCCAACTCCTCGCACATCTAGCAATGTGAGGACTCAAGAAAACATGCTTGGATAATACTACTCATTGCATTAAATTCTCATAATGAGAAGGTTAAAACATGTGGTAGCTATGAGTGACAAAGCACAAACTGGAACTAAATGTTCAAAGAATTTTTCTGTTGAATACTATTTAAAACACAAACACATAGGCAGAGAATGGCTATGAATAAACTTGTAATTTCCTGTGTTCATGTAATTATTAATGGACAAAAATCATGAAGATAAAATGTGTTAAATAATAATAATAATAATAATACAATATTTAATTTTTTTCTGTTAGGTGTTTTTTCAGATCATTTGTAATTGTCATTTTACTAAAAACTGATAAGAAACAATCTATAGCAATATTACTCAATAATTAACAAAATATCAACATTCTATTTATTAATAACACATTAAGTGTTCTAAAAGACATTTTTCAAAATAAAACTTTGATTATAAAAAAATTGAAGATATTGCTAGAATTGCCAATGCAAAGTTGCAAATCTAGGCATTTGTACCATGAATAAGTACTAACTAATAGTCTTAATTTATATCAGTCATACATATTTCACTATTATATACACTCACAATACAATAATCACAAAATGCTGGGTAGTGACACTTCAATTCAAGCAAATGTTATTCCTCATTGTGGTAAACATTTCTCAGCATATCTTGCACAGAACAGCATAGGAACAAAGCTGATGATTGAATTACATCAGAATTTTAAAAATGATACTCTGAATAAAACCTTAATGTGCTGGATAAGGATTTGGGATGTCTTCATTTGAAATTCTAAAACAATCTTTAAATATAGCACCCTTCTGATCCCAGACTTACATTTACTTAGATATTTCAAGCAAAATAGACTTTTTACTCCACTCTAATTATACATCATTTACCAATACTGATTTTGTATCAATGAAAATATTGTACAACAAATTTATAGGAATAAAAAAAACTCAGAATATACAAACAGGATTTTGAATTTAAATGCACAGGAACCTAAAATTCAAATTTGACGTTAATTTACATTTTAAGGATATGTATGTTTTATTTGAAAGTAGTTGATTTTGACAGTTTGACTTGGCTCATTGTCTTGAATTATTTTCTTTTGTTTCACTGTTGAGTTGAACTAAACAAATTATTAATAAAATTCTCAAAGTTAAACTGTGGTAGTATGCTTCATACTTTTAATGCAATGCAGAAGTGTCAACAATAAATATATCATGGCTCTTCATCAAGAAATCCCACATCAAAAGAAGTTACATTCTTGGGAAATGATCAATCAGAACCACCTGAGTTTTTAAGAAAACAAGATTTAGTATTTTTTTAAACTCCGATAATTTAAATTCTCACTTGAATTATCTGAGCATTGCCTTAAAAAAACAATGATGAATGAAACAAGTTTTTAACAATGTTTACATTAATAAATCAAGAGGAATCAACTTTTCTTTAAATTGGCCTAAGCTAACCACAGAATTAAGCAATGAATATGGCAAGAGTTTTTGTATAATGCAACCATTTTTCATTGCTTTTTTCAAATTCAAAATGAAAGAATACAAATGTCTTTTCTGGAAACCGAATCTGTGATAACTGAGTTTTCAGACTACTTCTCAAGTCACTTTACCGTGACAAGATGTTGACGAAAGATAAATGTGGTGAAGAACAAGAGGAACTAAGGGACAAACACTAAAATTACAGAAACATATAGAATGATAATGATAGAGCATTTGCAGCTTTAAGAGAAAACATTTGCAAAGTAGAGACTAACTGTGCCTATCCATAGTGGAGGTTTTGGCCTGTAAAACTGTAAACCTTTACAAAAATTCAAAAACAAACCCACTTAAAGGACCTGTGTGAATGCTTAACTTCTATGTCCATTCTTTCACGTTAACACATTCAATAAACACTAAGAGAAAAGACATTTCCTTAGAGAAAAATATAAAAAGAAAATAGGTTATATTAAATATGTTTAAAATTAACCAACCCAATACCCATACTTCAACTCAATTCCAATAAAACAAGACTTTAGCCAGAAACACACACTAAAATAGGTTTGCAAGAAGAAAATAATACCTAAATGAAAGGGTGTGAATGAAAAAGATCAAAACCACACAATTATTTTAACAAAACATAATTTAAGTTAATGAAAACCATTGAGAAATGATATAATTGTCTTTAAAAATGAAATCATTACCACAAATTATTACTCAATTTTGTAATGCTGTTCTTAGGACTATGTAAATAATATATTTTTTTTATAAAGAATCTCTGTTAAATCATCATGGCTTAAATGTGAATCATTCTTACCTCTTCAAATTACAGATTGTAAACAAATTCATTTCCACAAATTTTTCATTCCCTCAACATGGGAAAGTATGTTCACTAATTATGATATACTCGACAGTCTATTTCTTATACAAGGTAAGACATCAACAGTACATTAGCACATAATTAGTTATTATTACTCACTCATTATCACAGAGATCCAAATTTAACAATTAATGGCACACTACATGGTAATCTAAGTACAAAGATATTATGTTCTGTATCTTTTAAGCACAATATGGCACACATTTCTATCTAAGAATACATATTTCTTCTGTAATTTTTTTTTCTCTTCATGCCTACATTCTTCAATTAATTCACATTTACAAAAATAAATGTTTCAAATAAATACCTATTTGCACATTTTTCATCACTCTTTCACACTTCAACCACATTTCAAATGAATGGGTGAAAACCAGGATGGTGTAAGTGACATTTTATAAATTCTGAGAAAAACATGTTTATTTTAGGCTATATTGTAGTGGCAATGTATTTTCGTGGTTTTAATGATGAAACACAGCACCACAACTTTACAGTAATATTGACTTAAACAAACAAATTTCTCAGAATTTATAAAATGTCACTAACACCATTCAAATGATGTGTTTCCTGTATTTTTCTTTAAATTCATATAACATTTCATATGATTCATAAAAAAACTAATTCATATGCACGATACAAATGAATGTAAGGCACATCCAAATTATAAAACTTTTAAAAATAAATTAACACCCATTAAAGGTGCACATATCTTCTTTAAGTCATAAGATAGTTACTTTATAAGAGCAATAGTTTTGTTAACAAGATCAATTTAAAACATTTTGAAAACATATTTTTAATTAATTTCTCTTTGTTGTTATTCCTAGTATTTTCAAAATAACTTCTAGTATCCACTCATCTGTTTACAAGTAAATGCCTTCATCCTTATTCTTAACTTTAAGAACATCCAATATCCTTTCTAGGAAATAAAGACGGTTTTAACACAAAACTAAAGGACAAAAAACTACATAAAATATAAATTATATTCATATTCAACTGTTTAAAGTCCAAGAAAACCGTGAGGTTTGAAGGAATCTCATTTGCAGAAGAGAAAATACTTCAAAAATCCTTCACCAGCACTTTAAGGCCCAGACTATCAATAATTACTTTTTAACTTACACAACACACATTTAAAACTCTAAAAAATTACTTAACCTCATTGTAACAACAAAAATATTTGTATTTGCTTCACATATCAGAAATAAAATATTAATCAAAGCATCATAATATTTTTAAATGTTTTTTCAATTTTTATGTAGATACAAAATTAAAGCTGTAAATTTAATCATTAAAAGCAGTAAACTTGAGGGAGAGAAATGATAAACATAATAATAATAAATGATAAATCATTAACTTAACAGATGTGACAACGAAAAATTTCTCTTAAATTAACACACAAAAAGCCAGAGAAAAGCACTAAGAATTAGATCCTGGTTTAAATCTGAAATGAAAACATTTGTTCCTTAATACATGTTCATAAACTTAAAGAGACTTGAAAACATTACAATTTCATTAAAAAACAATTTTTTTGAAAAAGTAGATTTAAGTTATCTTTTTATTTTTAGAGTTCAAGTTTGGAAGGCCTCCACTGAAATGATGTAAAGTATGTCAGTCCCTAATAATAAAGTAGACATAAATATGTGAAACAAATAATTAACAATAAATAAACAAGAATAACAAATATTTTTAACAATAAATAATACCTAAATTGTTCGTAAGTTCACCTTTGCACCTTTTGTTCCTTTTAAATGACATGAGTGAGGCAACATCAGAACTGGATAACAATAATATGGAATGAAATTTTGCAAATACTAATGCAGTAAAATCTGTGTAAACCGGAATTGACTGTGACAAAAAAAAAATTCTGTTTTAGGAAGGTTTCCTTTTATGCAGGGTTGTCTATTTTATGACACTTGTTATATTCATATTTCCTTCCTCAAACTAGTAGTAGTTTCCTAAAGTATATTTCATAATTGTAATTATAAAAAAAAAATTAACGTATAATGTATTTATGGAAGAAATTACCAATAAATTATAAGAAACATATTTCTCACAATTGATAGGAAAATCTTCACAACTTGTGCACTAAAATAATATGTTTGTTTAATATAATAATAATAATGTTTTCAGAAGTTGAAAAGTTGAAATATTTAGAGTTTAATGATTTTTCCAACCATTGTTAAACTGGTTGTGAAACTCCTAGAAACACACCACCTCACTCTCTAGTGGTTGCAGCTGGCCTCCTCACCATCTCTTCTACACACAATGCATCGCAGTCCAGAGTACTACAGTAGCTCTCAAAATTGAACGTACACCTTAACTGTACATCTTAATTGATACCACAATTCTTCTCATATTAATATTTTTGAAAACAAAATATGTAATTTTGATACCTGAAGTTTCCTAGAAGGACTAGTGCAAATCAAAAGCAGAAAATTGTTTTATTAGGTGTAAAATTAAATATTTTGTGGGATACCTACAAATAAACATTTCACAGAAATGAACACACACTATCCCAAGCAGGCTTTGAAACATACCTCTTGAAATGTTTTCTTGGGAACAAAGTTGTAACAAACTGATTAGTTGATGGTCAGATTTGCATTAAATTGAATTGCATCATCAAATTGAAATGGCCCCGAGATGGGAAACAACAATGGAGGAACGAACATTTAGTGTGAATTTAGATATGAGGGAAAGATCTCTCCACAGTATTGTGCTGACAATGGGAAGACCTCATTCAACTCTTCAAAGTATGGTAGATCAATTCAAGTACAATGGCAGATTAATTAATAAAATAGACTGAGGTGGAAATCCAATACTCAACAAACGAGATAAAATAAATATTGTCAATAACATCAGCAGGAATGCTCACCAAAGTGATGTTAAAATGACGCTGTGGGTGGTTTTAACAACACGGAGAACTGTATCCTCAGAAACTGTTCGAAAGGCACTAGGAGATGCAGGTTGCAATGGGAGAGTAGTGAAGAAGCAGCCTTTGATTAGTAAGGCAAATCTGTACAATATACTGTAGTTCGTGAAATATTATGGTAACCACCCATTGGAGTACTGGCAAACAGTGATTGTCAGCAATGAATGTAAATTCAAGATATTTGGATCGCATGGCCATCAATACATGTGGAAGAGGGTAAGCGCAGCATTAGAAGATAAAACTTTGCTTGCAACTTTAAAGCGCCGGCGGACTCCCTAATGGTATTGGATTGTATGTCTGCTTCAGGGTTCGGGGAATTCCATTTGATTGATTTCATAGTTGACAAATTTGGATATTTATTAATTTTAGAAAGTAACGTCAAACAAAGTGCAGCCAATCTTGCATTGGGGCCAACATATTACTTTCAGGAGGACAATGGGTTCATCCATACAGTGCATATTGTGAAGTTATGGTTGTGCCAAGTACCAAAGTGTCTTGAAATGGTGCCACTATCACCCAATCTCAATCCTAATGACAACTTTTGGTGGGAATTGGAAAAAAATTTGCAGAAACATAAAATTTCGAATAAACAAGAGCTCACAAGGGTCCTATCTGAGAATGAAAGAAAATCGCTCCTGAATTTACAAGAAGTTTGTAAGATCAATGCCAACGTGAATAGAGGTTGTTACTTGTGCTAAAAGTCATTCCACAACATTCTAACTTATTATTTTATTGTTTTTCTTGAACACAAATTGCATGTACGTTCATTTTTGTGGTGAGTTGTATATATTATTTATTCAGTTATTTCAAGATATTTTTGTAATGTATGAGTGAAGAAGGTCTATTAATTAATTAATACCTACATTTATTTTTTACGTCACGATTCTATAATAAATATTTTTTCTATGCAATTTTTAATTGTTTTACATGGTAATTGAGAGAGTCACTTTTTCTCTTTCTGATACCCTTGCATGGCCTTGACCATGGCCCTCTAAAAGGGGCTATACCTTGACCAATGCGGCTCTGGCCGAGCAGTAATAATTCTCATCGCGAGGCTGAGAGATGTGTGAACAGAAGTCATGCCCATACAAATTTCCGTGCTCAGAGAGCCAGGAGGGAGGGAATTTCCCTACCACGAAAACCTTGAGAAACAAGTGTCTCCAAGGTCGAATTCTATGCTGACAGCTTAAGCCTCTCAACTTCACAGTCCGGCTGCCACGACAAACATATCACAGGGACTTGCAGATTCTTTATTTCATTAACAGATTCTCAGATCTCTTGGCAATTGCATTAAATTCCCAGAAATTTTTCTTTATAAGGTTTTCTTTTGCTGCAAAACATTGAATTGAATTGTATTTGCCTTAATTTACGTGGCGAGACTCATGCCATCAGGCCCGCAACATTAAAAACCTTCCGCTTCCACGATGGGTAGGTTACATTTTATGCTAGATAAAATGCCGTTTAACTTCACGGGCCAGAAAAATTTTCCAGTTAAGGCAGGTTTCCGGCTTGTACAGGTTCCGGTTTAGACAGATTTTATTGAATTACAAAAACATCTTCTCCTTTCAGAGAAAACATCACAACAAAACAAATGTTATAACACTACATGAGAATATGAATGACTGATAAAATCACAATAGGAGCAAAGGATCACTTATTTTGCTTTGAAACTCCGTATTTTGGTGTTATTACATGTGACTGTCCCTAAATACACACAACATACTCATATTAAAATACAATTAATTAATGCAAATACTGGGTATTTTAACAATATTTTGAATATTTTGAGAATATATGCAAGTTTATTTTTAATTCAAAAAACAAAACAAACTATGAACAAAAACAATCAAACATACTTACAAAGTTACAATAAATATTTTCTCAATCACATAGTCCACACAACACAATTTCAAACTAACTAATTCTTTTTAATACCCTCTATGTATAAAATCATAAATATTTTTCTAAAATGAGAGAAGGTACGAAAAGTTACTGAGAGTCATACAAATGCAAATGCAATTGCTGTCAAAGCAGATAAAAAAGACAGTTTCGTTTGGAATCAAGAGAAAAGTATTAACAAGGTAGTATGTTTTTAGTGTGATGCTGTTAACTCTCAACAACTGAGAATGCTGCATAAAATCAATTCAAATATTAACAATAGAAATTTTTTAAAAAATTTCTAATTTCTTGTTGATAACATAAAAAGAAGCAAAACACCTCATTAAAATATACAGTAAAATATCTATATTAGCAAATTCACTTTTAACAGCTTGATAAGGAGAATAGACTTGCTTTAAATAATGTTCTTGAAAATACAGGAAAAATGTGAGTTCCTACTCAATACTTACACAATTTTTCCAGATGCCATAACTCCGTAGATGTAATAGCAACTTTACTTTCACACTATGGAGGTGGTTTCCTAAATGAAGACAGAAAACAAAAATTTAGGTTAAATCAAATAGAAGGCATCTATTTCATGTTTTTGTGTTTTAAATTACTTACATCTTTACGTATGGTTGTGGATTATAATAATGTATTGAGGAATGCAAGCAGAAAAGCAATTACACAATAAATATAGCACAAAAAGCATGCATGTAGGAAGAAATAAATTACCTAATTGGAAGGCGACTGGAAGATTCATTAAGCTTCAAATTACTCATGTAGCTATTTAGACTACCAAGGCTCAAGCGCTGTGTTCTTCTAACATTGCCACTGGTACTTATGCCACCAGTTGGACTTGTTGATCGACTATTAGGAGCTGTTCTTTGACGTGTTCTAACAATACCATTACTAAATGAGTTGGTAGGACTGGATGCCCTACTTCCACCAGGGCTGGAATGGCAACTTGCAGGTCCTCGAGGAATTTTACTCAGACTTAATCGATTTCTCTTCCTGATCATCAAATCCAGATTTTCATCAGATGTAGAATACCCTACTTTCTCTTCCACTGGCTTCCCTTCTTTTCTCAAATTAACTTTATCAACATTATTACTATTCATGTTATAAGGAGCTTGAGTTTTCTTCTCAAACTCTAACGATTTGGGAGAGTTTATACTCTCCAAACTGGCACGTAGACTTCTCACATGAACACTACTATTTTTATGACTTTGCTCATAAGACGGTGTTTTAAGTTTTTCTAAATCATCTCTCTCCAAAGAGCTGTGCCTTCGCTTGCTTTCTACAGCCAAAGACTGTGGATGTTTAGGTATTTGAGAAGATTGCCTATCTTCAACACCAGCATTTATTTCAAATTCACATCTACGCTCAAATGAATTAATTCGGCTGTTGTTTTGCTGGGGCATATAAATGAGACTCCTCCTTTTATTTGGACCTTCTGAGTTTCTGTTCTCGTTATCAGAACGACGACTAGGAATAGCAGTCTTTCTTAAAGTCACATCGCTTTTCAATTTGGAGCCACCTGTAGAATGTTCCATCTCCATATAAGAATAACGAGCAGCATTTGTTGTTCCCAAGTAACTTCGTTTTACAACAAATGCAGATTTATTGTTTTTCCCTTCATCAATAGAAGCCTTTTCTATATAACTGTGCCTTCTGTTTCCACTATTAATTCCACCTTTTCTGGCACTGGGATTGTCAGTTTTACTGATTAATACTGATGTTTTAATAGCTTTATCTCCATCCATGTAACTATGTCTTCTACTTACAACTGAAGAATCTTTTTGTTTTGACTCAATTGTTCCGAGCCTACTCTTTGAACTACTTGGACGTGAGTGATCAACTTTATTACATAAGTACGTATCAGTATTCTGTCTGGTTGAACTGCTTAGCACAGACCCTTTAGGAATTATATTACCTGACTGGCCAGTATTCTTGACAGTGGCATTGCGATCAACTACTCCAGAGGATATATTTTGTTTCATCCTCATTTTTGGCTCAGAAGTTCCAGCTTTATTTGTGGATGAGTTAAATGTCTGTGGCATGGAAGATGGCACTAAAGTTGATGATACTGACGCTGATGAGGATGATGATGAAGCCACTGCTGCAGAGGCTGTCGATTGTGCAAATGAAGCTGCTGCTGCTGCTGCTGCTGATGATGATGATGAAGGTGAAGGCGATGATGATGATGATGATGATGATGATAGTAATGTGGGGGAAGCTGAAGTCATAGAAAATTTTTCTTCTTCTAGAATATTTGAAGGTACAATCAGAGATGTCTTAGGAGTAGTTGCCATCGCAGTAATATAATGGGTATTAGAATTTCCACTATGCCCATTCATACTATGATTCTTGAAAAGGATTTCACGTAGATTTGGAATTCTTGATGGAAATGTAGTGAGGTCACCAGACGCTGCCAATTGCTGAGGAATTCGAATTCCAGCATCCACATAGAATTCATCCTCCAAACTGCAAAGAATAAATTTTCCCCCAAGTAAAAAAACAGTATCACAATTCTGAATTTTTTTTTGTGAACAAGGAGTTTGGAGTAGGAAGATGAAATTGGAAAAAATGTTCCATTTTATGATTGCTTGATGATAGCAAGCAATTTTGGACAATCTAGGAATTAAAAGGCAATATTTCTTTTTAAAGGGAGCGAGAATGGGCAAAAATAATGAAAATATTATTTTTTACTTTTTTGAATCATTAATAGTTTGCTTTCTAGTATTGGGCACATTTTCTGGTAACAAGGGTTTAATAGTGTCAAAATATTGATGTTTGTGTTTGCCCATCATATTATGGACTAGGAATGCACTGAAAAGTTTAGAAGCCGTTTCCCTTAAGTTAAAAAATGTACATAATTAGGGATCATTTTCTCAAAAACTACTAACAGGATGATGCTCAAATTTTTACAGAGCAAGTAGCACACCAGTTTATATACTTTAATGCGGCAGCTTTAAAAATGTTAAGTACTTTAGACAATATTCTTATAAATGTTACTATTTTTAAGAACAAAACCAACTACAGTTAACAAACATTTATATTTAAAAAAACAGTAACATTTTTAAAAAAAAGTAAAGTTAAAAAAAAATTAAAATACTTATAAAGAATGTAAATAATTAATCTTAACTCACATAAAATTTTAAGTCTGTAAATTAAATAGCTTCTGAGAAAATGTTCCTCACATTAACATTGGCGAGTTAGGCCATTCTGGCTCCCCATAAAAGAATAGCAAATCACACACTAGCTTTCCAGAGATAAAAATACAAGTTTTAACCCATTAAAATTTGTCTTAATAGCCAAAACACATGAAGACACTCACCATGATTTTAGAAACCATATGATATAACAGTAAATATAGGTGTCTCATAGTTTCAAAAAGTACTTCAATACTTATAAGTGCTTTAAACTAAAAGATTACTTTGGAGAAAGTAACTTACAGAGGAGGGGAACATCCATCAATTATGTAATGCAAATTTGGGGTATTTTGAATACCACTTCTCCCCCTATAATGCACCTGCTAACAAGTCTGATACCCTCAAAATAATTACATAACAATTATGACATTCCCCCCCCCTCCCACCATTTACAAGAATTCAAAACAAATAATATCACAGAAGCAAAATCAATTTGTATTCATTTTATTACTGTTATATATTAAAACTGATTACGACCTAAGTCAATGAAAGATAATAAAGATATCTAAGATTCAATAAAAAAATTCCATTTATTGTAACAATTTATACATATAACATTAATTTATATATATTTAAAAAAAATAATTAGTTAATATTGTAATATGTTTGTTCAAGACTAAAAAAAAAATTATTTTAGCAAATGTTGAAGAGGAAAAATAAATAAATAAATAAATAAATAAATAAATTTTAAAAAAATAATTATAAAAATCAACATCTAACACCCCCTCCCCTTGTATAATGCAGTGTAACGTTGCCTCAAACCCCTCCCTCCCCTCTTTAGCATTATGTAATTTATGGATGATCCCTATTCATAAACAATAACATTTTTATTAACTACTTTCCTTTGAAGAAACAAAGGCCTTAAGAAATGAAGTGCCATTTATTATTCCAATTGATAAATGCCAAATCATGGAAAATAAAATATATGCAAGCACAAAAAATAATTTATATAAATTAAGGACTGCTGGTTCTTCATACACCTATTAAATACCAATTCTTGGTAAGGGTTTCAAGGAAATTTGAAATTATTCATGAAAATAAAGGATTTTGTTCAACAAACATTTAATTAAAATTTTATACTTATACCCACACTTATGAAATTGGCAAATAACATTAATTTAAAAAATGTGAATCAAGTGGCATAATATGCAAATGGTAGGATGTGCAAAAAGAAAAAAAGGAAGACGGCCATCCTCATCAAATACTATTGATACTCAAGTACTCCCAGTAAAATAACGTGCCCCTTTGATTGATTCAAAGATGTCATATTTTTCTTGTATGTTTAGCAAATACAAGCATTCAAAGCAGTAAGGTTATGTAGTGTAGCATTCAAAGCAGTAAGGAGAGTGTGTATAATAAAAATTTAGCAGATAGCTTCTAAAGTTTACTGTAGAACTACTTCTCATAAAACTAAACTAAAATACACTACAACTAACTACAACTTAATAAAAATAGCCCTCTAACAGAAAGTTAATCACAGAGTTTATAATGCTGATATTTTTCGCACAAATAATAATTACCAAACAAGTGAGAGAATATTAAAAGAAAGTTCTGTAATTCTTATTAGCACAAAAAAGTAATATCATAAACAGTGTTACATATCTCTCATTTATAATATTATGTCTCTCACATTTTTTAAATAAGAGCATTATAATAATTAAATGAAACAAAGGTAACCTAAATTTTCAGATGCAATCTTGTTATGATGTCATGCACCTTAAACAGCGAGTTTATTTACAAATGGAAATTAGCTTCCAAGTTACAGATAAAAAATTTGATTTCATTGAAGGATGAAATTTTGGAAGAAATTGGCTCATGAAAAAACATAAACAAAGTTTGAAAATTGGATGGTTGCTAAACATAGGAATTTTGAATGAGAAGTTGTTGTCCTTGCACATCTGATTGAGCAGTTTGGATCTCGTGCACTTGCCAGGACAAAAGTCTATGGAAATTAGACCATAATATCTGCCTCATTAAATATTAAGTCCTCAGCGTGCAAGCCATCTACCTTATGGTGCATAAATCAAATGCAATTTTAAAAATCAAATAAGATTAACATTGGAATTTTTAATTAAGTAAATAAATGTATGAAACAAGTAAACACTGAAAATTAACATAAAAAGCATAGTATTTTTCCCAAGATGCTGTGATCAGTTTCATTAGGGGAGTATGGGATGAAAAATGTTCCTTTAAATAATAATAATAATAATAATAATAATAATAATAATAATAAAAATAAAAGTAATTTTAATTAACTGCTGAATAATATGAATACACAGAATTATATTCAGGTTTGGCATTTTCAGAACCTCAAGACATATTGAGTTACTCAATTTGTGAATTGGTGACGTGATTGATTAAAGGTTCTGTTTTTAGGGGACTAAATTGGACCAGCCCAGAACGTTTACTATTTTGTCTGATCAAACATTTAATTACTCAAAACAATAAAAAATACATTTCATAAAGCCCATCACAAATTAAACACAATTAAATATTTTTGTTTTAAAATTGCAATAAATGCATCTTTAATCCTATGAAAATAAATAAATTTGAAAGAATTTTAAATAATATCAAAAACTCTGTAAAATTGCTAATCACATACAAGTATTCTGGTCATTTGTTTAGAAGGATATTTGTAATGCTTTTCACCGATCATCATGTCAATATTACTGTACATGATCCTAATACAATAGCTAATTTCTCAACAGAGGTATCAGTTTGAAACAAAATTAAATATGCTAAGAAGATAATATCAAGTAAAGAAAATAGTGCATGGAAATTGAATTCTTCATCTGGAGCATCTTTCACAAACTATAACAATTGCAAAATCAATATTCAGGTGCATAAGTAATTTGCTGTTCTTTATAATTATGATTTGTTTTATGTTCAGCAATAAATGGTATATTTATTCTCAAGTCATATGTATAACATATACTTAAATATGGCTTTAATTTTTTTTTTTTTTTTTCATAATAATTTAACATTGACTCTTCATTGCTCAAACATTCTACTCTCAGAAAACTGTGATAATAATGCTTGCCTGACATTATATTTTATGCAGAAAAAGTGATGACGAAATGTTTTGTGCCATAAAATACTATTTTATGAATGATTTTATGCAACAAAAAAAAAGGTAATTTATAATGGTGGTAAACAAAAAATTCATTTTATATACTTGAAAAGCATGTTATAAGATGATTTAATAATACAAGGATAAGAAATATAAAAGGTTTTGAATTATTTTCATGTTTATTCTTCTTCTTCTACTTTTTGAATAGAGTTCAAAACAGCAACATATGTAATGTGCAGGACATTACTAAGTATATAGAATACATACAAGTGAAGTAAAAAGGACCTCAGGAAAACTATGAATTCCTTAGAGTCTGTAATCAAATATATGGTGAATGCTGACTTTAAAAATACTAAATATTTCTACATGCAAATAAATAATCAGGAATTATCCAATTAAAACATAAGAAATACACTCACATCAATTGTGTTCTTTCCCTGATGTATTTCAGTTATGGCTAATACCTAATGATTAAATTCCTGATTGTAGAGAATTTATATGTTCAGTTATTTATCTTTCAAATGTTAAGATTACACACTTCAAAACATTATAGCCATGGTTTACATTACATTTACTGAACTAATTTTAAGATGCTACAATCATAACTTGCCTTGCCATTGCTGGATTTCTCACAACAGTTGTAGGTGTTCCACCTAAAAATGAACAAAAATGTAATTACTTCCTGGTTTAAAAAAACTTACATGAGAAATGATTTTATAATCAGAAATGTAAGTCTATAGAATTACTCTCACTTTTTATAAAGGTGATGTGATACCTCAGAAAAAGCTTAATTTTGTATATTTGATATGTTCAAAAGTGACAGAAGCTAAAAGTATTGGGTAATATTTTCAGCATATTTTTATTTATAAATTTATATATCCAGAGAATGAATGCATTTGGCTACAGAGAACATAAATGTTCCCAGTCCCAGTTTGCTTTAAGTGATCAACGATCTGTTTGCTAGTTGATGAACATTGACTAGTGATGGATATTAGTTTAGAATATTTTTTTGTCTTGTTTTTCTCTTTAAACATTTGTTCTGCAACAATGGATTTGGGTTTGCATTGATATTCTCTCATCTTAACAGTTGCATATCAATGCAGCGGCAGGAGGGGTCATTGATGAATCCCAGTGTCCCTTTTTCCTAAACTTTGTCTAGGTAAAGAGTTACTATTTTATCTTTTAATACTTATATAATTATGTAGAACCTTTCTGAACACATATCATTAATGGTTTCATTGTCGTAGGGGATACATATGTAACTGCCACAGTGTAAGACAACATGGCAACTGTTATGATACAAAGATAATTTTTTTAATGGTGGAAAATCACTAGATAACAGTCTGTAATTTTAGTGCTTTGTTAAAGCACTTGGCAACTGCAATTTTCTTTCTCATTTAACTTTGAAATATTTTTCTTTCCAGTACAAAATTAGAGTTTTCATTACAAAATACAAGAATAATTTTAAAATTACTACCTGACAATCTTCCGCGAGGAGCAGCAGCTCTGCAACAGAAAGAGCATTTTAGAAAAGTTAGCTATATTTAACAACTAAATTTTAATTTCAAACTGAGCACAAGAATTCATTCTCAATAAGAACATGTATTTCTGTACTTTGGATCAAATCTTTCCCAACCTTGTGCCTTTCCTGGTAAGGTCAAACGTTCTGAGTTGAAGATGCCTGATCATTCATACCTGGTTTCAAATCTCTAGAAGATTCCCAATCTGCATTATTACTGTACCTTCATTTTTACAGTGTGATTTCAGGTTGATTCCCATTAATGAGCAGCCACACAGCTTTCATGATCCCTAGTTCTGATGAATCAATTATCTAGAATAAGTCCTGATTTGCCAAGTCATGTATTGTTCTCCTCCCAACAGGAACACCTCACCAGGAGGTGTTCCTGTTGAATTGTTGAAACATGCCCCTGATGTTGCCTTGGAATCTTAGGCAGAAATATTTAATGTCTGAAAGGAGAAGCTGTACCAAAAGATTGGAAAAGTGCATATATTACATCACTTTACATTTACCTAAAACAGCTGATGGAAAAGTCCATAGCCTATGGATCCCCATTACATCTAACTTTTGTAGACCTAAGAAAAGCCTACGATATTGTACCAGTGGAAAAGTTGTGAGACGCAATGAAAGAGAACAACATCCATGGGCAGTATATAAATGCTGTAAAGAGATTCTATGAAGGAAATAGAAGCCAGATTGAAACTTATGCTGGTTTATCAGTCTTACCCGACTAACAAGGGATTAAGACAAGGATGTTGTTTATCCCTTAACACTCTTCAAAATATATATATTTCATCTGCCGTGAGAAAATGAACAAGAAAGGGCACTAAAATGGGAATTACGATAGGGGATGAAAATATTCATACTTTATTTTCCTAGTGGATTCTAAGATTAAAAATGTAAAAGATTTTAAGTATTTAGGAGTAATTTTGACTGAAGAAGGTAAGGATCAAGCTAAAATTTTATCAAACATTGGAAAGGGTTGACAAATAATACGTAAATTAAACACACTTCTTAGGAGTAAGGATACTAGAACTAAAACATAAATCCAACTGCTTAAGTCATTGGTAAAGAGTGCAGTATCATTTGGCCCTGAAATTTGGGTACTTCACAAAGATAATTAATAGCGTTGAAAACAGTTTTTGGAGAAGATGCTGTGGAGTCACGCTGTTTGATCATGTTGAAACAGAGATGATAAAAAGGCAATTAAATATGAAGGATGCTTAAGTGATGTTGTTTAAAAGAAAAGATAGTTATGCCACTTCCAAAGGATGGATTCAGAAAGTCTGTCCAAAAAGGTTTATAACTGGACACAAGCAAGATGGAAGACAAGAGGTCAGCCAAGAGTGAATTGGAAGGATGGTGTAATAGCGGCAATGGAAAGAAGAGATATGTTACAAGACTCTTGGCATGACAAACAAAATGGTGCCTTGGATTTGATAAAAGTCCAATTAGTGCTGTAAACATTTGCACTACTACTATGTAGTAGTGATGCTCCATGAATGTGAGCATCACTTTCTCTTTTCCTTTTGTGCTTCTCTTTGGCTGTTTCGCTGGAATTAAAAGCTTGACGTTCCATTCCTCACAAAACATATTACACAAATGCAAGACATTAAATAGTAGAACAAAGCAAATAAAATAGGCGGTTTATAGCCTGCCAGTTATTGGCCCTTTGCATGATACCTGAAGTGGCACATTTATCCAGCATGATTTATTGGTGTGATTATCAAGATAAAAGGTTTTGTAAGTAGCATTGAAAACTATATAATAATTAGTAAGGATCCAAGAGATATCAACCACAAAGTTTATTAATAATATATTTAATATTATAAATAATTAACTAGACACGACATGTTTCGGGTTTCTGAAAATGGTGGTTGATATCTCTTGGATGCTTACTAATCATTTTGGATTACTACAATATATCCACTGCCACCACGCAATTTATTGAAAACAACATCATAGATCTTAAGAGTATGACACTGAATCATGATAGAACTTTGAATTCTTTGAACAAAAAAAGCTATTTTCAGAAGTTCTGACTCTTAGATCACTTTGCTCCACCACACTTCAATTATAAAATGTTTTATCATGCACAAAAGAAATGGATGTACCTATATTCAGCAGCTTTCCCACTTCCTTTCTTAATACCTCCTGGAACTGGAGCAACTGGTGGAACTCTAGATGGAGGCACTGGAACTAGAAATAAAGCAAATTTTGAAACAAATTAGATCAGCTCCTGATTCTTAAGTATTTAAATGTACATTTTCAGTAAACATAGAAACTTTACAGAAACTACAGAAACTCTTTAATACCTTCATTTCTCCTTCGCGCTCCCTCTACTTTTAAAGCTGCCAACCTATTTTCTTCCTCTGCTTTGCGTTGATCATCTAGGTCATCTTTTGTCAGTTGTGCTGGAGAAATCTAGATTGTATGTTAATTAAAATTGTGTACCATCTAATATAATATATTCAACAACAACATTAATACATTAATAATAATAATAACAACAACAATAATAATAATAATAAAACTTGTAATAAAATATATAGCAACATCAGCATAACATTATTATTATTTGCATATCTTTGATCTTGGTAATCATAAGTACTTACAGATTCATCTCGTATAGGCATTCGGTCCATTTTTTCCATTGATGCAACCAACATTGATCTAACATCACGATCTGTTTCATTTGCAGCCATTCGCCGCACACTTGATTCTAATGCTACCTGCAACTTCTTATCTGACGGCAGTCTTAACATAGCTTTTAAACGTGGAAAATACCCAGCAACTTGCATGCGTACATTGGCAACTTTATCCTCTGAAAAACAAGAAAGAAGGAAATGCATTTTAATAAACTGTTAATAAAATTTGTATTCTGTTAACAATGCAAATTTGTAAGTGTGCAGAAGCCAATTTCTCATTACAGTCTTTAGAAACTTTAAGGACAAACCATCTTTTTCACTAGCATTTTTATACAGTGATACACAATTTTTTTATTGAGCTAGTTTATAAGGAATTAGGTGCTACACACATTCATAATTGATAGATGATTGTTAGGGTTCCAAGCATGACAACTACTAAGGTCATTAGCCCCTAATGCATGTTTTTGCTCAGGAGGGGGCAGTGGTCTTCCCTCACTGGATGGCGACATGTGGCGCTGACCTACCATTGGCTAACCAGGAATCTCCGCAACCAGGTACCTCCCAACAGCGGGGCACTGCCTCAGCCAGAGCAAGCTCTAAGCTTCCAACTGGTCTCTTGGCATGTGTGATAATGTAGTGCATGATGGTGTAAGTGTGTGTAAGGGGTGAGAATAGGACAAAGATAAGGTAGGAAAGATTGAGCAAGGTTTGTGGTCTGTTTGTTAGGGTACTGCTCTGACTTTCGCCTGGTATTGATTGGAGAAACCAAGGAAAACTACAGATCAGAGCAGTTGGCCGCTAGAATTCTGTTGCAGACAGTGACTGAATTTGACCTAACTGACAAGCTAGTGTCGAACATTCTGCCACCATTGGCTCTCAACCCTAGGTCCTCCCGGTCAGGACTACAGTGACATCAGTGCCCTGAGCCATCACATTTATCTAATATTAATTCTATAACAAATTCAGTCCATTTCTGTGCATATCAATTTAATAATAGGACAAAACCATGAGAGATCAATGAGTCTGTCAATAACACATGCACACAAAATAAACAAGTAGAGTAAGGAAAGCACATACTTTCTCACATTGTTTCTAAATGCTCTACAATATCATACATAGAACAGCAAAAGTGTTTTCATGCATTAAATTATTTTTTCCCTTCCAGACTTGAACTCGGATCCTGCTCAGATCCTCAGATTCAACGGGCCAGCACTCATACCACTACGCCACAGAAGCGCCGCATTCTATTTGTGATTAGAATTCCTTCAAATGGTTTTCAATAAAGTTTCTGAAATTCTCTATTCTTTCTGAGGCAACAGTGAATTGTGACAAGTAATATTTCCAGACCAAGACTCGAACCAGTGAACTTCCCAAACCTAAGAGGTAAGCCAACAATTGGCCTATGTGGCCACCCGCGTAGTTCATGGGTTTTACACTTATATAACAGTAAAAAGCATATGGTGGTTTCAGTTCTAGCATTAGGACGCTGAAAAATTGCAAAAATGTGAAAGAAATATCCTTTGGGTGACCAAAGAAGTTAAAAAAGGTTTCCAAAAGCAGCTCCCACTAGATGAATTACAATCATAAATTAGTTCAAACTGTGTAAGAGTATTGAGAACCTCTTATAAATTTGTTTGAAAATATTCTCGAAGGTGACGGAGATTGGGATACAGACACTCGTGTCATCAAGAGGATTTTTAGAGTTACTGAAAAGAGATTACAGTTTGAATTTTTTATTATTGCTGTAAATATTTTGTAAAGTAAGAGTAATAACATTGGATACTGTATGAAACAAATAAAAAATTCTTCAATCAAAAATGTAATTGCTTCCCTTGAAAAAAAATTTACCACATGCCACTGGTCCATCTATTTGTGAACAATGCTGTGGCTAAATCTTAGACACGTTTTTGACCAAAATTGACATTCCCTAATTGATCTGACTAATATAAAGACCCCTTAAATTTGAAACATAATTCTATTGGGGGAGGGGGAGGCGCTTTACAAGAAGCCTCAGAAAAGGAAGTTAGAAATTAGTTTACAATTTTTTGCTTAAATCATTCGCTTCATTTCTCTTGAGGTCAGTTCATGTCAAGTTAAATGACTAGACCATTTGCCTCAAAGCACTACACCAAAATATAAACTCACCATGCAATTCCAGCAGTTGTAAGTAAAAGTGTTCTTTAAAATAATGTCTAGAAAAGATATCCATAGCAGCTCCACACAATTTAGCAAAAGCCATTCTTGCAAAACAGCTTTTTCCACGGCAAAATTCTACAATGTAAAGTCAGAACACAATTTAGAAAGTATCTTTGGAAAAAATATGCCAGCTAGGAAACAATATTACCATTTACAATTCGAGTCCTGAGGTCATTTCGTTGGGGAGCTTTAGGATTGTACCGCAAAAATACCAGCAATGTACGAGCAGCAGCTATTCGGCATGGAACAGCTCGCTAAATAAGAAAGCACTTTCATTAGCAACACAAATTATTCTTGCACTTTATTCTCAATCCAAAAGAGTGGGAATAAACAAATGAAGAAATAAAAATGTAATATAATCGAGTTTCAGAAGAAATTGATAAAATCTCCTTTACATTTATGTATTAAGTTCAAAACCCCTCTAAAGTTAAGTTGAAATAATAAACAATAAACTCATGGATAATTTATAAAGGTAAGTTCACAAGAAAATTCTGTTTCAAAATTTACAACAGCATGTAATGATAAAATAGTTTAGAATATAAAACTAAAACTCACAGATTTATGAATCCGAGAAAAAATTATTGGAATGAAATAATTATGTAAGAATTCAGAAGGTAAACAAAGAGGCAGGCATTCCAATTGACTCATCAACATAGAATGAAGTCTCCAGTTGTGTGTTTCACTGATTTCTGCTTCACATTTAAGAACTGCTCGGCCAATTTCCATAGATTGAGGATCCTAAAAACAAAAACAAAGAAAACAAAACAACCCAAAAAAATTATGAAGACCTAGATATTGACATCTTCAGTGCCTTAGAGCACAAGTGTAAAAGTTATAGTAGAATATATATTAATATTTCTTAATGAAACACATGATTAATTAGTGAATGCTCAGGATGACCAAAAGTACCATGGGTCTTCAGTTACTAGGAACAACTAAAAAAGCCCACAATTTAATTCTAGGGAAGGTGGTGGGATAAGTATGGAGAAAAAAACCTTTGCAACCCACGACCATTTGCCACTTGTATTCTCCTTTGAGAACACGGAACAGCTTGAAAATTATTGGAGTAAATGATACAAAATAACTGATTAAATCAGATGGTGTGCAGACAGTGGTTGTGTTTTATATGAATTCTCCCACAGAAAGTTGTTTAGACACAATTTAGTTGTGATTGAAAATACATCAATTGGGTCTTGAATCTTAGACCATTTGGTCTACAACTACAGTGAAGAACAGTGATGTACGTGACAATACCAAACGTGTAGTCATAAGTACCAAAGCAGAAATTTTTAAAAAAGATGATTTCCAAACATCAGTTATCCTACATTGTAAGAAGACATTGTAAGAGGGCTCCTTACTTGGATTTCAGAGTGCTTACTTCAGATTCATTGTGAAATACATGCAGAATTCCTTACAAGCAATTTAACCTGGGAAGAGAGATGTGTCCTTTGAGCCTTTTCATTTGAATTTCTGTTTTTGTCTATTAGGAAGTCTTTGGCTATTGATTTAGGAGCAATTGTCTCTCACTTAAAAAAAAAAAAAAAAAAAAAAAAAAAAAAAAAAAAAAAAAAAAGAGAGACACAGAATTGAAGAAAAACGTGTTCTAGGGAAATGTATCCAGATTAATATATCTTTTCTTGTATTTTTTTACTCAGCATTTTCAGAAACACTCAAATGCCTTTATCGAAAAATGGCTCCAAATTTTTTCTTTATTTCGAACAAAGAGTGGTAATTGCACTATTTTAATATGATGTAAAGCTAATTTCAGTGACTTTTTTGTTTTTTCAAAAATTACACAAATATAATTTTTAGAAAGATGCCATTGATCTGCCGCACATATCCAGCAATTTCTAAACACTATTGTATTTGCAAGTTAAAATATTTAAAATGACTTCAAATGAAGTTTTTCGAAAACTCAAAAATTTTCTTTGAAGAAGAGCTTATGAATTTACTGTAATGCTTACACACCAGTTTTTTAAAAACAGCTCCACATTTCTCAAAGGAATTGCTATTTAGAATGATGTTTTCCTGTTCTTTAATGATCTTAAAACAATATTTCCGCTCTATAATTAGGAAACCGAAAAATTGAGCAGCGATAAATGGCAGAATGCAAGAACATGTAAAGAGTTCGAATATCTAACCGTGACCAAAGGATATAGAAAACTAATACAGAAAGTCTGTGCCATTCTCTCTCTCTTCCCCCCCACCCTCAATCATACCAAAGAATCCAGGCACCACTTAATTGTCACACTTGATAAACATTCCAACCAATTATTTTACTTGTTCCAGCTCTTCACTAAGAAGAAAATTTCTGCTGTGCTGTTACTATGGAAATCTGCCTTTGCAAGATAATAAATGATGATAAAGATAAAGACATCAACCAATTTTAGATAAACATCGTTCAGGTCACAAGTACAAGAAATAGAAAGTCTTACCATGTTCTCAGGTCCCAATTCCCTATACTTGGCCAGAAGTTCCATTGTTTTTGAAAGATGTGGAATTAAGCCTTGCAGTACTTCTTCAACATCATCTCTAAGAAGTTTGACAAGTTCTCTTTTCAACTTTCCACAGTTTGGACCTAATACATGTGTAACCTGAAAAATAAATATGTATGTAGCACATGTATTGAATATAAGTACACAAAATTTCATTTAGAAGACAATTTTGAAACACCAAGTCAAATAAAATTACAATTAAAATAAGATGAATTACATTTAAATTATCTGAAGAAACTTTCTAGTACTAGAGCATTTTATGAGTCCATGGCATTTCCTTTTTATATTGATTAAAATTTGGAAATGAGAATATGTAATAAAAAATTCATACTGACAATTTGCCTTCAAATCATACTAGTTCATAAACAAAACATAAACTAGCAAATAAAAATAATGCAACTTAATATGATAGTGCTCTTCAGAAAGTGCTTTATTAACACATAGTTAATTCTACTTCAAGAACAAAATCATGGTACAGTAGAATATTTTATCAATTCCTTTAATTTAAATATCTCACCTCATGAAAACCACAAGCAATGGTTCGCCGCACCATGAAATAAGGATCACTAGTAAGGGCACAGAAAGTCGTATAAAGTTGATCGGAATAAGCATCTCCCAAATTTGCACAAAAAATTGCCATTGCTGGAAAATTATACGCACAATTCTGACGGCATAAAATTAAACGGTCAGCATTTCCACTCATATTAAAGTCTGGCATCTGTAAATACAATAAAGTGTAACAATTATTCTGTTAAGAGCTGAAGAAGGAAAAGAAAGTGTTATTTCCAAAATAGCAGAAAATTGAAATAAATCCTTATATAACAAATGGTCTAATTCAGAGAAAAATAAAAGTCACATAAAAGATTATGTGACTTTTAAAATAAAGGTGAATAAAAAGAATAAAGATCTTGAGACCTCACAGTAACTCACGAAATCATGTCAAGATCACACAGTTGAAGCAGCAAGATTAAAACTAAACGGTCATCATTTGAAGTAGGTATTAAATAAAAATAAATCATTACTGCAGATATAGAAAGCATTTCAATCAATACAAATGCAATGTTACTAAGGTTTTCTAAACATCCTATTTTTTCTTCCACGAAACAGAATTCTAACCATGATGAATGAAATGTGTTAAGACTGCACTGATTCAGTACTACTAACTTGTTGCAACAAATATACATCATTTAGTACAATCTCAAATTTAACTATAAAATACTAAAACTCACAGGGAAAGTTTTACGAGTGTCTTTGACCAGAGTCCCAAGCTGTGCCATATCTTGATAAAAATGAAGAATCCACTGCTTTTCATTAGGAGCCATATAGTCTACAAAAGATGTCAAGTACTTTATCAACACCAAAGAACATAAAAAAGTGTTATAAAGGATAAGCTAAAGCAGTAAAGTACATACTCTGGAGTCCCAAACTTAATTTTCCAATTTGGAAAGAGATGCTAACCAACACGTCATCTTCAGAGCTTCTGGCATGGGTACACAACTTTTTGACTAGAGGCAAAATTGTATTTTTTATAGTATCTGCAACAAAAGGTATCTTTGCATGACAGCAGTTTTTAAACATAACAAATAAGAATTTAAAAATCTTATTAATCTATTAAGTTCCAATGATGCGCAAACACAACATTTAATATTATATTTTTTTATAAAAACAATTCAACATTAATTTGTTTTGCGTCACTATCGCACTAAGAAGAAATACTATTTCATCAGCTTTTGCACTTTTCATTTATACCAGAACGTAAAATTGGCTTCATTGAATTTTGAAACATGGATATAATGTAATGGATTGTGCTACTGACATTCAATTTTTAATTAAATTATTAAACAATACTTTTTTACTGTATTACTTGACAAACTTGCTTGAACCTTCTTTTATCATTTCAGAATATTTATTATGTAGATAAGTGCTTACTTAGATTATTATTGGCAATTTACAATAATGTTGAGTTTACACAACATTTGGATTAGTTAGTATATGGTATGAACATGATAGAACAAATGCAATTGGAATGTAATCATTGAGTAATAGACATATAACTGCCGATTCATATTTCCGTTCTTGATATAATCTCACCTTGGAGATATTGTCTTATCCTGCATTGTTGCATCATTGTTTAAACAATGCTCCAAGAGTATTTATTTATCTTCTACAAAAATTCTGCTTATTTCGGGAATGATAGAAGAAAACAAAGGCTGCTATCAACTGCTGAACTTATTTCTGGAGGAAGATGATCTTATTTCTGCAAATATGATTGATGCTGTGCACATTCCTCCTAATATTGACAAAATGAACGATAAGGAAAATATAGATGATCTAGAGGAAAAAGAAGTAGATGAAGAAAAAAATTGATTGGCCCCAATTGTTAACTCATGGAAAATATATAAAATTGCGAATGAAAAAAAGATGTCACAAATATAATTTCACTCTTACTTTGCGATAACTTTAATGAAATCTGAATACTGCAAAAGAAATTGAAAGCAATAATGAGTAAATGAATACACAGGAGACTGAAAAATCCTATTTTGGATGATCCACAAACTAATTAAAGACTGATGATGCACTCCCTACTTAAATAAGTACATTATGATAGATACAGATATCAACAGAGGTGGCTCAATGTATAAACTTGTCACTGCAGTACCTCTTACCATGAGGTCAAAGTGTTAGAGTCCCGACAATGTCAGGATTTTCGACATGAGCTACATATCTAGGTCGAGTTCAGCTGCTGTCTGGAGAAAAAATTCCTTTGGAGATTTTCCTTTGTTTCTCTGATCAATACCAGGCAAATCCAGGAGCAGTTCGCCAACAAACAAGCCATGGACCGCGATCATTCCATCCTCATCCTTGTCGTATCCTCACCCGTTACTGGCACACACTTACACTTACACTCATACTTGTACTACACTACCACAATTGCTAGGACACCAGTGGGGAGCTTAGAACTGGTTCCAGTTGAGGTGGTGATCCCACTAGTGAGATACCTTCTTGGGGAAAACCCCTTAAGTCAACAGATAGGTCGGCAACAGGTCTTGCCATCCAACAGGGGAAAATAACCCCCACCTCCTGCTCTAAAAAACATGCATTACATTTACAAGACTAATGAACTTAACAGTTGACATGCCCGGACTCATCAGTCAATCAATCATGTATAACGAGTGATTATAAAGGGAAAAACCAAAGCCAGAAGGAGATGCAGATTGTACAAAAGCACAGCAGTTTATAAATGTAAAAGAATGCCATGTTCATCTCCATTCAAACTATTATAAGTTGTCTCGTGTCAATATGAATTGATATACCGTAAGGTCTCAAAGTTGTGTATATGCAACGTATTATTGTACATTGAATATTGGTTAATAAAAATGATAAATGAGTTTTTAATCTTTTCGGGTGTAATATTAGACTTAATGCATAATATTACTAAAAAAATATTGTTATTTCAATACTTGGTCTTTAATGGGTTCACATTCTGAAAATTTACAAAACAAAAAGACTCAAGCCAAATTGAGAAAGAAATTAAAAAATTGAAAACTTGAAATTTCCATTAAAGCAATAGCAACACTGATACCTTTACCCTTGCTAGTTATTTAGTTCATATTCTCTGATGGAAAAATAAAAAAGAAGTTAATAAATGAAGTAATAATAATAATAATAATAATAATAATAATAATAATAATAATAATAATAATAATAATAATAATAATAATAATAATAATAATAACGAGCGAAGTGGCTCAGTGCGTAGCGCACTGACTTCGTAATCGGGAGGTCCGGGTTCGATTCCCGGGCCGGCCATCCTGACCGGGGTTTTCGTGGTTTCCCTCGGTCATAAAAAAGGCGAATGCTGGGATGGTTCCAAAAAAGTCCACGATCACCTAATCGCCTCCTAATCCATTCCTATCATCTCTCATCTTCCATACCCCCGGGCTAACAACCATGGTGGATAAAAATCGGATCCAGCTTAAATGCTGGTCCTCCCTAAGAATTGTTGCAAGCACCTGCTACCGTGATAATAAATAAAAACTGAGCCACGGTAAATGCAGGATGCTTGCTTGCGTGGTCCTAGTCGGCCGATTAACGGGAAAAAAAAAAAAAAAAAAAAAAAATAATAATAATAATAATAATAATAATAATAATAATAATAATTTAAATCAATAATCTTCAGTTGTCAGTATAACGCCTTAAAACAGAGCTTCAGTTTTGAACCAAACAGAGAAGAACTGATTTGGTATCAGCTACTTAAAACAATTAACATTAATAATTACATTGATGAATGCTCAATAACATTAGCTAAGTTTTCATATGTCAAAGCAATACAGTAATTTACATCACAGTTTGCATAAAAATTGGAGAATACATTAAATTTACTGGTAATATGCAACAAAGAAGAAGTTTTATGAATAACAAAAGGGCACACAATTGACCTTACCCACATTTCTGGGCAACAGTCCTTTTTTGTTAACACCCATCAGTGTCTCATGCTCTAGTCTTAAAAATTGTATTATTTTCAATTACAATTCTGGCTTCTCACATCTCTTCATTCTGCTTATCCTATCCAATTTCTTTGTTTCAATTCACAATGCCACTTATAATTCACACTATCATACTCAAAAATAAATCATTAGGCTGCAGTGGATAGTGCCACTCCATTTGAAGGTACCCTTACGGTGCAAGTACTGCATAAACGACCTTTATTATTGGTAGAAATATGGGGCAAACAGTCTGGGCCTCAATAATGTTTTATAAGAAAATGGAATCAAAAGTCTCGCTGAAATTTGCTGTCAAGTGTTGTTTTGTAGGAGGGAGGATATAAGGTACAGGAAAGCAAGATATTTTTGACAATAAATAAATTTTTACTACTCTAACTTCCCTCTCCACTTCACCTTCAGGATTCTTTCAAAGAGAATGGCTTCATTAAACTCAATCATAGCAATAATTTTAAAAATATTATCTTTCCTCATACCTGGTGTTAAATAGCCGAGCACCTCAACAATTGTAGACACAGCTGATATTCTAACCAATGCCTCTTCATCACTTGCAAGTTCTACCAACGACGGCAGTAACATAGTCTTGGATACATCTGCATCTAATGCTTTCACTATATTACTCAGCTCTGTACAAATACATGCACGCACCTCATGATTCACATCTTGACAAAGAGATAATATCACAGGAAGTAACTCTTTTTTCAGGTAAAACATGTCTAAACGCAGACTAGCTTTACCCAACAGTCTACATGACTTAATTCGAGAAGACACAGGTTGTGAAATTTGGCCTTTATTTATGGCTACTGGCAGAACTTCCGCTCGAATTGCATCAATGGGCAATAATGCAATAGCGTCCAGCAAAACATCAAGCCAAATTGCAGCAACTTCTGCAATAATAAACAGGAAATTTTATTTTTATATATCAACAAAAAATCAATACTAGAACCATTGAACAATAAAGTAACAATAAATAATTTGTAATGATAATTTTTTTCACTAATCCAATTAATGAAAACATTAATATATTTTAATTTTCATATTTAAAAATAGTATTGTTCAATCTGTGATTATTTTATCAGAAGCACCCAGAGGGTGGGAAGGGCCTGGGACACCACAGGGCCAACTTATCTGGGGCCTTCAGTTATTTTTAATTTTAAAACTAATAAAAATGTATTTATTTCTAATTCAAATTAATTGGTGTTATTTCCAATGACTGGAATTCTGTTTATGTTGGGAGTTTAAATTAGGGCCTCTGTGGATCTACTTCCCCAGCCTTTTGTTTTCTCTGCACACCCCTAACAAAAACTCATTTGCATCAATTCACTTGACATGAACTGAATTCAGCAAATGGAACTCAAGGTGTTGAAAAATTCATAATCACAACAAAATACATTGAAGTGAAACCTTTTAACATATAATTTTTTTCCTGTGTAAGGGCTGGGCAAGAATTAGGAGCAAATAGTGAATCCAAATATGTTCATTTTACAAAAATTTAATTACAACACATATTTTATCAAGAAGAAAAAATATTTCGATACTTGTTATATTCAGCACATGTATATTTTATTTACAACATTCTTTTTGTATGTTATTTAAATTATGAATTATTTTTAATTATAATCAAGAAAGTATTTATTTTACCTGGTACTTTAAAGTCAATATGCTCAACCATACTTCGCAAGAAGGTTTCTGCGTACGTTTTTGGATGAACCAATTTTTTTTCTAGTATGGTATAGAAAGTCAAGGCAGCAGCGACATGGAATTCTTTGCTTGCTTTGTCCAATGCCAGCAATATCTTCGGTACAATACGTTGCATGCATAGTGGACCGTCACTTCCTTGTAGTAGTGCAGGTAAACTATTTACAACACTTAATCGCTGCACCTCCTCTCCAACCCTAAACAAACAATAGAACTCAGGTTGTAGTCAACTCAGAATAATTTGAGTAATTTGGAGACTTGTAACACAAGTTCCATTTAAAGGAAACGGTCCACGATTAAGAAAAGAAAATCCTTTAAAAGAACTTGGGACAGATTAACATACAAATTCTTGGCTAGAAATTCACCATAAAAAAAAAAAATTGCACATTGAAAATATCTGACATGAGAGAAATGGTGTTTACTAAAATGGCACAAAAACGACTTCTACTGAGATGACATTTGGGGCGACTGAATGACTAAGTAAAGTACTAGTCACATTCTTTCTCGAATTAGTTCAGAAGAAGATGCTGTCTATACGACAAATGTATGGGTACCCTATGCAATGAAAATATTCCAAAATTAAGAGGTGTCCTGTACAGTACACTCTCAATTAGATATGTCCCAGACAACTTACAGCTCATACGCAATCTCCGAAAACTCGTCTCCAGACAATAGTTGGCTTTCGTCGAAATGCTGCGGGATCCACGACATTACTAGAAACCATTGTACGGAATTAGCTTGAGAAATAACCTTCACCCGGCCAAATTCTCCACCTCACATCGCACCGCAAGTCCACCCACATTTCAGAAGCGCACGCGCATGCGCGGAGGTATGCGCAATGGTTGCCAGGCAACTGCATCCGTACGCCGCAGTCGCTGTATCTTGCGGATCCAAAGGTAGTGGATGATTCCATTTACTCCGGTTTCATTCGACTCGGCTACGGTTTAAACATGACTACAATTCTCGTCTTGGGCCATTAGAATCACCGGCACATATAGCTAAGAATAACTACCCGTTAATTTTTTAGGAGGAAGGATGCACGCTTGAGAGCTTTACGTTGAGGCATCCGGGGAAGGACGGTGACTCATTGGACCAATTCACAAATGAGTTATTGAACCTTGAAGATCCTTTGTTGTTTGCGAAAGGCAGCTCCTACCCCGTAAATAGATATTTTGGACAAAAATCTTATCTTAATAGCCTTTCAGGAAAGAAATGGAGAGAAAAATCTGGAGATTAAAAAAAAAAAAAAAAAAAAAAAAAAAAAAAAAAAAAAAAAAAAAAAACAAAACAGAAATATACTTTTAGCAATCTAGATCATGGGAAAATGTTCAGTGTCTAAACTTTAAGCTGTACATAGAATGCAAGAGAATCCAGCCGCTCTCCACATCCAACAAAATTTGGACTTCGATCATTGATGATGCATTCCTCGAGTTAAAGGTCAGTGGTGGTTCGTGACAATTGTAGGATTTTTCGTTTCGCACGCACTTTGGACTTATCGAACTACATACTAGGCGAAAACATAAGATTTCGAGAAATTTCTTTAACCAGATAGATAAGATTTTATTTTCACAAATGCATTAAATGATTAAATCATGAAATAGTTACATATCAAATACAAAAATTAACGAAGCGCAAAAGGTTTTAAAACACAAGTTTGTTTTGACTATTGAAAAGTTTTATTAAAATGGCACTAGTGCTGTAGAATTCAGTGTATATTATGCTCAACCCGAATAAAAAGTTTAAAGCAAAAATTTATTTCTTTTCGATAACTTCTTTAATGGGGATTTTTGGAAAAGTTACACGATTTGACTCGCCAAATCGCCTACTTGCCCAAACGAATATAAGAGAGGGCACGGACGACAGCCACCGGAGTGATGGATGAAGCAACGTCAGCAGGCTACTGTGACCTGTGCGCAACCGCACCTTCATAAACGGTAAAATGGAATGCCATGGGACTACGGGCTTCAGCGAAATTGGAAAGGGCCGCTATCGACGGGTCACTAAGGCACGAGGTGAGGAAGTTGGGGAACGTACCCCAGGGTGTAAAATGGCTATGAGTCTGAGGACAGGCCTTAGCGGGAGACCAATTAATTTAGCGGGAGGCCGATGACGATGAAGACTGAAAATCATGCGAAACGACTCATATTCTGAAAAGAAAGATAAAAAACAATAAAAATGTTAAAAAAATAAAAAGCCTTTGAAAAAAAAACGTTTTAAAGACCTGACATTGAAAAATATAGCATTAAGAAACAAGTATCTAGCTCCAATATGAAGGTGCGGGGCAGGATCAAAGAAAAGTTAAACTTTTGAAAATGTCCAGGGGGTTTGTAAAGAATCCACCCAAATGAAAATGTTTCCAATTCGTCGCACATCGAGATCGGTCACGGAAATCCTGTGTAGGATTTAGGCTCTATTGTTGTCCACAGACGGACAGACAATTTTAGGAGAGAACAATTGCTTTTCAAGGAACCCTTAAAAGCGCATTTCCGTTAAAATATCGACTTTTATTTTTTCGGCTTTACATAACTTTCTGCATTCTACGAATATAAGAAAGTAAAAATTAAATAAGACGTTTTTCAAAGTTTCGATCCCGGTGCATCTGGTCGAACATTGCAAGACGTTTGGGAGACATAAGATTCGATACCACAAAAATAAATATGTACCCAGGTTTTTGTAAAAATCCACAGCGGCCCCTTATTTGAAATTTCCTTCCCCTCCCCCTCTTCTTACAGAATCAGAATTTATCTCATGTAACAGAAATAACTTACAGAGGTTAAATTAATAATTTCGAAGTAAAAACGTTTTTTACATTGTTTACTAAAAATATCGGCGCCTGAGGAGAAGTAGTTCCAATTGCACTCCCCTCTACACGCCCCTGGCTATAGCTATTCATCCCGTAAATGTAGTAAATATTATTTCCCGAGAGTTGACGGGTTTTCTTTTTATCTGGAACGTGAGATCCGGCACCAACCTACACTTCGGCTCAAGGAGTTTCCCCTTCCAGGTACCTCCCCAGTGGGACACCGTCCCAGCCTGGATTGGCTCTGGTCTCAGTCTCAAAAGCATGAGCATTCTAAAACAAGTACGACGGGGACCTTTCCAATTTTTCAAGTGGCCACGCCCCCTCCCTGCCCCCGTCCCCCGGCTGAGCGCACGCCCACGCTGGCCTCCCAAAATGTGTGGTATTCTAATGCAAAATATATGTATAAGGCGCGCGGTGGGGGCACAAAAGTTAACAGATTGCACAAGGATGATCAAGCGCCGTCCTTAGTCCCTTGTTTTAGGCACAGCTCCGGCATTCGCCTGTTATTGATGAGCGAAAGCAAGGAAAGCATACAGTCAGAGTAGCCGGCCGCAATCTGGCTCAAAGGGAGTAATATTTCCGTCAGCAAAATTGGCTTGCTGCTCTTGACCTGTGGGATTATTTTCCACCATGGTTTGACCCAGGTCTGAACCTTGTCTACCACCCATGAACCTTGTGACTCACCACCCATGACGGGTTTTTATGGTTCAAAAACACGCCAATAGTTGTCAGTTCAAGAGGCCGGCTGCTTTCATCGGTAGTTTTCCGTGGTTTCTCCGACCAGGAGAATACTGGGGCAGCACCCTAACAAACGGGCCACGGACCGCGCAAGTTATTTCCGACCTCATCCTTGTTCTATCCTCACCCCTTACACTTACATGCACCACAATACCACATATGCCGGGAGATCTTGGCCCGGCTGGGACGGTGCCCCTCTGACTGAACAGTCGCGGACCACGGGGAGGGGACGAGGGATCTCCCCCCCCCCCCAAAAAAAAATAACTTTTTTTCAGTAACTATTAATTTTAACTTCTCACGAAACTGAAGTTACAAGTGGTGCTAAAACAGCATGTACTTTCTCGCCCGTATTTTCACGCAAAATTACGCGAAAAGTATTCAAATTTTCGAAAAATTGTACATGACCTTATTTCAAAATATATCTTTAAGGTACAGATTTCATTACGGGGAAAAATCTCTATCTTTAATATTTTAATTGTAGGAAGGGACCGAAAACATTTTCAACTTTTGCAATTTCCCAAAAATCGTATTTTTTAACGAACATGAGACTCGCGCCATTCTCTCTAACTTGCTTTCTTCTTCCTAAAAATATTTGCGGATAATCATTAAAACAAATAAAATCATATCGCAACATGAACCGAGTTTAGCCTGCGTCATTCTACAATATCTGTAATATAACACATTCGTCCAAAATATTTTGAATAAAAAACTATCTGAATGTAAGGATCACACTCGACTCAGTCAGTAATATCCCTAGTATGAGGAAATATAATAATTAAGTGGCGGATTTTGACGACCTAAAACATCGCCAAAAATAATCAATAAAATATTCTAATATGTTGTTTTATGTCATTTAAGGTCTCATCAACTTCTAGGTCATTAGAGACCACTAATGCGTGTAACTGTATGGTAACTCTGAGGATGACACGATGTGATGATGATAGGGGGTGAAAGGACGAACATAATACAACCACGCCTGAGGACTCGAACCCGCGATCCTTCGGTCCGAGATCGCTAGGGCACTACTACCTTAGCGATCTCGGTCACCGGATCGGCTCTAATATGTTTTTGAAATGCCTTAATAGCATTGAAAAATTACGTATTTTTTTTATCAAAAATTCAGGGTAATTCAAGCTGTTGGATATGTTATTGATGTAATTGCAGTGTCAGATCGAGGGGGGCCATGCCCCCCCAAAAAAACAGTGATGCTACAGAATAGCACACACTTTCCCATATTAGTTTTCTATTTCTTTGGGACTCTGCTAGCTATTCGGACTTGCCACATACTCTTGCCAGCTGCCATCTACCGCCGTCCAAAGCACATTTATTTTTGACATTTCCTTAATTTTTCGGTTTCCTAATAGTAGAACGGAAATATTATTTTAAGAATACTAAAGTAGAGTAAAACCTGGTCCTAAATGGCAAATTCCTTTGAAAACTTTGGAGCCGTTTTTAAAAAACTGGCGTTTAAGCGCTACTCCAAATTCAAAATTTATGGCTTTATCACAGAAAAAAATTGAGTTTTCGGAAAACATCAAAAGTCTTTTGAAGCACATTTACTCACAAATACAATAGTGTTTTCAAATTGCTGGAAATGTGCATATTAATGGCGTGAGAAATATTTTTAAAAAAATTGTGTGATTTTTTAAGAAAAAAAAAAGAATATCTCGGAATGAACTGTATGTCATCTTAAAGAGTGCAAATAGCACTCTCCGTTCGAAAAGTTTCAAGAAAAAATTTGGAGCCGTTTTTGAGAAAATAGCGTTTGAACATTATTGAATACGCGAAATTTTGAGCTACTTTTCATAGAGAATGGCTTTTTATGACATTTTTTAAAGCACATGTACTCATAAATATAACAACGTGAACAAATGCCGCTAGTATAAATATTAACAAGAGACAAGTCAAAAAATTACATTTTTGTAATTTTTGAAAAAAAAAACAATAGAATAGAGTGATATGGCGTTATGTAGAGTACAATTAGCACTATTACTACCCACAGTTTAAAAAAAAATTGGAGCCGTTTTTGAGAAAACCTTGTTTTTGCTTTTTTATATTGCACATATTGCTTGTAATATTGCCCGAAAACAACTGAAATGTTCATTACCTTACTGAAAGAAGTTGCTATGGAGAACAAATTTCATTCGAAGGAAGAATTTCTATCTTCACTTTTGTAGTTGTAGGAAGACGCCACAAAAAATTCAAAATTTTGCAATTGTCGAAAATTTAGACCGTGAAAATCCAACCTTTACCATATTTATCATATTTTTTCCAGAAATTTAAAGAATACATTTGGTGCCGTTTTGAGAAAATTTTGAAAATGTCGGGGGGGGGGCTTCTTGTAAAATACGCCCAAAATTTAATGAATGTTTTTCAAAATCGCAGAGCTTTGACTGGTCAAATCGACAGGGGTTTATTCAATTCGGAAAAAAATCGTACGACTAGTTTAGACGCTAGGGTTGTTCACATACGAGTTCATGACTTCTTGGCTATCCAGCTGACATCGTGTCGTTGACTGAGGCCGACGTTTCGCCTGTCATATTGCAGGCTTCCTCAACTCCACCCTCAGGGTAGCGTCACCCTGACAGCGAAGAAGTCACAGACGGACGTTTTGCCGTCGATCGATTTTTCGGTATGAAGGACCCACAAAACAGGGTTTCTGGCTACACCACGCGTTAGAGGATTCTTTTCTTAATTTAGCAACTGTATTTATCCACTTTTTCATTATTAAGGCCCGGCAATGATTTTTTTTTCTGCCAAAAACTTCGCCGTTTTTTCGCGCAGCATTTCATAGCTTACCTTATACTACTTATATTACTCCGTATATACGCATGTATACGGGAAAGTAAAAAAAAAAAAGCTCAGAGAAAAAAATTAAAATGGTAAATGTGCAAGAAGATAAAAATGCATAACACAAGAAAAACTTGTAGAAACGTCTAAAATGTATCAAAAAATAACAGCGCGTTCTGTCCTTCCGTTCGTTACGAATGGGAATCCTGAATCTCATTGTATTTTTGCCCAGTGGTTTGGAAGGAAATGTCTTCGACTGATCTCCGGACACATGTGGCAGCTCATCTCCTTCTTAGTCCGCTTGACAAGCGGTGCTACGGTGACTTCCACGTATTGGTGTGTGGCCGACGCAACCGGAAATAGCATTGACGGAGTAAGGTCTCTCTAGGTGCCAAGCGAGTGATTGTGGGCCGTTGTGACATTTCGGGTAATTGCAGTGTGCCCGAAACAAAAGAATAGGGCATTGATCGCTAACATGCGCCTAGAGACGGCGCGGTTAATAAGTGCATACGAAGAGAAAGAAAATAACTAAAAAGAATAAGAAAAGAGAAAAATCTAATTAAAAGAAAAAAGTAGAAGAGAGTTGAGATAAATCTTGTTAAATCCTGTCATCTTTCTTCAGCCCTAGACAGTAATGATTGTATGTAAGCGAATGTTTAATTTGTAAATCGATATCATGCGTTTTTATTTACATTTTAAATGTTCGATCTGTATCATAGAATAAAAAATATAACACCTTAATCCTTGGTCATTTTGCAGCTCTGAATCTAACGATAGTAATAACAAATTATTATTTTTTTAAATTTAAAACCATAAAGTATTCATTATCAATATTAAATTTAATATTTTAATTTTGTTAAAAGCATTTTATTATAATTGTAATTTACTTTATATATATATATATATATATATATATATATATATATATATATATATATATATATAGACACACACACACACACACACAAATCCCTCCCCTAATCTCGAATTTGTCTCTGGATACGCCTCTGCGTGCGAGATATCTGGTTGGGGAAAACCCTGCTAGCCGATTATAGGTCGGTGCACCATCTAGCATGAGGAAGATCATCACCACTTCCGAAGAGGAAAAAAACATGCACTAAACCTGCAGGCCTAATAAATTTAGCTGTTGATGCACACGGAATCACTAATCAATTAATCAATAATACTCATGATGTTTTCATGTGGTTTGAAAACATGCATACACAACCAAAACAATTTCCTCATAGTTACCAACTCAAAAATTGTACCCCCAAACATCAAAGCAAGTATTTTAGTAGGTAATGACTCCAGAAGAAAATAAGTGAGAACATTCCTGCCTTCCCTCTCCAGAGAAACCGCTTCTGACATGCAGCTTCAATGACATTTTCAAAACGGCTCAGTTTTTTCTTTAATTTTCTCTCAAATAGAGCAAAGTAAGCTGTTGAAATCTGAATTGTAGAAAATTACAAAAGTTTTACATAGTTTATGAAAACTGCAAAAGTACCTGCAATTTGCCTTCCTATACAAAACTGAATATAAAGATTTTTTCTTAATGAAATCTGTGATACAAAATTTGAGCCTGATTAAAACTTATGAATTTTTGAAAATTCCAGATTTCAACTTTTGTTTTTATGTGTTGGGAAAGTTCGTATGACAACTCAGGCATTTGATGAAGCAATTAATTGAGGTATGTGAAACCTAAGTATCTAAGTTCAACCTCAGTTAAAAAATGTACGGTGGAAACACTTTTGTGAGTTTAGATACTATTATAATAACCATTACAACTAATTTGAGTATGTTCTCCTTGCTGCACTGCTAATTTTTATTTGTAAAATCATGTATTAAAAATCAGTAATTTTCTTAATAAGTAAATTTCTTATACAGTGTTAAATTAGGAAGTTATGCATTTCTTTATAAACCACATATAAAACTCATTTCGCATTTTAACAACTGTACGTGTACCTCATTTACTATACTATGCCCAAGATTCCAGCTATGCCACTGCCCATATTGTAAGGTTTCTAAATGTTTTGGCCAATATCTCTGTCTCAGTATACTCCAATGTCTTGGAGCTGACTTGGTGAAATCATGTCCAGTTTAGTTTTGATAAATGGGTTGGTCATGAGAAGACTTGTAACAAGAAAAATTTGAAGAAATTCCTGGCAATTTATTTGAAAAAATCTGGCTTTACTTCAATGTGAAATAACTACTTCCTAATGATTGCAGAGATTTATTGCAGACAGTGATGTGGTGGTACTATCACTATGTGAAGTAGTAGTAGTATTATTTCATTTGTGATGTTGGTTACATTTATGAAGTATAAAAACAGATTGCTCAAATCTTTTTTTGCATATGTTGTTACAATTAAAGTAGGATATATTTATATATTTAATTTCATAGCATATTATTAGATATTTCCAACAACTCCCTAATTTTTTATAAATTGTAACTCAAAATACAGTCACTAATGTCAGTGAGAATATAAAATTCTAAGTGTGCCTCTTTCAAAGCTTATTGTTTATAATATAAGTGCTTTTTGTCTGTCTATTTAAAATTAATTAGTACCAAACATCCGTTACCTAGTTGTAAAACAACCAAAAGGAAATTTGACTCAATAAATATTTCATACCATATTACTACTTTGTATCTACCTTATTTCAATCATAAAGAGCTCAAATTTATTTCATAAATTGTTTATAATTAAAAAAATTATAATAATAATAATAAAGTAAGAATTATGCATTGATTAGCAAAACTGAAGAGCAAATTGTTTATTATTATTTTAGGACTACCAATAATTTTTGCATTGAAAATTCGGAATTTTGGAAATATCATTTATTAATTTATTTAATAAGGGAAACAATGAATTAATTTATCAAATTGTAATTTATTGTGTAGATTATTCATTACTAACAGATGTCGTAAATGTGTTAAAATACTATAACAATGAAAGCTGTATGCATTTACAAGAAACTATATCAGTAGTCCTAAGTTAATAGATAACAAAGAACTAATTACTTACGTCAGAATATACAATGCTCTTTCAATTGGCTTATCCTCAAGAGTATCGTCAATTGAATGTCTACGAATTTGTTCTTCACTCTGCAGAAGATGGGGATTCGTAGGTAGTTTACTGTAAATATTATTAAGGTCTCTGAAGCACAGAAAAGAGCAAAGCAGCGAAACGAATGCGCAGAGACCACGTTTAGTCAGTACATAATGTGGTCAGTTTCACATGACTAACCTTCAAATCGCGCGCGCTCGTCTTGTCCAAAGTCAACGCTGCGAATTCATCCATTGTGAATTTTTCTCAAATGATAATAAAATAAAATATGATAAATCAAGGTTTTAAAAGTGAAATTCTTACTATTAATCCACTTTTAAAGCAATATTTTTATTTTTAATTCTAACTCTGAAACGTAACCATGTACGTTCGCGATGTTACGCGATCCGTGCTTCTTCTGTTATCGTACTTCTTTTTCAGTCCATTGAAACGGCCAATGCAACCAACTTTTCGTTGTCTGCTGCTTCTCCAGAGTGCATCAGAGAGTATTTTACTGCGTGCACTTGGTGCACCTACGCGCGATTGGTTCCAGTCGGAGATTTATATTTCGGCTTCGTAATTTATTACTAAATGTTGTTCAACGTGTTTTTAAATGCAGTAGCATAAAATGTAGAAGCCGCTGTCTGTAAAAACATTTCTTTATTTAGGATTTTGCTTCAAAGAAAAAATAAGTCCGTTGACATGACTGCACCATCAACACCTGCAGGTGTCGTTTATGTATGTTGTGTCACTGACTGAGAGGGTCTCTTTAGCTTGCTCGATTTTTCGAAAAGGTGGAAAAGGAACTTATTGTTGTTAGAAATTAATAAAAATATTTTTAACTCATCTGAAAATACAGAGCGTTTTGTTGACATTATTCGGGGCTTCCTTTAGGCATCGAGGGAAAGGCAAATATTGGCACGTTTTTGTATACATCTGTACGCATCAGTTACATCAGTCCTTATCAGTCGCATAGTTGGAGGGCTGCATAAGTGTTCCTGATAAAGGAATGAAAATTGAAGAAAACTGACATTTTCTGCAAGGGTTAGGATTTATCGTGAATTTTGTGCTCGCTTCAATAATTTACCACTTTCAAAATACCTGGTCTGTATCGTTTTATTAAAATCGGAATGGCTCTCAGTCCGAAAGAATCTGGGGCCTTCATAGCGAAACATGCTACGCATGTGTTTATAGATCGAGAGGGAGTCCAAAAAGTTGCCTCGGAGGTATATAAATATGTTGTTTGCCTAAATGAAAATGAAGTGCCATTGAACAAAAACACTTAAAAATTAGTTCATGAAATCGCATTTTGCAGGTTTACGAAGCTTTGAAGAAGGGAGCTCTGAATGTTCAAGGTTTCTCCCAAGTTGAACTGCATCCCAAAAAAACAGACAAAGATGCTGCCGATTGGATATTTGTGGTTGATACTCTGAACTTTTGCTTCTGGAAGCCTCCGAATTCAAAGGAGAAGTGGGAAACGCATTTTCGCGGAAAAACGTACACGGGATATTTTGCCTTATGTGCTGCTGTCAACAGGGCAATTGAGGTAGTAAGAAATCTTTACTTTTTGTTCAATTTCATTATTATTTTTAATTTTTTGGTCGAAAGAAGTATGGTAGGACTACATATTCATTAATTTTTTAATCTTTTGTCTTTTTATGCTCATGAAAACTTTGTTCATGTGTTCACAAGAAAGAATGAAGAAGAAATACACTAACAAATTTTCAAATTTAATGTTCTTGGAATTGAAATAGTCTGATGCGTATTTATTAAATTTTAATAGCTATTTTAAATTTATTCAATTGAAAACACTTTCCTAGTCAATTTTAAGACATGCCGATTGTAAAAGTTTATATTTAGAATAGTCATTTTTATGTGTGGTTCATTTTTAGGTGATTCATATCTGGGCCCCACATTTTACAGGTGTACTGTTCCAAATGAAATATGATTCACATGTTGGCATTAAAATTTCTTTCCATATCACCGTAGTCTCCTTTTCATTTAGACATGCTCTACTCTCAATAAAGTATAAATTAAAATATAATTACAATTTGTACATTAGTACAATCATGTAACTGAATAATAAAAAAAAGAACTGTATTTTATTTGTATGTTTGAAACAATTGTTTGGCAATTATATTATTTGGCAAATATCTTTCAAGATTTTTGGCAATGTAAACAAATAAAATTGTTAAATAGTGTGCTCCCTTTTACAGAACTGGACCCCTTACCCACTTCTTCTATACGTAGTCATTTTCAGTGCATGTTGTTCTGCAAATTTAGCATGTACTGTTTAATGGTGTTGGTCACATTACATTGCGGGGAAAAAAATTAAAAATGCAATTGTCATTCCTTATTACCTTATATTTTAACTTAGTAATGTTATTATTCTTAATATTAACTGTTATCCTTGATTAATGATGGTGAATGAATGAAGAAAACAAATAATTGAATAAGCAGAAAATAATATTTTGAATTAATGTAGTATGTCACAAACAAATGCTCTTTTTTCAGGAAGGAGTGCCTTTAACAGATCCAAAGTTTTATTCTGAAGTAACCCTGAATGATTTACAAAAGATCTTTCGATCTGGCACAGCACAACCTATGCCATTGCTTGAAGAAAGGCAAAAATGCTTGCATGAAGTTGGTAAAGTACTGCTGGAGAAATATAATGGTATGTTTTATTATGGTCTGTGATAACTATTTAGTTACATAAGAGACAAAAATATCACGAAAGTTTGATAAGGTAAATAATCCAAAAACCTTCTATTAAAAAGTAAAATTCTGATTGTGTAGCCAAATTCATACTCTTGTAAAATCTTCCCTTCATATATTCAAGGTCAACTTAACACTCATCTTTATTTGGGTTTCAAGTAGTAGAACTTGGCTTGTTGAGACTATTTTTACACTTAGTTATTCTGCTGGACAGTTGGCAAGCTTGCATTTAAAAACTGGTGTAGCACTTTGGAACCAGATGAAAAGGAGATTTGAATGTACTTCCAAAAATTTTGGATCAGGCTTGTATGGATAGCTGCCAAGTGAGAGGGCTGGAATAGGCTTCTCAGGAAAGCTTCTACATTGAGCATATTTCGTTTGGGAGCCTGTTGATTTAAGGAAAGAGGAATGGTGGGCAAAATGACTCTCAAAAGAATATACTAAACTATTATTTACTATGCAAGAAAGTGATGAATTGTAAAGAAGAGAAAGTGAGAATTTTAAAGGGAGAGCTAGTTACAGTAATAAGGGTACTGGTTTGGCTCACTCTCGCCATCCAACTGACAAGGCTCGAAATTCTGTTGGTCATTTCCACTGATTGCAGTTGGGTCAGATTGTACCTATTCATTACATGGGGGGGGGGGGGGGGGAGATACCTAAGATTGGCCTCCCAAGAATTTGATGGTATGAACAGAATAAATCCTGAAAATTATGTGGGGATCTGAAGGGTTGACATATAGTTAAGGAACTAACCCTGATAAATCAAATTCTGTGTGTGTTTGAGATGCCACTTAAGACTGTTAAAAAAGAAAAATGGAATGCAACATTGCACTAAATCAAGAGCGAAACTGCAGTGCAATGATATCAATAACTCCAAACAATATTGGGCTCAGCGCAAAGGGGATTGGTGGGTAAAACCAAGGGGTGACCTGTGTCCAAACAATCATCACTGTTATATTTCATGACCAAGGGCAAACTGTTGCTTGTAGTATTAGCAGTTTGCAAACAATGGAGTTTTAATCCTTGTCTAAGACAACCTAAGACAAAGTTGATAGGCGAAGATGTGCTTACGAAAATAAGAGAGCAAAACATTTGTAACAAACAAAACAGTACCTAAGTTATGAAATCAGATAAAAGGGTTGATATGATTTACTCAGTCAATAGACGAAGGCTTGTCCGAACGAAACCCTAATATAAGCAATTTTATAGCAATTACCAGTGCCACAATATTTCATGCCTCATACTTCCAGTGCCATCATTCTTCATCATGATTCCATCCATTGTCTGTATAGCATGCAGTAGCTATGGACGCCGACTCGGTAGACTCATTCTCGAAACATTGACCATACTCTGAAGCGGGAACGTAAAATAAAATTCGTCCTCTTACCGAATTAGAATGCGTAAATGGAGCGAGGAGCTTTAGATAAATTCCTTCTGCAACTATTCCCGAGATTGATTTTTTTCTGGGAAGGACTCCGCTCTAGAGTCCTTGATGAGCAACCGCCATTGGTAAAAGCTTCCTCATGCTACAAGCCTACAATCAGTACTGTGGGATACGAGACGCATTGCATTGCGACTGATCCCAATTGAAGCGGAGTTAAAGAAAAGGTCTTTGGACTCAGACGCGGGGAAACGAAACAAGGCTGGATCCTGAAACAGATCATTCTGCAATTTGATATGACCAGCAGGCCAAGAAAACGCTAAGGAGGGCAATCGTCTAGAGCAAATCCCAGAACGGAAATGGTGGTGCTCGTACTCGTACTGCAGAAATACCGTGTTAGCAGGGTACCAGGTATAGAACGATTTATTTATTTTACGTTCACCCTAAGAAGAAAAAAAACTGATGTAAACAAACCAAAGAAATCCTTGCGTTGCACTGGGCTTCTAATTGGACAACTAGCGCACTACTTTCGATTACCCGAGCAGCTTATCCCGCCAATTCAAATTGAATAAGAGCTGGCGCAAATGACAGGCTTAGGCTACTACTTTACTTACGATCAGTCTGCTTCAGGAATGAAAATGAAGTCAGTTATCCCTGTTCTGAATCAGATTTCTTCTCCATTTTCTTTGAAACACAAAATCGTACGTCAATAATTCGTATGAATTGGTTCGTGAAAAATTTGAAACACTGTTCAGAATCAGCAATAATTTCGCAAGCGTTGGTGGTTCGTTTCTCAAGTAAAAAGGATGCGCTTTTGATCGAACAGCACTGATTATAAAGCCGTCGTATGCTTCAGCCACAGGTTCCTTCTGCTTTCTTTTCTTTGGTATTCGTAGTTGCCCTTTGACAGTGAGCTCTTTCCTGACTTTCAATATGCTGGACAATCGCTGAACTCTGCCGCAAGTTCAGCGATTTGCTTGACCGTTAATGACGTGTTCCTATTCAATAACGAATCGAATTTTCCATTCCTGTGAACTGAAACGAACTGAATATCAGGGCCACGCTCCTGACCCATGTCAGTCAGCACATTCCTGGGCTGAACTGTCAGAGGCTCATTATCTTATCGCATAGTCACACGTAAGCAGTTACCAATGACTTCCTTTGTCAAAATCGTTGCAATTGTTAGACGTTAACTTAACGAACCATGACAGATAAATAAGTTATTTTTCAGAGAACTATTTACTTTAGCCAGAGGAGGGATTCCCCCCCCCCCGCCAAATGTTGGGACAAATTTAAAAAAAAGTATATTAGACATTTCATTTCTCGGACTTCAGATTTATATTACAAAATACTTACTTTTTTCTGTATTTTGAGAAAATTTTAATCTCTATACAGTATTTGAGTAACTCTGAGTGTAATGGAGTGTGTGTGTGTGTGTGTGTGTGTGTGTGTGTGAGGATGTCATTTACGGTTGGACCACTTCCCGTGCACAATTCGAAACGTATGAGGTATCATTTGACGCGTCTCAGTCACGGTCTCATGGTGTAGAACTGATCACTTATTTTCGGATCCGGCCAAAAGATACTAAGAAATTTCCAAAACCGTGTTTTTGTTTGTTTTAACGCTGCCATTTAGTGAATATACCGTAATTAAAGCAACTCCACCCAAAAACATCTATGTAGGTTACATTGAATGCGAGAAGTGAATCGCCGCGCGGCAGTTTTCAATTAATTTGCACCGTATTAACATATTTTTATAAATACATTTGCAAAACCTTCCAACAGTATTATCTTGGAACGCATTGAACTTGAACTTTAGGTAAATGCGGAGAAAACCAAACTGTGAGTAATGCTACTTAAGCACAGTTAAGTTCTTACGTTCGACTTATCACATTCACATTCTTAACCGTGAAAATACCGATTTTCAAATTAATGTAACAACTTATTCTTGTTAAAACGTAACCAACACCTTATCCACATAAACATACAAAACAGTCATCTTTTAATATTTATAGAGATTAGCCTAAAAAAGCGATAAATAGATCAATCGCACAAGTAAAAATGAACACTGACTTTGCGGAGTTTTAATCTCTTCAAAAATTAGGGGACAAAACATGGAAGTGAAAAACAGGATTTTAGGAACTACTGAATGATCTTATTAGAGAATAACGCCGAAGAGTAGCTTACATATGATTTTTATGTGCATTTTTGTGCATATAAGCAAAAAAAAAAAGTATAAAAGTGTAGCTGTACTATATTCTAACCATTCTACATTATTCGTACCTGCAAGTATTTTTAAGGAGTTTACATTTTTGAAATTGCTATATTACCAGTTCACATCCCCTTTGGAGGTAACATACAAGGCCATTGGGGGTTGGAAATTTTTGAACAGGAGTAAAATATTAGCTACTACGATTCATTGGTATGCCCAATGCTAGAGCTGTAGCTTCGTTCAAATAAGTTCTTATAGTCTAGCATTTGACATAACATATATAGATGACATAAATTTTCAACACATGAAAATCCTTTTAAAACAGTTTAAGCGTCGGCGACGCCACATTCAACTAGTCCCCACATAGTATTTGAGTAACTGCGAGTATGCGCGTGTGCGGATCCGTCACACACGGTTAGACCATTCCCCATGCCCCAATTGAGACATATATACAGGTGCGGCAGCATAACTTCATTTTTTCAAAACTCAATAAAAACTATTGTGTGCATCGGAAAATATTTATTTATTTTTTATAATGTAGGTACATGTCTAAAGTTTTTATTTACATTGTTTTAAAGATCAAATCTGTTAGGTGACGTCCCTCATTCTCCATACATTGCGTAAACCGATATCTGGCGTTTGTCATGACTCTTGTTAGCATAGTTGGTGTTATGTTGGCAATTTTTTCTTCGATGTTGGTCTTCAAATCTTGTAGGGTTCTTGGACGGTTCACATAAACAAGGGATTTCAAAAAACCCCATAGATAAAAATCACAAGGGGACAGATCGGGAGAGCGTGCCGGCCATTCCAAATCGCCTCTAATTGAGATAAGGCGCTCTGGAAAGTGTTCCCTCAAAACAGCCATCGATGCTCTTGAAGTGTGTGCTGTTGCACCGTCTTGTTGGAACCAAGTGTCCCCCAAATCCAACTCTTCTAGCCGTGGGAAAAAAAATTCTGTAGCATGTTTACATACCGGTCCGAATTCACTGTCACTGTAACCTCATTTTCCTTAAAAAACCAGGGACCAATAATTCCAGCTGAGGAAATTGCACACCACACTGTGACTTTCGGTGAATGCAAAGGCCTTTGATGCAATTCTCGAGGGTTGGTGTCAGCCCAGTAGCGCATGTTTTGTTTGTTAACCGACCCACACAAATGAAAATGGGCTTCATCGCTAAAAAAAACAATAGCACCCTCGGGAACGACATCAAGAAGAAGCTCACACGCGTTCATCCGAGAATTGAAGTCACGTTCTGTAAGTTCCTGCACTATCGCCATCTTATAGGGATGAAAATGAAGATCATCACGAAGAATTCTTCTCACAGAACAATCGGATAGTCCAAGGGCAGATGCGTGTTTGCGCGCAGAACGCCGTGGTGATCGCAACATTGACGCTCTCACTGCTTCAATGTTCTCAGGTGATCTAACGGGCCGAGGGACTCCAGTTCTTCGTTTTGTCGCACTTGCAGTTTGTCTGAATGTAGTGACCCATGTAACAATTGATTTGCGGTCTGGGACGGGAGCCAACGGGGCTAAATTAAAGCGATTCCGAAATGCATGCTGTGTTGCAATAACCGAACATCCGCTTGAAAAGTAGGCCTCAACGGCAAAGGCACGCTCCTCACTATTCCAACGCATGATGGCGACTGAACCGTGTCGGGACAAAACTTTACAGTACCCCCTCTTGAACGAGACCACTAGCGCTCCGCTATGACATCAACTAACTGAATGGCGCGCATTTTAAAAAAGGAAGTTATGCTGCCGCACCCTGTAGTACGATTTATTTAATTGTGTACTTGACGTAAATCAGCTGTTGCGGTTTCATCCAATCGGGAGCTTATATGTCGCTACAGTGACGTCACTATGGGTGAACCGTGATCAGCTGATCTACGTCAAGTGCATGGTTAAATAAAACTTGGTATAAGGCGTCATTAAACGCGTCGGCCTCCTGGTGGGGAACTGACACTTTGTTTTCGGATCCGGCCAGACATTCATAGAAATTTCCAAACACGTCTTTTGGTGGCGTGAACTTGAAAATCAAACTTTGAGTAATGCTACAAAACGAAAGCATATTTAATTAATTACGTTCGACTTCTCACAGTTACGTTCTTAAGCGTGCAAAAACCGATTTTCAAATGAATACGACTAACAATTTATTCTTATTAAACTTAACACTTTATTAACATAACCATTCAAAAAAGTCATCTTTTAATATTTCTCTCTCTCTTTCTCTCTCTCTCTCTCTCTCTTTCTCTCTCTCTGCGTGCGTGCGTGCTTGGGTGTGTGTGTGTGTGTGTGCGGGTGCGCATGCGGGCGTGCGTGCGCGAGCGCGCCTATAATACTAAATTTTATTTTGCATCGTCCATACCTGCCATATCCTAAATCGAATGTAATAGTCTGAAAGCATATTTTATTGTAATGCACCATAGTTTAGAATTGCAAGGAACATACGTATATTATGATTAAATAAATCCTTTCCATTATAAATTTCTTAGCGTTTTTAATATTTCAAGTGGCGAAAAATAAATGCTTCTTATGAAACAACGTTTCATGACGCAGGAGCGCGTAGTAGGCGCGCATGCGGAGATGCTACCGAGATGCTTCCTGGCGGTCCTCTTTACAGCTGCTATAAATAACGCAATTCTTAATGGAGGATTACTCCCAAGTGCAAAGCGCTCAACGACCCGTGGGGCTTGGAGACGCGTTGTGTCAATTCAGACGCAACAAATCATTTTTCCGTCAGAGTTCACATTCCGGGTTCGCTACGTTCACCTCAGGGAAGACTTCTTCGATTATTACCTTCGGCTGATACTTTTTCAAGCTGACTAGTGTTGGAATTTGTATCACTGATGCAATATATTATTTTCCAGAAAGTAATTAATTTCCAGATCGTTGTATATTGTAACTAATGCATGATATTATTTGATGCCAAGTGTACACTGAGAAAAAAAGCGGCCCCAGTTGTCTCCACTGAATAGTTTCTGTTATATTCAGTGTTATTAGAGTAATTTCACGTTTGTTCTTATAAAAGCGAGTCTGTTGTTTAAGTCATAATGTCAGTACCATTATCGAAAAATGTTCATTTTTTTGGACAACAGAACAATTTCCATTACAAATGTGTAATAAACACTGAAATAAATGCATAGAACTGTTGAAACCATTTTCAATGTGTATGTGATTTAAAATGGTAAACATTGTTTTTATTTTTTAACTAAAGCTCAGCAATCGAAAAAATGTGAAAAAATTATCGTTTGTGTTTTAAGAAGAACGTTTGAGATTATTTTCAAGCCTGTTCCGGGTTTCTAAGATAGTGACAATCATTTTTGGTACTTTTTTCAAAATTGCTTTACGTTTGAATTTGGCGCTGAGACAATATCAAAAATGTTTTTCTGATTTTTTATGTAATTATGTATTTTATCTTTCTACTTACCGTCTCTAATTTGTAATCGTGGTGAATCGTCGCCGTCCTAACATAAAACCCAATTTTTTCGCTACATATTTGGTACTATATTACATAATTTACATATTTTGGCATTTCAAAAAAAAATATTCTATCAATTTTCTTAAATTTTATTACGTATCTTTTTTTTTAAAGAAATATCCTTTAAAAATCAGCATTTTTCCCTGCACGACTACTGCGCGTTGCCTACTCCAGATTTCCTATGTGAAGACGCGTGATGTTCTCATAGTCGGGCGCGCTTGTTTCAGTTATCTCAGTGGCGGAAGTATGCGTCAACGACTGAGATCATTTTCACCTTTAGGTGTGAAAAGTTACGCTGACGGCGCCGTTCGTGATATTTAACCATCATTTCGGAGAAACATTAGCGTTCGCCGACCTACAACACTTCAATGAGTGTGTCTCACGCTGCAGGGATTGTAGTACGGTGCCTTCTATTTTGTCTGGCTGCAGATCTACGGTCCCAGATAGCAGTAGATGAAGCTTTTACTATACCGATGGGAAAATTGTATGATCGTTGTTGTAATTTTTAAAGTTGATAAATATAAATTGAAATTGATATTATGTAAATGTGATTTATAATTAGTGAATTTTAATATTACATATAACCGATTTTACATATATTACATATTCTTACAGTTTTCATTTCTTATTTATGTACATATTGTGATGTTTCGTACTAAATCTTTTTCCCGTCTCTACTCATATGTCATTTGGTTTAGGGGAACTTTTTACCATCTTACGCGTGGGGACCCTTTGCCCCCCAATAAAAGATCCGAAATCCCGCCTCTGACTTTTGCGTCAGGATTGCGACAACAGCAGAGGGAAATCAATGAGAGTCATCCAAACACACGCGTATTTGTTTACACCAGTATTTGTTATCTTAGCGTGAACGGATAAGTCGTACACATGACATATCAGCTATTGCGGTTTCATCCAATCGGGAGTTGATGTGTCACTACAGTGACGTCTCTGTGGGGAGTTCAAGCTCCCGATTGGATGAAACCGTGAACAGCTGATTTACTTCAAATGTACGGTTAAAGAAATCCTAGTGTGACTCTGAAACTCATGAAGCTATTATCGAAGAGAAACCTAGCGGCGAAGGTGTCTCAGGGCATCAACTGACGTCACTGCAATACATCTGTCTTGTAGGTCCTATGGTTCGAGTCCCAGCGGTAGTGGAGAATTCTAGCGGCCGGCTTCTCTGATCGGTAATATTCTGCGGTATCAACATTGAACAAATGCCGGGGCAGATCCCAAACAAATGGCCACGAACAGCGCGCTTTCTTTCCTTCCTCTCCCTTGCCCTATACTCACCCCATACATGCACTTCACTGCCACATGCGTAGGGGTGACCAGGCGGGCTCTTAGAGCTTGTCACGGTTGGAGCGGTACCCGGATGGTGGGAGATACCCGAATGGGAAAACCTCTGCATCGCAAGGTGTAGTCGCCGTTGGATCTCACAATCCAGCGGGGCAAGAACACCGCCGCCCCCGTGATAAGACATGCATTGGAGGTAGTGGCGGCTCGTGGTCTTGCCATTAGGGTGTGCCTGTGCAATGTCCCTCTTTCTCCGCCCTCTTTCATAACACATTCACTTACAAAGGCATATATTACAAGCGCGCACGCACGCATACGCACGCACACATGTATTCCACACATACACATGTACCGAACTATTGCTACGAACATAGACGCAATTTTTAATAAGAGCTCCTGATACGGCTTGGCGCGGAGAGACTTTCCTAGCACACGTTATATTATTTCATTTTTAAATGAGATAAAGAATGAAATTAGCAATTAATTTCTGATTTACTCCTTAGTTGTTCAGTTTTATTGTTTACATTTTACTTCGAAAGGCATTAAGTGAATGTTTCATTTTTAAAGTTTGTTCTTCATAAAGTATATGTAAGTATTTCTTAATAATGTTTTGTTTCATTGTTTTAATAGGTTCTTTTGTCAATTGCATAAGAGAAAGCGAGGGTTCTGCTCAAACGTTACTTAACATTATTACAACAAATTTTCCATGTTTCCGAGACGAAGCAGAATTTCACAATCAGAAAGGTAACAGATGTCAAACTGGCATACTACTTTTCTAGTATTTTTAAAGAATTACTAATTAGACATTTATCTTTCTAGTTGCACTCTACAAAAGAGCTCAGATTTTGGTTGGAGATATATGGGCATGCTTTCATGGAGAAGACCTTGGCAAATTTAAAGACATTGATTCATTAGTTATGTTTGCAGATTACAGGTTAGTGACAATAATTTTTAAGTCATCCGAATAGGCAAATGAGCCCTTTAAAGCCCAAGAGGGGTATCACATTTTTTGTTCCAAGTTATTTAACATTTTACTAGTTATTATTATTGTTGTTATTATTATTATTATTATTATTATTATTATTATTATCATCGTCATCATCATCATCATCATCATCATCACTAGCTGGACCCGACAAACGTTCTGCCGTTCATCTCCTTCCCTCTCTCTTTCCCCATCTTCGTCTCTCCCTCTCTCTTCGTCTCTCTCCGTTCCTCCCTCTCTCACACTCGCCCTCTCTCTGACTCTCTCATACATATTTAGTTTCAGATTCTGCATGTCTTTGAGTAGGTGGGTTAATGTCGAGAAGCGCCGGACCAACAAAAATGTAATAGAATGTTCAAGATCTCGTCCTGCAGATTATGGTGTGAGAATCGTTTATTTGAGGCCTTATGCCTTAAAATACTTACAGTTTTTAATGCTCTAAAACGCTTTGTTTGTGAGTTATTTAACGATATAGTAAAAAATCTTGCCGAGTGTTGCGAGATATAGGGATATCACTATAAAACAAAAACGAACTTTGTCCATGGGTAGTGTCTATAATGTGTTTACATGTCATGCGTATAGAATACGTATTTTTTTAACTTAAATCTGCTCTATCTGACAGATTTACAAACAATTTTTTGACAATACATTTCACTTATAATAGCCCAAGTAACATCCGCCCATTCGTTTGTGACGTTAGCGCACTTCGATAGAATTACACTATTTTCGAGCGAATGCCCCTACAGGAGTTGCAGACTACTTTCAGTTCAACCATCGACGTTGTGCAATGGCACCGCCCGCCGTCGTCTTTCCATTCTATCAGCGCTATTACGACGTGGTTGATCTGATGCAGCAATCGCTCCCTCGCTGTCGTCTCCCAGCTCAGCATTCGTTCACACTACCACGTTTCCCAGCTCGTCCCGTCCTTCTCGACGCCACCTCGGGTCACACGGCAACGGCCAGCAATAATGAAGCTTGTGTGGATTTCGGTTTGAAGGGAAATTGAATTAAAATGAATTAAAATTAAAATGAAAACCAGCAAAACTGTAAAGATCTCATCTTCTGCAGATTAAGGTATCGGAAACGTTTCTTTTAGGCCTTTAGCCTCAAAATTTTAGTTTTTAATGCCCTAGAATACTTCGTTTAGGAGTTATTTAACGATATATAGTAAAAAAATCTTACCATGTACTGCAGGTTGCATTTAGCATTAATGTGCCATTTTTTAAATTATTTGTGAATTTTCCCGATATTTTAATAGTTATTCTGCTATTCCGCGCGGAGATGAATCAAAAAAATCATAGACAATTAAAATTGGTCCAGCCGTTCTTAAGTTATAAATGGTGTAACTAACACAACTTTGTTTTATATATACAGCAGATTATTATATTATTATTCCTCGACATCACGACTAAGATATGAGTCGGATGAATATAAAATCTACTCAAGGTTGTTACCAGCTAAGGAGCAGATCTAGTGACTGTCGGTGCCTCTACAATACGTAGCGCAAAATGTGGGCTGTTTCAAATAAAGCAATTTCTTGCACTTCCCTGTCTTTTGAATGACCTGGGAGTTTAGCCAAGTTCTTAAACAAATTTTGCCGAACAAATCCCAGAGCTCCGATGACTGTACGACCTGTGCTTTTATGCCCCTCATTAGGCTGATCTCGATTTCAAACACTTGTATTTACGATGTTTCTATGCTTCCTTGGCTACAACTATTTGGTTGTAAGGCACAGCAACATCTACAAGTATATACGAGTTTTCTCCATATCCCGGATAACAATATCCGGTTTGTTTGCTGCTATCGTGTGAATTTGTTTGTCGTATAATATTTTATAGAGTCCAACAGATGTCACCGCTTTTGGTTTGTATTCGTACCACTTGGAATTACCACTTGTGTTTGGAACTTCGAGGGCGGTGCAAATCTGCCAGTGGAGGTATCTACAAACCCTGCCGTGTCTTTTCAAGTCTTTGCTAGAATTGGACAAGCTGAAACGATATGATCAATAGTTTCTACTTGTACTTGGCAGATGCGGCATTTATCATCTTGGGAAATTTTGAGAACCGCTTTATCATGATGTCGTGTTCTCAACGCCTGACCCTCAGCGGTTATTAGAACTGCTTCCGATTCTAGATTCATTCTTCCCCTTGTAAGCCACATAAATGATTGATCTGTACATTGTCCATTCTTTTTAGATATTGTCCATGGAGTGGTGTGTCTCTCACGATTTCTTTAGCCTTTTTTGTGTCTCAAATCATATGTAGTAGAATCAGAAGTTCAGTGTCTGTGTTATTCTACGTGTCTTGCATAGTTTTCTTTGCAATGCTTTTTGCTACACTAACAATGCCAGTTTCCCATTCTTCGGTCAGATTCCTTGACCAGCCACATTAGAGGGCCATTTCAATGACTGACTACATACTTTCCCATCCCGAATATTGCATTGTGCCGGGAGGCTTCAATTTGTCTGAGGCCTCTTCCTCTTTCCTTACGTGACACATAAAGTCTGTGTACATCAGCTCGAGAGTGGGCGACATGATGCATGAGCAGTTTTCTGTTTTTTCGATCCATGATTCAAATTATTTGCTCAGTCGAGTCCACGAGTCCGAAACTGTACTCGACTACAAGCGCCGCCAAACTACCAATTGCAGATATTCTATTCCTGGAGTTCAGGGCGGTCTGCAGGACGAGTCTCACTCTTCTGTAATACTCCCTACGAATTCTCTCTTTCATCGTGTCGTTCGAGATGGTCTCACATTCTTCAATGCCCAGATATTTATAAGTTTTACGTGTTGTACATTACTGGCAAACAATGAATTGGCTTGTAGTTCTTGCAAAATATGTCTCCTGCTTTGGGTAGCAAATACGTGAAGCCGCATTTGAGCCATTTCGGGAGTTCCTTTGGGTTTTCTAAACTTTTATTAACAGCCTTTGCTAGATGAGAATATATTGCTGTTAATTTCTTAATCCAATAATTCTGGATCTTATCGATCTCGGAGGATTTTCAGTTTCCCGTGTTCTTAATTGCTTGAAAGACGTCCTCTTCCGAGAGTTTTCTCTTTTAGCTTCTCAGTTACCATTAGCCTGCTTGTGTCATTTTCAATTTGCTATTTTTGTTCAGTATTTAATATTTTTCGTTGAACTTTTAGACGTGTGCGTTGATTTAGAAGACGCCTCGGCTAAAAGTGATATTTCACGCCGAGTATCGGCTATCCATCATCAAGCTCCAACATTGAGACACTTCGAACAATGTATTTTGCAAATGTGCACTCACACCTAAAATATGGAATAATATTCTGGGGAAATGCCCCTGAAAGCACTCGCACATTTATTATCCAAAAAAGAATACTGCGAACAATGACCAGCACTCATAAGCTGGAGTCTTGCAAACCCTTGTTTAATAAACTAAGGATTCTTCCTCTACCATGCATGTACATATTTGAAATAGTGGTCTTCACAAAGAAAATTCTCATGGAAAACAAAGACACTTTTACTTTAAATTATGATGTACATAACTACAACACCCGTCAAAAGGATAACCTACATGTTCCCCACTCTGAAACTACACTTTATCAAAAAAGTACCCTAATAGAGGGCATTACACTTTACAACAAACTAGGCAATGATATCAAAGACATAAACACAATTCATACATTTAAAAGTAAATTGAAAGCTTTCCTGCTTAACATGTTCTACAGTGTAAAGGAATTTTCAAATTACAACATTTCCCTTAAAAAATATAAATAAATAAGAATTTCTTATTCCATTAGACTTTCTGTTTCATATGAACTGTTTCAAGCTGAAAATGATCCTGTGAAATAGAGGGAGAATAGAAGAAGAAAAAAACTGGTCAAAACTTGCCTCCTCACCATCTCAAGTTATAAATATAGAATGTACTACTATTGTAAAATTTGATGTAGTTGCAAACATAATTGATATGTATTATTAATGTAATTATTATTATTAATGTAATTATTATTGTTAATGTAATTATTATTGTTAATGTAATTATTATTAATGTTAATTATTAGCAGATAATTTATCTACTGTATAATATCTTAATCTAACTGTAACAAGTATTGTATTTCTAGGCCAATGACCCCATCTCGATCAGGTTTTGTTCAGTTTCCCTGGTCCTTTGAGCAAATGCTGAGATGGTCCCTTGTTTGCTCCTGAACAGTAATATAACTTCGCTCTCTCCACCCAAGGCATCATATTGACTCGTCATACACGATTGTAATTGTATATGTGACTCAATAAATATTATTTAATTATGATTATTATATCCGTTTCATAATTCTTTTCGTCAATGGTGCAGGTACAGGGCTGTTTGCTCTGTTTTGCTGACGGCCGTCGGTGTTCTGGCTGGCCCCAAAATTATTTGAGATACCAGATATCCAGTTGCATACACAATTTGATTGATTTCAGTAATATCTAGATCTCTACCTGGACTCTCATGATGTGAGTACCACCTCATTTAAGACAAAGTTCGCTGGCTATCACTCTCTTAGCTTTGTCATTTTTGTATCCTCTTCAACGGTGCAAGAGATTCGAGTGGAAGTTGACATCTTTATCTCGCGTCGAAGAAGATTTCGCATCATGTCCTTGCCGTGTAATTCATTGCCAGATGAATTTTCACCACTGACGTCTGTTTTATTGGAAAGAGTTGAACCTTCAACAGAGCCATCGTTTTCAAGTTCCAAATATTCGTGGGTGGCTGTGGGTAGTTCGATCGAAGAACATTCTCCGCATTTCTCTGAATGTTAGCAAGTTGTTCTGCTGTGAATCTTCCACTGCTGAGTATGTATCGTCATTGACTGGCAAGCTTCTTTGAATCTAGTGTAAAGGTCTAGTATTTGATTCCGCTCTCTCCATTGCTTGAAAACTTTTATTTTGGAGCCCCTAGTTTTCGCTCTGACGATGACTTCATACCCTGGTCGACTCTGGGTCCCTGAGACTAGCATCCGTGGGATGGTGGACGTCGATAAGGTGACATTAGCTCGATTTCTGAGCAGGTATGGGGCGTTGGTAGAACAAGGCAGGCGCGGCGGCGGCGATGGTGTAACGGTTAGCGTTTCGGACTGTTGTACCCAAGTTGGCGGGTTCAAACCCGATCGAAGCCGTGGATTTTTCAGGGCGAAAAAATCCTTCGTACGCCTTCCTTCGGAGGGGAAGTAAAGCCGGCTGTCCCATGTTAGTAGATTTACTTGCATGTAAAAGATCCTCAAGCCTAAATGACGCCTCTGAGCTAAATTCAAATCGCCTGTTTCTCGCCCAAGAAACACCTCCTGTCTCTGCTAGTTGGTGAAAGGAGCGTAGCGAAATTTACGTGGTCAGACGGAAGAGCAGGCCTAATGGCCTGAGTCTCGCCACGTAAAATAAGGCATTAATTCAATTCAATTCAAGGCACGTTAAGATTAATTACATTTCTTGTTCTATCCATTTTGCTCATTGGTTTTAAGTGAAGATTCTCAGGAAGCATGTTCGAGCTCACATATCACACCTAACCCATGAGTTTTTTTCTGTCGTCCGTGACTGCAACCCACAGTGGCCTCGGGACATCCTCCCTCAGGGTCCAGCAAGGGATCCCTCCGATCACCAGTCAGCATTACTAAACCCTACGGAATTTTCACCAGTGGCCTGGTGTGCCAACCCAATATCTCTCCTGAACACTCTATGGGCTGATAACAGGAAGTCCAGAGGTTCATGACCCTTCCCTCTCTACTTACTTCCCACTCCCCTCTTGAGTACCTCTTTGTCTGATCCCTCACCTTCAACCTATTCAGCAAGGGAGGCCCTAGATCGGCTACCACTGTCATAGCTCTCAGGATCATGAGAGTACTCAAGGGGGTACCCTTATCAACCCTGGAGGAGAGAAGGGTCGCTTTGAAGCCAACTGCAGGTCTTCTGTGGACTAAGTCTTCTGTAGGTCCTCTTCTGGAGTACATCTTCGTCTGACCCCTCTCCATCGACCTGTGTGTCAAGGGAGGCCCTACCTACGCTACCGCCGGCATGTTCTCAAGAGTCATTGGAGTACTCAAGCTCCACCACCGTCAAGGTCATGTATTTCCGAGGTGGAGTTGTTGTTGCTATGATGATGATGATGATGATGATTATTATTATTATTTACATGCATGTTTAGAAAGGTTTGTTTCAACTCATATTGACACATACAGCTAAATGTTGTACAGTTATTGACTTGGTGTAAGGCCCTAAATGGAATTACGCCACTCATGGTAGTGAAAGGTAAAGGATGTGATTTACAAGAAAGTATGAAATGCAGTTACCTACATTATTTTGTATGAAAATTCTAAATTAAATGGGCAATTTTCTCTAAAATTCTGAAGTAAATAGACTACATAACCAAACTGCAAGAAGGTAAAATTTTAAATTCAGATTTAAAAGATAAGTTGAGAGAAAAACATATCCAAACTCAAATAAATTGAAAATAAAATCCTGTTTCCCAGGTTACAAAATTTTTGTTACTCATCAGTTATCAACGCTGTCAATCTAGTCATTTCTGTTCTGTGGTTTGATGTCTTCAGCATTGTCAGAAGTAAGACAACACAGCTAGTGGTGGTGAACAAGTGGGATAAAATAGTCGTAGACTGGACAACCAAGGCCATTCGCACCATTCGATAAAGGGCGAAAGATCTTCCTTACCTTTTTTCCCGTTTTGTAATGATCTGTTATTCTCTGAGGTATGTTACCAAGAGAGACTGGGTGTTTTAGATTCTAACTTGAAGGATATGTGAAATGGGATGTTCTCAAAAAGAGATTCTTTGCAAAGAATTGTGAATGGATCATTCTTTTGGAACCAATTGAATATTCTCAGTGAATGGAGAAAACAAATCAGTTGCAGGCTTTGCCTGTCAACTGATGGAAGGGTCTGGTAATAATACGATCTTGTGACCCTACCTACACTGTTGACAAATGAAGTACAGCTACACCTTTTTGCTGTTAATAGACTATCAATTACTAAATAGAATTATCAACCAAATTTTTTAAAAAAAATGGAGTTTTATCTCTTGCACTTTAAGAGCTTAAATTTTAAAAAACTACATATTAATCAATATATTAGTTTCCACTTTATAAATAATCATGTATTTTGTTGCCCTATGCATTATTAATAATGTTTTATTAAAAGTTTTTAAAAAAATAGCACGTTTTTCCGTTTTAGTGTGTCAATTTTCATTAATTATGTTATTTTAATATAGGGTTCCTCAAGTTCTTGTTTATTTTGGAGCTCTAAAATACAGCAATGAATTGATGAAGAAATTAGAATCAGGTAATGTTTTAGATGTTCATTCATAGGATAATAAAGCTATCAAAATTTAGTTTTGAATTGAAATTGAAAAACATTTATGTTTGTAGATGAACTTTTACCAAATGGAAGCACTGAAGAAGTCGAAATTCGGGGATGCTGTATAGAAGTAGTAGAGCTCATACGTGAAGAGGTGAAAAAGAGCATTGCAGCTGACAATAAAACTGACTTACACATTAACTCAATATTGATTGATCACTTCTTATGGGATTATAGAAGAAAATATGCAGACACATTGGAGTCGATACCTTTCCACAAAACTCCTTGTGTCTATTACTAAGAAATAATTGACCTGCTAATAAATGATCAGGAATCAAATTTATAAATGTATCAATTTGATATAAATTGAAAGATGTGGAAATCAACGAAAACATCCTTAAATTCATTAATTATTCTCTGGATGTACTTTTGCTGAGTACATGAGTTTGTTCAAAACTACTCTTTAATGTCCTTTTAATGTTAATATTGCATTTATATTTCTTTTATGTGTGTTAAGATATATTGAGTGGATGCAATATAGAATTGAGATAGTACTTAAAATAAATTTTCTTTCCAATGTAAAAATAAATAGCAGAAAGATAACTTGATGGCCTTTGTTAAATTTTGAAGTTGAAAACCTTTTTCTAATCAGATGTTAAGAGTTCATACTTAATGATATTCATGTCTTCATATATTTCATCACAAATATTTTGTAAAGAATTTTACAATATAATAAAATGTCTTAGGATCAGTGACTTTTGTTTGCTCAAAAACTGAAAGTTCATTCAAGTATCCAAACATTCAAAATTCATTTTAATTTTGTATATGATCATTAGCTAATGCTATGCTATTGCAAACTGTGGAGACCATGCATCCTAAGGGGCATGAATGATCAATAAATTTACCCAACTAATCCCATGGAAATATCCATACAGGGGGTATGAATGGAATGAACTGAAAATGAACAGAAGAAAATGCAAATAATGTTAGATGCAGTTAGAAATGCAAATAATGTTCCATCAGGAATTGAACCCAGGATCATCTGTTATCCAGTCAGATGCTGTAGTAACAGATTGAGCTATGAAATAAAATATTCTAAACAATTTAACAATCATACACATATGGTATGGTTAAACTGACATGAAGGGTTTGCACTTTATGACAATCCATTTTCAGTACCGTTGACGTATGCTTTTACTATTTAGGCAACAATTGTTTATTATAACCCAATCAAGAGTGTGTCACCTTATTTCATTCATCAACACCCATTATTCCAATTGAATGGTGAAAACCAGAATGGTATTAACTTCAGTGACATTTTATAAATTCTGAGAAAAACATGTTTATGTCAGGCTATATTTCAGTGCCAATATAATTGCGTGGTTTTAATGAACATGCCATGGTTTTAATGATGACACAAAGCACTACTTTTCAATGATATTAAAATAAATAAGCAGTTTTCTCAGAATTTATAAAATGTCACTTATAATATTCTGGTTTTCACCCATTCAATTTGTTTTGCATGTAATGAGTTACAGTTACAACACAAGAACATGTATTGCAGTCAACAAGGAGTCATGCAAAGGGTGCAGAAAATTAAAGTAATGAAACAAGGGTTCAATAATTTTATTTCATTCTTCCCGATTGAAAGATCATTATTATAACTGGTGGATGCCCTGTCGTTATTTGTCTATTCTAATGTCCATCTGCTTACCACTCATGAATGTATATTAGTATTTCTTCCACAATTTGCATGCCTTCCATGTGCATGAACCTGAGTCCTTCCCCTTTTCACTCAAGGTCCTTCCACTTCTATTCATAAAGTCTGTGAAATCTTTTAATACACGAGTTACCACAAAAGGTCTGACAACTATGAGTATTGTTGGTCAGGCAACAGTTTCTTATACACAATAGATGTCATAATGTTTGTGAATGTTTAATGTACGAATTTATTAGAGAAGCAGTTTAATCGATGGCATGTCTTGCTTGAATGTGGGCTGGAAGAAAATAGACTCCAGATAAAGTTTTGTTGTATAGAAGTCATCCAACATTGTGAATTAATCTCTTCGACTGGTCCAGAGGCGTGTGACAGCTGACACTTGTTCCTAGTTCTTACTCCGCATGATAAGCACTGCTACGGTGACTTCCACGTATTTGATACAAGGTGTGGTAAGTAACCAGTGCGTGCTTAATGTTTAGTGAAGTGTACAACATTGTGTTGTGAATATTTGTGCGGTACATGAAAATACATTGTAGCATTAAAACGAAAACTTTATTAACTACCCTCACTAAAACACTAAACTGCACTCTTCAAAATACTTATTTAAAAAAGAAAACTCGTAAATCAAGACACTAATTTAAAAACTTGTATTACACACAAATCAACAACATGAACATGGAACAGGCACACTTTGCACTTTCTCAACTCAATGCCGACCTGAAGAAAGCCTACGTTCATATTAATTACATTAAAAATGAGATCAGTAGACTGGAGCAGGTTGTTCAAAACTCTGATGGATGGACGAACATAACTAGGAAAAATAGAAAGCCACACATTTCTAACCACCCACAAACCTCTCAGGCATCACACTGCCCCTCCACATTCAACAGGTTCTCGATCCTTTCTGACCTTGTCTCCTTTCTTCCTCTTCCCACCAAAGCTACCTTACCACGACAACCAGTAAACAATAGGCACACATTTCTCAAAATCTCAACAGAAACACAGTTCAGCGGGCAAGACTAAAACAACAAATGGCACTCTCTCTCACTCACATAAAATTTTGATTCTAGCTGACAGCCATGGTAGGAACCTTTCCTCCATTGTGAGAGAGAAACTCTTGTCAAAGTTCTCAATTACAGGTATTTTTAAGCCTAATGCCATGATGGCAAATGTAATTGAGAACTTAAACACACAGACTAAATCTTTTACACAACAGGACACAGTAGTAATTATAGGTGGGCAGAACGACATTAATTCTGACAGTCACTTTCGTGCAGAGGAACATTTAACAAAAATACAAGAGACTGCCAAACATACAAATGTAATCATGACCACTCTGCCCCCCTGGCACAACAACATTCCTATAAACCATGAAATTAAGGTTGCAAACCATCATATAAGACAGCACTTGAGTGGGACACCTATCACACTTGTTGATCTCGACAACCTCTCAAGAAAACATTTTACTCGGCATGGTCTCCACATGAACCAGATAGGTAAACAAAAACTAGGAGCCATGCTCATCTTGCATCTACTGGTAACCCCTGCCCCTGCCACCCCACATCCATCTCCCACCCATTCTTCCGCCTCTCCATTCACAACCCTTTTACACACTCCGCATCTTTCACCAGCATCCAGTCCTCTCTTACCCCCACCAGTTCCTTCTCCTACTCTCATCTCTCCTGCCCACTCCACATCCCTCACCTGCCCCCAGTCCTCTTTTACCTATGCCAGTTCCTACTCCTACACTTCTCCTGCCCACTCCACTTTTTCCAACCACCTCCTCACTTTGCTTCTCCTCTTCAGCCCCTTCACCTACTTCCACACTTCCTACTCCCCGTCCCATCCATACATATAACTTCCGTTGCAACCGAAAACCCACTCCTGTGTATAACCTGTAGCATCAAACATCGGCAGAAAAGCAGACAATACACAAAAATAAGAACTATTTTCACATTCTTCACCAAAATGTACAGTCACTGATATAGAAATATTACTTCAGGAGAAACTCAACCACTTTGTCACATTGTATTGTGTACACCAACAGTATTGTGCTTCACAGAACACTGGCTAACTAAAGAACAATTAGATAACACATATATACCAGGTTTCTCTCTAGCCAGCAGCTCATGTCGAAATATTAACAACGCACATCATGCATATGGTGGGAGATGCATTTTTATTAAAGATACAATTAGTTTTGTACCCTACACCAATCACATTCATCTTGTAAAAGAAAAAGACTTTAAATTATCCATCACTGACTTAACAACAATAAAAACATGGGTCTTATGCACATATCACAGCCCTACTGGGAATTTGAAAATCTTTTTAAAAAATCTGGAAGTTATTCTAACAAAACTTCAAAAACGCAGACAGTATAAAATTATTCTTTGCGGTGACTTCAAAATAAATTGCCTCACACAATCCAGTAATGAAAATCTATTTAAAGACCTACTAAAATCATACAATTTACAAACATAAATACACCAACACAAATATCCAAAAATAGTAGCACTGCTATAGATCAAATAATAATAGTTGCAAATAATCATTATTTTTCTGTTGCTACATTTAATACAGGTTTCAGTGACCACACTGCCCAGATTCTAACACTTCAAACAGAAACAAAAACTGCGGAACAGACAACTTACAAAGAAATCCGTAACTATTCCTAAGGAAACATAATAAAATTTCAAAACTTACTCGGATTCGAAAACTGGAATGAAGTATATAAGGCAACTGATACAAATGATAAGTTTAATTCATTCATAAATATTGTGGCGTCTTTGCCGGGGCAAATAAATACAGACGTGAACGGCTTGCAAATATTTAGTATTTATTAGAAGAAGACACTCCGACACCAAAACACTATATACAATATTTACAATTGAAGTTAACCGTTACAAGAAGGAACTTTCCCTGGTTACCACCACCGCTGGCCCGATAATTAATTACCATCCCCGGTGTGATGCACCAGTACCTTACGCAACATACATACGAGTATGCCGCACCTGCTGTCACGACGTAGCACGCCGGCTTCGATTCCCCGCCTCGGTAGCCTATGCATTACAATGCAACGCCGCGCACAACCCTCACGACGCCCTACCGACACGCTCACCTGAAGACTCACAAGAATAGAAGGCTGCTCTCAAGTCGGATTCTGCTTATATAGCCTGTGGCAGGCTTGACGGAAGCGCGTCACCCGCAGTGACCGCCGGGGTTTCCAAACCTGCACCCACGACCCGCATTCCTATGTGCAGCCCCGCGTCACTTCCGCCAGGGCTGTCCACATGGCTACAATAGTACGTTTGTACTGGCGACAGATATGACGCCACAATATATACTTAAGACATTTCAATGCCATTTTCCCTCAAAAACTCAAAATATCCAAAATAAGAAAACTAAATCATGGATTACCACAGGCATCAGTGTCATGTGAAAGAAAATGCAACATTTATAAAATACTAACAAATAACAAATGAAACTCAAACTTTATTTCATATTACAAAACATATAATTCGATCCTAAAAAAAATAATCAAACAAGCAAAAATTATGACAAATGATAAGTACATTGCAAATGCATGTAATAAAACAAAAGCTATGTGGGACATTATTAAAAAGACTACAGCATCAACTAATAATAACAGAAAAAATATATAACTCCACTACAAAAACCAAACTGTACAAGACCCACAAGAAATACCTGATATATTCAATTAACACTTTTCACAAATTAGTAATAAGTTAATCTCTCAACACTCTCTAAACAATAAAACACACAAACCCAGCACTAATATTTCACAAATTGTAAATTCCATATTTTTATATGAAACCACCCCTCTGAAATTTTTAAAATCATTGGACAAACAGAGAATAAATTCTCAGCAGGCATGGACAACATTCCAGATTTTCTTATTAAACACAGTGCTCCATGTATAGTGCAACCACTCTCTCACATCTGCTATTACTCTCTAAAATCAGACGTATTCCCAGAATATTCAAAACAGCAAAAATTAAACCATTGTTTAAAAAGGGCAATAGTTATGATCCAATGAACTACAGACCTATCTCCCTGTTATAAGGATTTTCAAAAATTCAGGTAAGACTTTTCAATTATACACTCAAACAGTTTCTCAATGCGAATAATGTCCTTACAAATGCACAACATGGCTTCAGGAGTAATAGATCCACAGACACAGCTATCTTTCCTTTTTAAATGACATACTTGTTGCACTAAATCAGAAGGAAATTCCCATTGGCCTTTTCTTACATTTGTCAAAAGCCTTTGACATTATTGACCATCGCATACTTTTAAGAAAACTAGAAATGCGAGGGATTCGAGGCATTGCAGGCCAATGGATCAAATCATATTTATCAAACCATAGCCAAATAGTTGCCCTCCAGCACACTAAAGAAAACAAAATCTCCTCATACTACTCCTGCCCTCAAATAATAAATTGTGGAGTCCCGCAAGGATCCATCCTTGGGCCAATACTATTCCTTATATACATAAATGACATGCCTTTGGCTTTAAGGAACAACAAAATAATTTTGTTTGCAGATGACACAAACATAATCATCAAAGCAAAAACACAACAATCATAAGAAAAGAAACTCACAAAACTTTCAAGACAACAAACTCATCATAAATACCAGCAAGACAGTCTCTCTAAATTTCATGAATCCCCGATCTAAAGAAAAACTCTCACAGCATTTGCTCATAAACAATAACACTTTAACAATATCTCATGAAACTACCTTTCTCGGACTAAAAATTCAAGAAAACCTAAAATGGAATGCTCACATCTCGAATCTTAACAAGAAGCTCGACAAATCTTGCTATGCCCTATACAGCCCCAGGTCAAGCTACAACATTGAGACACTTCGAACAATGTATTTTGCAAATGTGCACTCACACCCAAAATATAGAATAATATTCTGGGGAAATGCCCCTGAAAGCACTCGCACACTTATTATCCAAAAAAGAATATTGCGAACAATGACTAGCATTTATAAGCTGGAGTCTTGCAAACTCCTGTTTAATAAAATGATTTTTCCTCTACCATGCATGTATATATTTGAAATAGTGCAAAGAAAAAAAGAACTGGCATCTTGCATCCTGTGTAGTAGAAGGAGAATGCCTAAAAAATTAAAATAAAATAAAATAAAATAAAATATTTTTCTCTCTGGACTACATGTATAAATTGAAAGAAAAAAACTGGTCAAAACTTGCTTCCTCCTCCTCATCATTTCAAGTTTTAAATATAGAATGTACTAATATTGTCAAATTTTATGTAGTTGCTAACAATTGATATGTATTGTTCTAATATTATTATTATTATTATTATTATTATTATTATTATTATTATAAGTAGTAGCATTAAAATAACATCTTGAAATGTTAAATTATCTGCTACTAAAAATAATTATCTACTGTATAATATCCTAATCTATCTGTAACAAGTATTGTAGTATATTTTCTAGGCCAATGACCCCATCTCGATCAGGTTTTGTTCAGTTTCCCTGGTCCCTTGAGCAAATGCTGAGATGGCCCCTTGTTTGCTCCTGAACAGTAATGTAACTTCACTCTCTCCACCCAAGACATCATATTGACTTGTCATACACGATTGTAATTGTATGTGACTCAATAAATATTATTATAATATAATTCAATATTTAAATGACTGTACCTTCCTTAACTTCACTTATCAAGTACTTTTTATTTAAAATTACCGATACAAATTTATAAAGTTTATCAATCTCTTTCTTGACGCATAAAATCATTATTTTTCTTTTCATGTAATACAAAAGTTCATAAACATTAACACACATAAATGTTAATTTGAGAATATATGTGTAAAGTTTAGTAATAAGGTTTTACACTCAATCTATAAAAGCAATGAATGTAATTTGCATACTACTGTTTTCTTGCTTTTCAGTTGCACATTCTCAGTGCAAACTAAAGGCAAATATGATGGAAACTTCCATCTGCTATCCTTATCTCTGGTGATTCATGAAAGTATCAAAGAAACATTAATTTCATTCTCCTGAAAACTGATCATGCCTACTTTGATTGGGTCATAAGAAATGGAGATTATCACTACGGATCCATGGGTGATGAGCTTATCTGGTCTGCTCTGGCATCCCCCGTACACTCTTGTAAGATAAAATAAATTTCTGAGATTTGACAGCCTGCAATCATGTGATGAGTTATGGATTTTGCAGATAATGGATTAGAGGAAAGGTACTGAAAATCGTTAGGGTAATTTCAAATCAAATGAAATAATTAAACCCTGGGATTCAAATTCCTGACTCAGAAGCGTTTCACCACGACGCCACAGATCCTCCTATACACGGAGGTAGAATTTTTTTAGCAGTAAAATATTCTCAGGAATAAAAATTAACTACATAAACTGGTCGTGTGACCTCCACATACTAAAATTTGTACGTAAAACATAAACATAATAAACAAGAAACCAAAATCTACCTAAGATACTTGAAATGAAATCTGTGGGCTGCCCCCCCCCCTTTCACATGTTGCCATTTACCTTACATTGAAACATTACACATATAAACATACATAATTCTTGAAGCATCTTGACTTACATAACTTCCAGAAGTGTAAAATACATGCATAATAATTGAATATACTATATTGTGGCGTCACCAAATTTTATTATATTAAGATAGTTTTCTCTACGAAAAGAAAGTAGGTCGCAAGACTGGGCGTTCACAAAGGGTTCTTTTCACCGGCGCCGTCGCCAGCTGCCCCGCCCGCCCGCCAAATAGAGTGCCGTCCGCGGCAGACTTATTTACGACAAGCCGCCTGCCCGGCGCTCGTCCGTCACACCCTTTCGGCGGGTGCCGATCCACAGGGAAGACCTCCCCCCCCCCCCTTCGGGAAGCCACCGCGCACTTAGCCATACAATGACCGCCCGCGTCTTGGCCCGGAGACAGACCCCGCCTGACGGCCATTCGTCACGTGCCCGCGCAAGTTATCTCCCTACAACACTTCCGGAAATCCCAGAGGTATTGCTAATAGCTCGCCCGTCGCCGGCTGCCGATCACGGCGCCGAAGAATTATGTTTTCGAAAACAAAGCCGCCTGAACACGTGTTCGGGCAGCTGCAAGCAATGCTTGAGAGAGAGAGATCGGCCAGGAAAATTCCAGGAACAGTGTGTCCCGACTGGGTGACAAAAAATTGCGACGCAAATAGTTTCGGCCTATGAGACATCTCCCCGTGAGGGAAGGGGTAACAAGGGGTCTTGAGACGTTTTCGGGAGGGGGGAAACGGAGGCGAGCTCGGCCGGGAGCTGAGTAGGAAATACATTATTAGGGAGAAATCGTAGGAGAAAAGGGGTGGCTCTATTATTATTATTATTATTATTATTATTATTATTATTATTATTATATTATTATTAGGGAGAAATTGTAGGAGAAAAGACGTGGCTATTAGATAAGACTCGGAGTGAGGAACATTATTAATTTCGGCTCGTAGGGCCTAACTTGGCCACCGAGTGCGATTTTAACTGAACCAAAGCCCGCGCAGACGACTCGTCGATTTGCGTTCGTCGCAGTGCCGTCTCGGGCCCATTCAAGCCCGCATTACGCCCGCCCGGCGCCGGTGTGTCCTCGAGCTGACTCGGAGCCCGCCCGCCTTTGTCGACTCTGAGCCACGCCGCCAGCTGAGAAGCACCGAATGGGGAGTCGGTGACCTGACCACCGTCCTGCCGTCGCCGCATCACGCCGTCAGCCCTCGCCAGAGCGAAGGTGAATCACGAGACGAGGACAGCCATCCAGCCGGTCTGCGGAGGCGCCGACAACCAGCGGTGATAATCTGGTATTTAACCGAAGATTAACTCTCTTCCCTGATTACGTCACGGGGTTCATTCGCTGGGTATTCCGGTGAAAGTTTCAACGTCGCTGCGCTCAGGCAGGTTTTTTAATTATTGTAGGCAAAACCCCAATGTTAGTGTTAAGATGTTTCTTCCTAGCAATTAGAACCATGAGCTCATTGCGTAAAGTTGGTAGACAATCTTTGTCGCTCTCTTGTGACGTGTAACTTCCCTAGCATCTAATGTTGTCAGGAATAAATTAATTGTTGCCCAATTAACGGAATGATTTAATGGATAATCTCCCTTCTCTCCCATCCATTCATTATAGGAATGAACTAGCGACCGACTGAGCTATAAAAGTTACAATATATACAATTCAATTGGTATATACACATGTGTGTATACACCAATTGAATATATATATTGGTGTGTGCATCATGTGACGTTCGAAACAATTTATTGACACACGAATCTACATATAAAATGAGAAATAACACAAAGAGAGAATGTACCCTTGAATTAACAAAAACGTTTCGTTAACAACTTTCCCTCTTACACTGGAAATAGAAGGTTACGGAAGAGTGTGGGGTTTAACGTGAGACAGTTCTCGCACGGGTACGAGGGAGAAATAAGGGAAAACTTTTGCTATCACAATCCAGTCGCATGATTTAAATGTTGGCGGTATCTGGAAGTCTGTACATCAATGCACAGCTTTAAACTCATGTAAATAATACACCTTTCGATATTAAAGTTATGGTGTCGGTTCGCTAAGATATTCAATACTTAGATCGCTTACTTATCGCTAAGATATACAAACATCGTTTGAGCAACATTCCCATGTAGCGAATTGAAGTCAAAGCCTACTGAATTGTTTGTAATGGTATCATATGGTACATATTACTCACAGGTGAAAATATTAGTTTTATTATTTTTGGCTCGGAATTGCTTTTCTTCAGGTACGTAAGAAAGCAGAAAATAATCCAATACTTTTTAGTGTACAAATAAATTTTCAATTTTCGCACCACTGCAATCCGGTGCCCTAACCCATCCAAAACCCCCTCTGTTCCTCATAACTAATCCAGGAAAGATAAATAATAATGCAAATAATAGGATTGCACTTGCCCGATTCTGTATTTTTGCATGGGAAACGTTACTTTGCTTTCTCAAGAGTAAAAACTTTTTAATATTTTTGTGACTATCAAGAAAAGCGAGGAGCTGTCAAGAAAGATTGAAGCATTACTTCAAACGTTTTTAAGGAAGTGTAAATTGTTCGAAGAACATATCTCTATATTACAGAATAAACCTTTATTGAAAATTTGTTTCCAACGTCAATTGCATTGTTTTTAATTTTTTTATATTGTGTAAGAACGAAGTTACATTTATACACTTTTTAAACAAATAAACACATTTCATAAACTAATTTCCTTCTTATTGGAATGGATAGAGAAAGGGTGGGAGTTAACACGTGAAAGTTCTCGCACGGGTACGCTAGTAAATATAAATACGAACAATAGAACATTGGAGGGAAGAGGAACAAGTGAATTTCAAGTAGAAAGAATATAAGGGAAGGTCAACAGAATTGATAGTGGGGAAAATATAAAATATATGTGGTAAATAAAACAGTTAAAAGACACGAGAAACGTTACAATACAATTCCCTGCGCAGACCACACTTCACTGCGCACACCAGGGTCCACTGCACTGCTGTTTATCGTGATGCACACTTCAGAGCTCAGCTTCCACAGCAGACTTCAAACCACTGACTGCTGTTTCACCACTGCACCACTGTTTACCGCAATGCACACCTTACAGCACGTCTTCCACACTGACTGCTTATTCACTGATTACATACACTGACTTACTCTGACACACTAACTTTTTATTGACTGACTGCTACTCACTGACTTCTACTGACTCGCGGCAGCCGCACAGTGTGTGATTTCAGGATGCTAGCCGCTCAAAATTATTTTATCGTAAACTACTCATTTAATTTTGACGAAACTTTGCACACTAAAGGTACGTGATCATCTCTGATGACGGTGAAGCCCGCATGTATAGGGTTATAAGTTCGATTCCAGTTGATTCACAGAAAAAAATGTAAACCTCTTGTATCGTTAAAAAATTCACTCACAAATGTTTGTACGCGAAAAACATGAATCATTAACTATTTACACAATATAAAGTTACAATATTTGTGTTCTATGTTGATGTACTTGGCAACTCTTGAAAATTTTCGAAGCACAGTAACTGTTTCGCTTCATCCGAAATTTCCTGCTATTTTTTTTGATGATTTTCTGATACTGCTGATGAAAGGATCAGATGATACTAAGAGTCTGTGAAACAGATCAGTGTTTGTATTCAGCCTCGAAGATTTTCGGGAGAAACATTCTCTGAAACGTCTGTAGTCTTTGTTACGCGCTTCTTGCGCTTCCTCTGAAAGTTGCCCGATTGGCAGATATTGCTGTCAATTACAACTTCACCATGAACAAAAACTTTATGCACAGATACTGGCATGTAGTACCAATTATAGTGTTTCAAATAAAGTTCTTTTGTGATTTTAACATATGTCCCGAAATTTAACTTATTAATTTCATGGCCACAAGCAAGAGTTTCCAGAATTATTTTAAATCTGTGAATTAAATCTTCATGGATTCCAGTTATAGCAGCACTTAAGAGTTTCGTTTTTGAAAAATCTCCGGGCAGTATTGCCGTCATTACTGTTACCATATCCTTTCTTCGGCCTGTCAATAATTAAACCCATTTCTTTCTGAAATCGCTGGTGGATGTACTTCTTCCTTGCTTCTACAATTTTCTTATCTTCATCACTCCTAACGGCCCAAATTTTTACTTCCAAGCGGTAAGAAATGTGTAGAAGACATTCAAAAAATCTGATCATAGTATGTAAAGGTGATAAGCAAAATTCCAACATACTTGGATTGGTCTGTTTATACTTTGAGCAATCCATAACATTCATTTCTTTAGGTGTTGCACCGCATATGTAACACTTCTGTGATGAAGTATACTGCGATAAACTATTACAGACCTTGCCATCGACCATGGTGCACAGAAGTTTGTGGGTAACTACAATGGTTTTCGTTTCTGCTACGGAAAATGCTGATGGCACTAGTTCCTCTATTTGAGAGCGAACGCTTCCCATTTCCTCCCTCAGATTGATTTTCTTTTACATAACTGACTTTAATAGGACTACAAAATCGAGTTTATGATGATCGTGCATTTTGCCATATAATATTTTTACTTCTTGTGTCTGAGTAGAGCTGTAGTGGCACCAATGATACACTAAAAATGTTTTCGTCAGACTGGTATTCACTATCATAATATATTTGTTTATAGCAGCTCTGATCCGTCGAACCATCACACCCCCTCTTCGAAATTAGCACGCATTGTATTTCATCTGTCTCTATGCTTTCTAGAACATCATACCTCACTGCGCACAATCTAGAAACGGCGAGGTCCAGTAGTGCTTGCAATTTAATTTCTACATACTGCTCTGTGACTTCTACACTTTCCTTTGGAGCATAACATTTTTCTTTGGCCTCTTTCACAACATGATAGGGCGGGTAGAGTTCACAGTCATATTCAAGAGCATTTTCCCTCATTTCCTTGTACTGGTTTGTTGACATATGCAGATCAATCATTGATGCAAGAGCCTGGTCTCCGTTCATACGCCTAGGCTTCCTAGAAACCCTTTTCTAGAGCTTTCAACAATCTTGTAGCACGTTGAGGTGAAGCAAGGGAGAGCTCTGCGACAATTTTTGCTGCATTTCTTTTACCAGAGTCTCTAAGACATTTTTGAGTAGCTGCAACTAATTCGGAGGACGTTGCTGTATCGACGATAGCTTTCACCTGTCTTCGCTTTGCAGCAACACTAGCATCACTAAATAACTTTCTTGGTCGTCCTACTTTTGTTATAGAAGATGAGTTTGGATTAGTGGTTGATGAACCCACACAAGGAAGTTTCTCTTCGAATTCGATTTCTTTTGAAAGCCACAATACGTTCCGTTTCAAAAATTTCTCTTCACACCTTGCCGATGTTTGCCATCGCTCACTAATTTTTGAACACACCTTAGAAATTGCGATTTGAAGTGATTTGCGGATGTCCTCTGAACAATATTCTAAGCCTAGTTGAAGAGTTACATGCTCTAACACCACCTTGTTCCGTGTTTTTACCGTATTTGAGCGCCACACCTCGAAAAGCGCGCGTCGCGAAATGAGCGGCATCGTCACTGAAAATAATATATTACGATTGAAAGAGCAGCTAGGAGCAGCAGGAATGTGATTAAAATCGTGAAGAATAGTCTCAGAAATACATTCATGTTGAGTTTACGGCGGGAAGTCATGGGGATAACTTTATAACTCAAGATAAAGAAATAAAAAAATGAAAATGCAGACATTTTAAGACTTAAAATGAGAGTCATTTTAATATTAATTTTTTTATTTAAATATCTCGGAATTAATACAAAACTAAAGTACAAACCTTACTAAATCCGATTCAGTCCGATTTATCAGTATAACTGCAAAGTAAAGGCGTCAATGCGTGCTTCTTCTACACTCTGCACAAAGCAACTGCACCGGGCTCACGATACCCTGCCTGAAAGGGTAACTTGACCGCTCTGTTTAGGCTATATTTCTTCGGCCAGCGATAAACGAACTGTGCACCCATGTGCTCTCACTACCTAAGAAGGCATTAGTTTCATTAGCTTCCTTTAAATGCTGAGTTGGGAAAAGGGTATTTTGAGCGGCTAGGTTCGTCAAATCTCACACTGTGCGCCGGCAGCGGCGCATTTATACCTCGCGCTCGTCCCGATACACCCGGCACATTCTCCGCGTTTCCCTGCGACTCGCGAATAGTCCGGAACCGTCCAGTTCGGGGGAAAGGGAAGGGGCGCCGGCAGATGACGCAATTCACGCGCAGTGAATCCGGCAGGTGATGCAATATTCGTTACAGTACCATTAGGCAGGGAATATAATTGCGTGGGTGGAAGACGTGGATACTATTGAAATGGACCGAACTCAACGAAAATGGAACTGAAACGGACACAGAACAACGTTTAAGAATGCAGTAACTCTACGAAAGAAAAGTAATAAATCGGGGAACATTTTTATTATTATTCACCATTGTAGGAAGACCAAGTCTTGCATTATTTTTAAAAAAAAATCCTAAATCAGTAATTAAAAGTGAAAATTTGCCATGCATGCGAAGGGAAGGGATTCAGAAAGAATATTATAAAATGATATGGGGGTTTTATGAAATTGTTGTTGTGAAATGGAATATTTGAATATAATATATTGGACATGTTATATCCAAATATTCTATTTGATAACAATTCAGCAGAATACAGATGGAACTGTATTAAACCGAAGCATTGTTTCTGAAAACTGGTAAAGCGAGTTCCCAATTCTGCGTAAGGAAGAAATAAATAATTATCATAGGTAATACCACGAGTGCTTTGGAAATTGTCGATAAATTCACGACTCGCGAAGCGAGAAGGGGATTTACCTGAGAATTTCCAAAGCACAAGTGGTATTTAATAGGACTATTCCGAGTGAAATGATGTCAACAGAGTTCCAAAATCCGCCAAATATTGAAAATAACTGAAAGCGTATGTTGAAATCGGAGGTTATGTTGTAGCACATTGCTGTTTATTGGACATCGACATAGCGATCGATGATCGACGCCTCCTAAGATATGAGAGCCACAGTTTGATTGGCCAGTACAGAGTTTTTGTAACAGACCTAGTATATATGCGTGTGACCTAGAACAAAAAGTACTTTTCGAATGACAATTACGTGGAACAAGAACGCATACCATACACCTCATAATACTTTGACAAGACTTAAGGGGATGGGGCAATAGCAAGATAAGCCACACCAACCACAAGAAGAGTCTCCCTGTTCGTAAATGCTAATATATGGATTTAATCTTGGAAATATTAAGGACTTGTTTCAAAGTTCATATACGTGAAGGATTGAGACAATATCAAGGTAAGCAATGCTTTGATTAACCAAAGATTTTAACATTCTTGGATAGCGGGAAACTTCCAGTGACTAGTGTGGCGTATCTAGTAAGGTTTGGTGCAGCAAACCTTTGTTTTATGTCTGTATTTAATTACAAGCAGAATATTTTTTCACGATTTATTTTAAAAATTAAGAATTATACACATTAACAATATTTACGTGCATTTGTCTTTGTGCAGATTTTATACATTTCTTTTGTTTTTGTCTGCATTAATTGTACTCCTTTTAACATGTTCTATAATACTTTGTTTTAGCAATTTTGATGCATCTTGCGTTGAACTGTTGTCAAATTCCGCTTCTTTCCACCACCACACAAGACGTGATGTAAAGCAGTTTCTGTAAGAACAAAATATATTTTCTGAATGCAGTCATAATAAATCATTCAAGGAGAGAAGTCATTAAAACCCTTTATATATAATCAAAATCTAAACTGCTGGAGAGGTCAGCAAATCCACAAGAGAATTCTAGGCATTGATAGAAAGAAGATGCTAAGGAATCCCCATAGGACAATGTTAAGGTAGTACCCATTACCTTGGGAGAGTCAATTTGTTTCTTATTCCCAACAAATTTAATAAATCACATAAAATTAATAATAATAATAATAATAATAATAATAATAATAATAATAATAATAATAATAATAATAACCGAGCGAAGTGGCTCAGTGCGTAGCGCACTGACTTCGTAATCGGGAGGTCCGGGTTCGATTCCCGGGCCGGCCATCCTGACCGGGGTTTTCGTGGTTTCCCTCGGTCATAAAGGAGAATGCTGGGATGGTTCCAAAAGTCCACTATCACCTATCGCCTCCTAATCCATTCCTATCATCTTTCATCTTCCATACCCTCGGGCTAACAACCATGAGGGATAAAAATCGAATCCAGCTAAATGCTCTTCCCCCCTAAGAATTGTTGCAAGCACCTGCCACCGCGATAATAAATAAAAACTGAGCCACGGTAAATGCAGGATGCTTGCTTGCGTGATCCTAGTCGGCCGATTAACGAAAATAAATAAATAAATAATAATAATAATAATAATAATAATAATAATAATAATAATAATAATAATAATAAGAAGAAGAAGAAGAAGCCCGTCCCCGGACGATCAGATGACCGAGATCGTTAAGGCAGTAGTGCTTAGAGGTCTTGGACCAGATAGCGGGTTCCGAGACCCGTCTCGGACATGGGTGTATTTGAATAAGTAAATATTTTCATACACATTTTTGAGTATTAAAAAAATAGGACATTCCCCTTGATTATTCCCCTTGATTTTAAGTTTTTGGGTAATTTTCTCTTATTTTTAAGCCACTTTCAAAGAATTTTTAGGTCATCAGAATCCGAGCCCTGGTCACAACTCAAGGCGAAACAACATTGCCTTACCAAGGGATACAGCCCAAAAAGCTGATCCCCTTAATGTCACACGTTAATCTCTCCAGGATAAATAGGACTGAGTCTCGGAAGATAACGGGATCATAAATGACCGATACGCATATAATAATAATAATAATAATAATAATAATAATAATAATACTAACAATAACAGACTTTTGTCTGCACAAGAATAAACGTATTGTGCAAATACGTGTCTGCATCTCGTGTACAACTGGAGGCAGCCCTGGAACCCGTAATCTGTGAACACTGCTCTCCTGAGCGACTTTAGAGCATCTGACTCTTTTGCTTGAACCATAAAACCCCACAGTCCACTCAACTTCCTGAAAGTGCACAGCGGTCTGAACAATGCAATGATGCCTCGTTGCACTTGGCGTGACTCAGGCCATCAGAGCTGTTCTTCCGTATGACCACGCAAATGTCGCTACACTTTCATCACCTAGCGGAGAAAAAAAAGGGAGACGAAACGATTTTTTTTAGCTCAGATGCTTCTCTAAGGAATCAGAATCAGATTTTGTATTAAATAAATCTACAACATTGGAGAACCGGCTTCACTTCCTCTACGAAGGAAAGCGTACGAAAGATTTTTTGCGCCCTTGAAAATTCACGGCTTCGATTGGGTTTGAACCCGCAGTCTCTAAAGACGGTTTTTCAAGATTCCAAAATTGTTTGAGGATATAGGAATTAAAAATATCGCATTTTTACTTTCCCGTATATACGTAGTATAGGGAAAGTTATGTAATGCTGCGGGAAATCGATTTCGAGATTTCAACGGAAATACACTTTTTGGGGTCCCCTGATACTAAAAAGTGTTGTTTTTTTTCTTCAAAACGTCCGTCCGTCTGTGAACACTATTAGCGCTCAAATCATACTATGACTTTTTCCAAAAAGGATATTCCCCGGTCTATCTGGCTCCACTCGACACGCCGCGATTTTGTAAAACTTTCTTCAAAATTTGGGGGTACTTTACATAACTCCCTTGGGACATTTTTAAAATTTTCTCAAAAACTGCTCAAAATTTTTTCTTTAAATTTCTTGTACGAATAGAGAAAAATACACCTTTAAAGGTAGCATAGATCCGATTTTCACGGATAACTCAGGCACATTCCTAAATTGACCAATGTAGGTGGCGTTGACACAGTACCCACGTCGGGTACGTCGGGTACACCAGTACCCAAAGACATTTTTAACTTAATACGCCATAATTTTCTTTCGCTACGTACACTGATGACATCTTTAAGTGAACAATTGAATTACCATGTAAATCGCGCTGCAGTCTGATATGAGCTTAGAATTACCGTATTTTAAAAAATACATTTGCGAAAACCTACGAACTGTATCGCCACGAAACTTATTGACCTTGAATTTCAAGTAAATATAAAGAAAACAAAACTGTGAGTAATGCTATAAAACGAATGAATCGACTTCGCACTTTTCCGTTCTTACGTAAGATTGCAAATAGTATAGGGAAAGTTATGTAATACGGCGGAAAATCGATTTCGAGATTTCAACGGAAATACACGTTTTGGGACCCCTGAAACAAAAAAGTGTTTTTTTTTTCTTTCAAAATGTCCGTCGGTCCGTCTGTGAACACTACTAGCGCCTAAAGCATAATATAACTTTTAAAATGAATGTGTTCAACAACTTATTCTTATTAAACTTAAGTAACACCTTATTCACATAAACATACAAAAGTTGACTTTTAATGTTAGATTCGCATACAAAACAATTAATGGATCAATTACAGAAGTAGAAGTGAACACAAATTATACTGAATTTGTGAAGTTTTAATATCTTCAAAAATTAGGGGAGAAAAATATGGAAATGTTAAGGAAATCCGGGGAAAAATCAAATGTAGTTGTAAAAGATCTTGCGACAGAATTTTCGGAAGTAATTGGAACGACTCGCATTTTTGCTATCTCGCACTTACTAAAGAAGTGGAGAAAATATTGTAATCGTGCGCAAGGAAACGGCGAATTTTCGACATAAAAACTCATTGCCGGGTCTCGGTAAAGAAAAGGTGAATAGATCCAGTTTCAAAATTTAAAAAAATCTTCTAATACGTGGTCGGCAGAATCCATGTTTTGTGCGTCTTTTTACCGAAAAGAAGGCGATTGACGGCAAAAGGGCTGTCTGTCCATCTGTGCACAACGCTAGCGCATAAACAGTCCAGACGATTTTCTCCAAACTCGATATTCCCCAACCGTTCTAGCTGATGTCGCGGATCCTGCGATTTGAAACCAATATTTTAATTTTTGGGGGTACCTAACATGAAACCCCTGGGACGTTTTTAAATTTCAAGAAAATGACTCCATATGTTGACTAAATTTTGTTGTTGCAAAGAACGTTTAAGAGAATAGTGTAGGTCTAATTTTCGTTGACATTCCTGATTTTTCTAAAATTGGAAAAATGATTTTTAAAACTTCAAAATTTGAGATAGAGACGTTTGTTTCAGACGAAGTCTGTTGTACAAAATTAGTTCTAAAAAAAGGTCATGTACAATAAGAAATGAGTAGTTTTTGTTATTTCCTATTGAAATGTACGAATATTTCCTAAAAAATCGCTCCAAAATTTTACTTTCCCGTACACATGCGTACATACGGAGTAATATAAAAAAAACAGCGGATTTTCGGCCGAAACATTGCCGGGCCCTGATAACGAAGAAGTAAATAAATAGTTGCTAAATTAAGAAAAAAATCCTCTAACACGTCGTGTTGCTAGAATCCCTGTTTTGTGAGTCCTTGACACCCAAAACCAATTGACGACCAAACGTCCGTCCGTCCGTCCTAAACCATGCGTAGGCTTTTCCCCAAATTGAAGAAGCCCCTGTCCATCTGCCTCGAGTCAAAGCTTTGAGATTTTTTAAAACATTCTCTAAAATTTAGGGATACTTTACATGAAGCCCTCCGGACACTCAAACTTTTCTCAAAAACTGCTCCAATTTCTTGTAAGAATAAACACATAAAATTGGCAAAGGTCCGATCTTCACCGTTAACTCCAAAGTTTCAAAAATTTGAAAAGTATGATTTTTTTTCGGTGTCATCCTGCAACTACAAAATTGAAGATAAAAGTTTTTCCATCAAATTAAATTTGTTGTCCACAATTAGTTATTTCATTAATGTCATAAACATTTCTTTGAAATTTTTATTGAAAATTGAAATATTTCTTTGAAATGAAAATTTTTGAACATTTTTTTGAAGTTTTCGCGCAATATTGCGTGAAATATTTGCAATTTCAAAAAATACAAAAACCAGATTTTCTCAAAAACAGCTGAATTTTTTTTATTTAAACCTTTGGTAGGGATAGTGCAAATGTACTGTACAAGATGACATACACACCATATTGGTCTATTCTTTTGTTTGTTTGTTTAAAAAAAAAATACCAAAATGAAATATTTTTGACTCGTTTCCCGTCGTTAATATTTACATGAGCGGCAATTTGTTCACATTATTATATTTATGAGTACACGTGCTTTAAATTATGTAAAATAAAGTTTCTCGAAAACTCAACCGTATTTTGTGAAACTAGCCAAGAAGTCCGCATTTTCAGAAGAGCTCAAACGCCATTTTCTCAAAAACGGCTCCAAATATTTTCCTCCAACTTTTCGAGCACATAATGCAAATTGCACACTTTAATATGACGTAAAGTTCATTTCGGGATATTTTTTTATTTTCTCAAAAATTACACAAATGTTATTTATTTGAAAGATTTTTCACGCCGATAATACGCACATTTCCAGCAATTTGGAAACACACAATATTTGTGACTAAAATACTTCAAATGAAGTTTTTCGAAAACTTAAAACTTTTCTGGGGAAAAGAGCTTGAAATTTTGAATTTACAGTAGCACTTAAACGCCATTTTCTTAAGAACGGTTCCAACGGCTTCAAATATAATTCCAATTGAGGACGAGGTTTTACTGTTCTTTAATATTCTTAAAGTAATATTTCCGTTTTACTATTAAGAAACCGAAAAATTAAGAAAAGTTTTAAAAAATGTACTTTGGGCAAAATATGGCAGCTGGCAAGAGAATATGGCAAGTCCGAATAGCTAACCAAGGCCAAAAGAAATAGAAAATTAATACGGGAAAGTCTCTGCTATTCTGTAGCACCACTTGTTAGGGCATAACGACGAACGTAGGAGGGGAGAGGGCTTGAACGAACTTTCAATTATTATTTTCAGAATTGTAATAGTATGAATTTGAATAACATCTAATTGTCAACTGAATTACAAAACGAACATCTATCTGCGAACGCTATTAGAATAGGGAAGAAGTAGATTTTTGATGAGCATTGAACAATTATTTGAATATTAGGAAGTGTCGCACGGTGTTGCCCACTCGATTCGAATTACAGGAAACAAATTTGCGTACGCGGAACAACTTTAATATTCGACGAACCGGGAATAAATTAGCAAAATTGCAGTTGACATTTTTTAAAGTTGGATTAAGTTTTCACTTTTACGTTCGTTAAGTGTACAAATACCGATTTTCAAATGAATGTGACCCAGGACTTATTCTCATTGAATTTAACTATTCTTTATTCTCATATACACTTTATTTTCATAAACATACAAAACAGTAATGATTATATAGGTTCCTTATATAGGAGCCTTTAATGATTATATAGGTTCACATACAAAATGATCAATAGAGCAATTGCAGAAGTAGAAGTAAACACAAATTAGATTGAGTTTGTGGGGTTTTAATCTCTCCAAAAATTAGGGGAGAAAAATATGGAAGGGTTAAGCAAGCTCGGAGAAGAATCGAATGTAGTTGTAGAAGATTTTGCAACAGAGTTTTCGGAAGTAACTGAGAATGATTTTATATTAGGATTAGATAATAACCCTGAAGAAAGCTTACAGGTGATCTTTGTGTATTATTGCGCATATTAGCAAAATTTGTAAAACAAATGTAGCTGTACTAAATTAACTATTCGCATAATTAATTCAAGTATTTTTACGGCGATTATTATTTTGAAATCGTAATATTACGAGTTCATATCCTGTGAGGTAAAATACAAGGCCATTGGGTGTTGGGAATTTTTGAAGGCTAGTATAACATTATCAGTTACTACGATTCATTGGTAAGTCCAATGACAGATTCTGTAAGAGCAAATCTGAACAAAGCTCCGCATGAAAGAATTTTTCAACAAATGAAAATACTTTTAAAAAAGTTTACAGAGTCCTCTTTCAACTAGTTCATTAATATTTGTCAGAATTTTAGAATCATTTCAATAGCTGTCCAATGTTGGTAAATCGTATTGTGAATATTTATACAAGTTATCAGAATCAAGTCATAAGATTCATTGCAATAATAATAAAAAAATAAATGAGATTTTTAATATGGTGTAAGTACTATTCATCTGAAAATGTACAATGAACAATTGATTATCGTTCGGCGAGCCATACGAGTATTTCCATGTCAAGCGTTTTCAAACAGCCCGTGCGCCATGCACTCTGTTCCCGTTTCTTAGCGGAGAGACTTGCGCCCACTTGCGCCTTCCAGGCGTCACCCTCGGGAGAAAAGTCGTAAAAAAAGTATAGAAAAGGAAGTGGTGTGACGTAGCCGGCCGCCAAGACTATGAGAGCTATCCGTATAGAACAAACAATAAAAAAGGAATGGCAATTGGAACAGGAGTCCACTTTTTCGTTATCAGGGCCTGGCAATAAGGGATTTTCTGCCGAAAATTCGCCGTTTTTCAGCGCACGATTACAATACTTTCTCTTCTTACAAAGTTCAAGAAAGTAATAAAAAACCGGTGACAGTAATAAAAAACCGGTGACATGACATCTTCCGAACTCATTATTTTAGAACAAAAATTATATGAATTCACATTCTCATCAATTTAAATAATTTTGAATCTAAAATTAAGTGCAAATATCAGAAGCAGGTGAGTGAGTAGTTGCCTGATGTCCCACCATTCTTTTGTGCTTCATCCACTCTTGATACATTTGAAATACCTAGTTTATTCAAGTCGATCAGAGCAACAGTGATGGGCTGTATTGTGTTGGAGCATTGGTTAGTGTTAAGAGTGAGAAATCCCAATTGCAGTAATTATCGCTATGAGCATGGTGTACACTGTGTGACCCACAGAGCTTATTTTTTATACACAGCACTCTATTGGCACAGGGTGGCAAATTGGTCCAAATGATTATTTGAGTGCAGTAACCCCCACCTCATTCCTACACAAAGATAGGCCTGGATTCTCAAGAAATGTTGAGATGAGCACACCTGGACACTGGTTTCTTGACATGGAAGGCAGAGTAAAAACAAATCCCAACCTTAATCTGCAAATGTAATATATTATGTAAAATTGTATGTATACATTATACAATTGGTTTCATAAATTAAAAAATTCAAACTCTGGTAATTAGAAATTTCTGTAATTTTAGTTTAGAACACAGAATTTATTAGAAGAATTCAACACCGAGCTTAAACAATTATAAAATGAGCACCAAGGGCAATTTTAAGAAAGAATACCTATATAAAAGTGTCACAGAACAAGAAGAAAAAATATATTAATCAAGCTCCATTCAAATTATATGTTGAAAAACCCATTACTAAGAACGTGTAAAAATGAGAATTTAACGAAAACAAAAACAAAGAACATTATGTACACATTCTTCAATTACATCTTCAGCATGATCCAGTTGAACAGAAGAGCCCTTGGTTACTTAAAAGCCAGCACACCTATGTTTGATGCATATAAACATGGATTTGATTCCTGTTGAGAATACTAGTTTTAGGTATTACACCATCCTAATGGCAATCAGGGGAACAAAACCCAATTTAGAGGTATATATAAGCCATGCTAAGCATAAAGGTCACATCTACACTTTTTGGCCAAATTGAGTTACTATTTTTTTGTAATTCTCTGTAATTTGTAATTTGTTCTACTAAATGCGAAGGATTAATACTAATCATATTATGGATGGAAAGTATTAAACTAGTGGTGCAACAGAATAGCACAGACTTTCCTATATTAGTTTTCTATTTCCTTTGGTCTTGGCTGGCTATTCGGACTTGCCACATACTCTTGCCAGTTGTCATCTATTGGCACCCAAAGTACATTTTTTTGACATTTTCTCAATTTTTCGGTTTTCTCATAGAAGAATTGAAATATTAATTTAGGTATATTAAAGAACAGTAAAAAATCATCCTAAATGGCAATTTTGTTTGAAAACTTTGGAGCCATTTTCATGAAAAAGGCGTTTACACTCTACTGTAAAAGTGAAATTTTAAGCACTTTTTCGAAAGCTCAAAAATGTTCTGTGAGAAACTCTATTTGAAGTCATTTAAGCACATTAACTCACAAATACATTAGTGTTTACAATTGCTGGAAATGTGCATAATATTGTCAGAAAAGACCTTTCAAAAAAATTGTGTAATTTTGTATAATTAAAAAAACAAACAAATGAATATGAAAATTAATTTTATGTCATCTTCAACAGTGCACTATCTAGCAGATACCACTATTCATATGAACAGTTTGAAGAAACAATTTGGAACTGTTTTTGAGCTATTTTTTCAGAAAACTTGTACAGCACTAGCACATGTACTTATAAATATAATATTGTAAACAAATCGCTGTTAATATAAAAACTAACAACATAAGAGACCAGTCCAAAAAATTACATTTTTGTAATTTTTGAAAAAACAACAGAATAGAGCAACATGGTGTTTATGTCATCTTATAGAGAGCATTTAGCACTATCCCTACCAAAAGTTTACTGAAAAAGCTTGGGGCCGATTTTGAAACAATCTTGTTTTTGTAATGATTTAAAATTGCGAATATTGCATGCAATATTGCTTGATAATTACTAAATTTTTCAAAAAACTTACGTAACCTTAACGTTGGAACTAATTACGAACAACAAATTTTATATGGAAAAAAATCTATCTTCCATTTTGTAGTTGTTGTAAGAAATGAAAAAAATTGCCACAATTGAAAATTCAGCGTTTTTCTATGAAAATCGGGTATACACCACCTTTATAACTGTATTTAACGCTATTTTTACAAGAAATTAAAAAGAAAAAAATTGGAACCATTTTTGAGAAAATTTTGAAAATGCCACAGGGGACTCATGTAAAGTTTTTAAGAGATTTTATTAAATTTTAAAGAACGGTTTTCAAAAACTTATAGCTTCAACAAGAGCCAGAAGGACAGGGGTTTCTTCAATTTGGAAAAATCCTTCATATGGTTTAGGCGTTAGTGGTGTTCTCAGACGGACAGACAGATGGAGGTTTTGAAGAAAAAATAGAATATGCTTCTTTTATGCAGGTGACTAAGCTTATTTAGTGGCAAGTGACAAATAGTAAGCATAAAAGGGATATTTACTGCAAGTCTTTATCAAATTTTTACAAAATAATAGCAATGAATGGAGTACTTCAAGTCAGGGATCAACATAGGGATATTGTTAAACTTTACACCTTGATTTCTGATTTTGAGCTCAGATGCAGGTACGTCCTTTGTGCTTACCACAGCAATATGGTAATAGAATTTCATCTGCTGATTGCATAAAATATTTCACAAAACGGATGGCAAGTCTAATCTCTATTTCGAGCCTTATCTGAAGGAGCAATAAATTGCAGTGTAACTGAACTCAACTAGTTGGTTATATTTCTTAATACAATCAACGCTGATTATAGTGAACTCAAATATATTGATCTTCGGGTTGTAGTGAACACAAATACACACTAGAAGATTTTTTTTTTTTAAAACTCTGAACATTGATTATAGTGAATTTAGGAAATTCAACTTCCAGAAAAGTGTGCTTTGCCTCAGCAACATACAAATTCCAATAACACTAGATAGCCTGGAGAAGAAGGAAAAACCCAAACAGATTTGGTGAGACAAGCTCATCTTTAGCCAGGGCCAGTGATGGGTCCAGGACAAGGGGGCAGGGGGTGGTGGCAGCGGCAGCAGACACTGGAGAGTGGAAACTTACTGATGATTTTGTGCCACCCTTTTTCACTATGGAAACTAAAGGGTTTGCAGGTAGAGGATCTCGACAGATATTTTTTATTATTTACTATCACACTATCGATATTTACTATCATTTATGTCGAGTGAAGAAAGGACTTCAGAGAGTATTGTAGAATGTCAACACAGGAACAAGGTGCAGCCTGTGAAGGAAAAATATTTGCAGTGAGAAGGCCGTGTTCAGCAATCATGTCGAAGCCTAAGTTGTTTTTTTAATTTAATTTTATTTTTTATTGTTACTTTTTGTAAGAGAAGGCAGATATTGTTGATATCCAGGGTTAACTTTCACAATATTAATAAAATGTGTATTTTATTTTGGGAATCTTGGAAATAATGAAGAAAACATTTCGCTCCTCCAAGGTTCACTATAACCAGAGTTGACTGTACTTCACCTCTTCATTTGAATTTTGTATCAATTAGGTTACTTCATAAAGAACACAATAAAAACTTACATAAAATCAGCACATGCCTCTGGAGGTCTGTCTTTATCAAATAATGATGCTTTTCCCTGGGCCCCATAAAATCGATGGCCTGTACTTCGGCTGAAAGCTCTTGTCCAAGGAGCTGTAAAATGCAAAGGAAAAATTCAGAGAACCGTAATACTGGGCAGTAATATATACACAGATATGGAAAGATATATTTGCAGAACATACCAACAGAGAATCTACTGAAAAATAGCATTTTCAGTTCATATTCATACCTTTTGGAAATATTTATGTGTTTGCGAGTGTGTACACACACACACACACACACACCCAACCCCGTGTGATTGCCGGTTTTTGTAGAATAGCGCCATGGGCCTCCCCCTGTCGTAAGAGGCGACTAAAAGGAGCAGCTGTCCACTGCCCTTTCCCCAAATATCCTTACTTCCCCACCTAGTTTTCCTCCCATCCCACAAGACCCAATAGGTGGACTGAGTAGCTTATGGGATCTTGCTCCCTATCCCTACGAAAATTCCCTTCTCACCTACCTTCCAATTCCATTTCTGCTGGTGGAAGCATATAAAACGCTAAGAGAAGGTCACCCCGAAAATAAACCAGTGATGGGTATGAGTGAGCCTCAAAACTTACTACCCCAAGCGAGTCGAGCGTTGACGCCGAATCTCGCCACCGATTCTGATCGGGTGAAAGCCCCGATAGTCGGTGCCGGCTCCATGGATTTTGAGGGGAGCCAAGCTCACAAGAGTGTTTGGGAAGAGAATAGGAGAGTGAAGTTTCTGGAGTTGGGGAAGAAGATGGGGGATCTGCATTTTGTCCTGCCAAGGAATAATGTCCACGGGGTGGTGGTCCAAGCGTATGGTGAGTTCCATCCAAACAGACTTTGATGAGATGGTAGACATGGAGGAGTCACTATCTGTAATTAACCCGAAGACAGTTGAGGCGGAGACGCAGACTTCACCGCAGACATGGGGTGTTGACCCGAATACTGATGGTTATGGAGGGCCCTCGACAGCAGCGGCAGAGTTGCAGCCGGCAGTGAACTATGCAATTGACCCGAAGACGGTTGAGGCGCGGACGCGGACTTCGCCGCTGACGTCGGGTATTGACCGGAATTCTGATGATTGTGGTAGGTCCTCGGCGGCGGCGGAGTTGAGGACCGCAGTGAACGATGTGATTGGCCCGAGGTTGGTGGAGGCGGAGACGCAGACAACTGATATTGGCCCGAATGCTGATGATTATGGTGGGCCCTCGACAGCGGCAGCGGAGTTGCGGACCGAAGCAGGCGGTGGACGAACAACGTCGAGGAAAGAGAGACCGATGAAATCTACGAGAGTGGCACAGAAGAAGCGAACAGAGTCGGTGCAGGGAAGGAACATACAACATGAAGTTCCTCAGGCACTGAACAAACCGTATGATGAGACACCATGCTAAAATCATGAGCAGGTAATGGATTGGCATGTCGTAGGGAAGAGACCGAGGCCGTCGAAGCCGCACTCTTATCGCCCCGATTTTGTTATTAGGCAAATGATGGAGGCCCTTCGTATGCTGACATTCTAAGGCAGATCAAGAGCAACCTATCTGAAAGCTGCTGGTGAGAACGTTGCAAAGGTGAGGAAGTGTGCACCCGGATACCTGCTGCTGGAGTTGCGGAAATCTGCAGCAGCCTCCGAGATATCTGAAGCTATATCCAGAAAACTGGGTGAGTTAGCAAGAGTAACGAAGCGGAAAGACGAAATGACGAAGCGGAGAAGACGGCCACTTACGTCAGGCTTGCAAAAGCGCTGAGGCGAGGTGAGTGCTCTGCAAAGATAAAGAGAAACCACCCGACGGGGAGTTTCACGTGTCCGGCGTACCAAGTAGCGGTGAAGGCAATGGATAACAGAAAATGAGAGTCCTCCAGAAAAATTTAAATCATTGTGAGGCGGCCCAGGACCTTCTCACCCAGATGGTGCGCGAGATGAATATAGATGTTGCGATACTCTGCGAGCAGTACAGGAATATTGTCGGTCTTCAATCCTGGGTTTCGGATGCGACTAACCGAGCTGTTGTATGGATATGTGGGAATAGTCCAGTCCAGGATGTTATGCAAGTCCCAGGGGATGGATTCACCTGGATCAAGACCTGGTTCGGTGTATATTTCTATAGTATTTATGCTGCACCCAGTGTATCGCTTGAGGACTTCGAGGAATTACTTGATCGCTTAATAGATGACGCGAGAGAACGAAGGCCTCTTATTATTGCTGGGGGTTTTAATGCATGGGCCACGGAGTGGGGCAGCAGAGAAACGAATCGACGCGGGGTGGCTCTCCTGGATAGCCTTGACAGTTTGGATGTCTGCCTCTGCAACACGGGAACCTGTCCGATCTTTGTAATGAATGGTCGCAGCTCGGTCGTTGACCTAACTTTCGTTTGTAAAAACCTTGCTAGACGGATTGTATCATGGGAGGTTAGTGCACATTATACACATAATGACCACCAAGCTATTGTCTATGAAGAGAAAGAGCAGTGCAAGTTGAGTCCAGCAAGGGGTAGAAGGAAAGCTGTTTGGAACCTAAGGACGTTCGATCGTGATTCCTTCACTGCCATGATGGAGGGCAACTCTGAAGATATGGTAGAAACCGTAATGAACCGGGTATTTGACGCTTTTGATGCGTTAATGACAAAAGGTCCAAGGAGAGAACGCCGTCCTCCAGTGTACTGGTGGACTGACGAGATCGCGGAACTTCGCAGAGAATGCCACCGAACACGTAGATTGGCACTTTCTCAAGGAGCAACATATGGACGCCAGAAGAGCTTTCACCAAAGCCATTAAGATTAGTAAGTGTCGTTGTTGGAGAGAGCTAGGTGCGGAGGTGGATGCTGACCCCTGGGGGCGCCCGTGTAAGCTGATAACGGCCAGACTCAGGGGTATGTCCAGGCCACCACCCACTTGCCCGGTTTTCTTGGTAAAAGCTACCTTGGTTGAAGCTACCTTGTTTCCTCGCCAGGTAGATATGATACAACCTTAGGATCGTCTTGAATATCTAAGCGAGGTTCCGGCACTCACGTTGGATGTACTTTCCAGAGCTTGCGGCAAGGTCCAAGATTGCAAAGTCCCCGGATTAGATGGGGTACCAAATGTAGCTATTAAGACCGCTATTAAGGCTCAAGAACGGAAGGCCAGAAGGCGCAAGAACTATTGGATTCGCTGACGATTGCAATTGTAGTAGTCGGCAAATACACCGAAGAAGTCACGCAGGTTGCCTACGAGGCTGTGTCGGAGATCCGGCGGTGGCTTACGTCGGTGGGACCAGTCGTCGGTGGTCTACAGATGGCCGAACATAACACAGAGGCTGTGCTGGTGACGGGCAGAAGAGTGAGAGAATATTACTCTTAATGTAGGAGGTTGCAAAATATCCTCGCAGCTGTCACTGAGATATTTAGGAGTACATATTGACGCGAGACTGCGCTTCGACGAGCACCTGCACCAAGTCTCCGAGTCTCGTATGGCATCGGCATTGGCACGCATTATGCATAATGTAGGGGGTCCTAGGCAAAGAAGCCGGAGGCTGCTAACTAGCGTAGTAAATTCCATTCTTCTCTACGCAGCCCCCATTTGGGCTGATACCATGGACATGCAGTCATACGCCTGTGGACTAAGTCGGCACACAGAAGGTCCGCCATGCGAGTTGCTCGAGCGTTTCGCACTGTATCCTATGATGCTGTGTGTGTGTTAGCAGATACGCCTCCTATCAACCTCATTGCGCAGGAGAGAGCTAGACTCTACTTGCGCAAGCGGGAGGGGGTTTCAAACTGGAATACCATCACGAAAGAAGAGAGGGGGTGACAATGGACCAATGGCAACGACGATGGGAGCAATCATCAACTGGGCGATGGACATTTCGGGTCATTCCAGACATCATGACGTGGATCCAAACGGAACATGGAGATTAGAACGCAATTACTGACAGGGCATTTGTTACCGAGAGTATCAGATCCGATTCCGGTTGGACGATAGCTCATGCCCAACGTATTTCCCGGTGATTGAGGATGCAGAACACGTGTTCTTTCATTGTCCACGCTTCGTAGTGGAAAGGGAGGAACTCCACAGACTCCTCCAAGAGGTAGTGGCCCGAGACCATCGTCACTAGGATGCTGACACAAGAGTATTGGAGTGTGGTAGCCACCTATGCCGCAAAGGTCCTGAAGACGCTCCGCTCCGAGGAGCAGTTACGAAGAAGTGTCCCGTAATATGTTGGTGAAGTGCGAAAAGCCCATCCATTTTTCTCGCGATGCAATGCCTGCCGGCGGTTCCGCGGGAAGAAATAGGAGGAAAGGGAGGGTTTTTAGTGGGTAGGTATAGGTTAGCTATGAATCCCACACGCTGCGGGTTGCGGGCCCCGCAGTGTCTTTAGAAGATTTTCCCCTGCCCCCGTAACCCCCCCCCCCCATACACACCACACCCCTCACACACCACACCCCTCACACACACACACACCACACCCCTCACACACACACACACCTAATTTCTGGCGCATGATTACAATACTTTCTCTTTGTACAATATATTATGAGAAAATAAAATACGTACCTTGAGTAGCTTTGATGAATAATACTCCTGCAGGAATAAAGAACTTTTCTTCATCTAAAGTGAATATTGTTCTAGGGAAGCTTCCAGCACCTCGTATTACTCTTGATTCTAGTCTAAAGCATTATAAAACATAATTCAACTTACAGAACTACTATGTCTTCCACAAAAACACAAACACTTCCATTCACAGTTGTGTTTACCTCTGGAAAACGTTGTCTATATCCTCAAGATCGTACAATGTCTTCACACGAAGTGGAATAAGATCTGTTCGACTTGGTTTGAAGTGAGCTTTTGCATATTTGTGGCAAAATAAATGTCTGAAATGACATTAAGTAACATTAGCCCTTTAAATTTATTTAAATTAGACAATTAACAATATTTAGTACATTTATAATCTGACCTTTCAGTAAGGTGCCGATTGAAAACTGGGACACCACCAAGCATAAATGCATCAATGATGTGCAAGCATTTCATTTTGCGTTGGCCCCTTCCATCTCTCTCCAAAACCATTTCTGCGTATATAAATGTGTCAGGACTCAACTCTATATTTCCATCGACCTTTTGCCATTTACTGTTTTCCCAACAGAACACCCTATTTCTACCCATTCCTGAATGAAAATAAAATTGAACAATAAAACAATAAATTAGTAGATTTAAATATCAATATTATCTTTCTGGTAATATCAAACATTGCACCTAGTTTTTGATTAATTCCAAGTAACACATTTCTAATTATTTCATAAACAATTATTTTACAATAAATAAGAGTTCAATGCTTCATCAATTTAATGTTCTAATAATACAGGAAGAAAATACCTAAATAGAAGGTACAAGATTTTGTTTCTCGAGAGCTTCCTAAAACAACACAGTGCCAGTCATAAATAGATTTGAAGGCATGTTCTATCATGCTTGATTGTAAATCCTTCTGCTGCCCTTGTAGAACTGTCATATCTGCAAAATATTTGTTTAAGATAAAAGTAACATCTATTGCAGAAGACAATAATATTGCAATACAATATAATTATTAAAGGGAAAGAATGTGAGAAATGTAATTAAAATTTTAAGTATACTACAATTCTCAAATTGAAGGTATGGAGTTTACTTTTGAAGAAAATACAATTTAATCCAATATTGAACTTTTCTACAATACTTTGACGCATATCTTGCATATTAAATGCAATGTATTGGGATCCCATCTAAAACAAGTTCATATTTACTTGCATACCTGGAAATTTCTGATCAAATTTCTCTGTTATTAATACATTCAAAGAACAAAAGAAACCCCCGAGTTAGAATCAAGCAAATGAATGTAGATAAACTATTGAGAATGAAAGTTTTGAAAATTTTGGGCATGCATTTTGGGTGAAAATGTGTAAAGTCTGTACTAAAGTATATTAACAAAGTCAAATTCTTGTACTAGAAGTATTCATAATTTTTACTGAAATGAATCCTTCCTCCTAATCCCATAAACAAAAAAACAGTAGAACCTTGGACTGTGAGTAATTTGGTTTGTGGGCATTTTGCATGACAAGCAAAAATTTTGAAGATATTTTACCTGAATATATGAGCGATGCTTTGCAATACGAGTAGTATTTGTTAACCTACCCCTCCTACTCCTACAACGGAATTGTGCGCATAGCCATTTTCTCAAACTGAGTTTTATTATTCTATAAACTTTGGACCACACATGAGAGAAATTTAACAAAGGAAGACTTTTCCCCAATCTTTCTGCCTGAAAAATTGTTTCTCCTTCACACTGTTGAAGGGTAAGTGAGGGAAGAGTCTTGTCTTGCTCTTGACGGTACACTCCTTTCAAGTTCCCAGATTTGCAAGGACACATTCCTTGAAGGCAACTACCCCTCTGCCCAAACAGTAGTGTGAGGACATCTTCATAACTCCTGTCACAAGACCTATCCTCTAGGTCTGTATGAACCAATAATTTGTTTTGTGAAGAAATCACTTGTATTTCAATTATTTCTTACATGAAAATTAACTTTTATCACAATGTTTTGTATTACAAGCATGAATGGATGGTGCTCACAAGATAAGGTTCTTCTTTACTATTTTCTTCAATTCTACAAACTGGAGATTGTATACATGAATGAGTAGCTTTTCTCTGAGAATTTGGAAGATGAAGTGATCCTAAAAAACATCTGCAACCTGCAAGTATTAATTCAACAAATTTCTCCTCACTCTTTCATAAAATAAAATAATCACTTCTCAATATTAATATCTTAATATATCTTTCTCTTATTATTGGCAGGTTACACAAATTCAATATTGCACCCTTTTATTGAATGTAACCTTGTAGGGACATTGTAACAATAATGTTAAGTAATAAAGCTGCCCTATCTTATCTCTCTCCTATTCATCCAACAATGAAATTTTCAGAATTATTTCTCAAATATCCACCGCTACATTGTAAGGCAACCCCGTGTATAGCAGTAAAATTAAATCATCATAGGAAATACCAAGTGCTTTGGATATTGTCGATAAATCCATAACTCACAAAATGAGGAGGGGATTTATCAAAGAATTTCCACATTCCAAAGAAAGCACGTGTAGTTTTTAATAGGATTATTCCATGAACGAAAATATGTCCAACAGAGTTCCAAAGTGCGCCAAATATTGAACAAAACTGGAAGCTACGTTTTAAAATCAAAGAGGTTATGTTACAGTACATATACACAGTTTATTAGACAATGACAAAGCTATTAAAGTATTCTGCCTCCTAAGGTAGATGAGTTTATGATTGGCAAGTAGGGAGATGCACTAAGAAAAATCGGATAGAAAAAGTGATAAACATATTGAGATACTCCGCTCTGATTAGGGCATTTTGTACAACTAGTTAAGCCCTATTGGTTTTAATTTCACAAGTGGAATAGTCATAATAAAAGTTCGTACAAGATTGGGATATTCAATTTTTCTTTCATATTATATTTAAATAGTACTTTTAAAAGAGAAAACCTACTTGGGCAAATTTCAATGAAGGTTTTTCAGATTAGTTGAAAGAAAATACATCAATTCATCGAGAATACAAATTGTAGAATAGAATGAAAAGGGAATTAATATTCGGATTTTCAGTAGTAAGTATGTAATTAAAATAACATTAATTGTCATATCCTTTTGGTCCATTCCTCATTCCTGAGAATTTTTCTTGTGGCTCAAAGTTGGTGGGGCAGCTGTATATATTTCATTAACTTCAAGCAGAAATCGTGCAAAAACGACTCGTTAATAATAATTTAAAAAAAAATACGTAACCTTTTTTCCCCCAATGAACTGATTTTTTAGAACAGATCTGTATCTTCAATTTTGTAGTTTTCAAATACTAAGTTTTTACAATTTTCAAAACATGGAGAGTTGAAAGAAACATGAGATCTGCACCAATCTTTTAAGCACTCCTTATTCTATACTTGGGAAAAATTTGGAGCAGTTTTTGAGAAAATAATTTTTTTGATTTTGCGTAAATTTCATGCACAAATTAGGCAAAACCTATTAGTTTTTTCAAAAAAAAATTGTAAATGCCTTTTTTTAAGGGCTGATTTTTAGAATAATTTGTTTAAGGCAAAATCTTCAATTTTGTAATATTTATTCCTTAATTTTTGCAATTTTCAAAACTACAGACAGTTCACTTACCATCCTTAATACATACATAAAAAGAGAAAATTTTCAGAAAAAATTCGTGAAGAAAACATTTTTCTTAAATATTATTCCTAAAAAAATCAGCATCAAAATAATAATTAAAAAAAATCCTCATTAATGAAGAAATGATGGAGAAGAATTTAAATAAACAAATTGTGAGATTTTGAAGTAAAAAAGTGTTTATAAAAATTAAAAATTGCTTACATTTCACACAAAATTACATGAAAGCCACTCAAATTTTCGTAAAATTCTACAAGACCTTACTTCAAAATCTGTGAATGAAGAAAAAAAAAAAACAAATATATTTTAGTTGTAAGATTAAATGTTGTAAGAAATTAAGAAATTCACAATCATCCCAATGTGTTACACTGCGTTATGCATGGTAAGCCCTGATATCACGTATGGTTCCATTCTCCCCATCTTCCACCCCACCCGTTTTAGAGCAGCTGTGCAAACTGCCAATATCAATAAGGGAAAGTCAAATGAGGGTTGCAAAAGTAATAGAAATGCTTCCATAATAAAGGTTTTAATTGTGGCCCTTGAAACATTGCAAGTTGGACACTCCTGTGTTACAGGAAGTAATTTTCTTTATAGAGGGGCAAGATTTATTAACTTTTTCATTACCAGGGCCTGGAAATAAGAGTTATCTGTCGAAAATTCAGTTTTTTCCTGCAGCATCACCATATTTTCTCTATATTGGTTAAGGAGTAGTGAGAAAGGAAAAGAAGTGTAATGATTTAAAGATTTAACTAGAATCCGAGCAATAACATTGTATAATAGGAAGATAATTTACAACAGATATGTACTACATACACACTACTTACTAAAGTTTGTATGAACGTGTGTGCGTGCGTGTGTAAAGGATCATATCAAGAAATCCTACTATCTATCTTCACTCAAAAATGTATGCCACACAAATAATTGTACTTGTAATATTGCAATTAAAATGACACTCAAAAATACACATATACATATTTTGTATTTTGAAAATGATGAAATGAACAAATGGAAGTAGAGCTTTCTTTCATGTCATTCTATTAATTTTAAGATATTAATAAAATGAACTGTCTAACGTGATTAAGTGATTATAGTCTGGCACTTGCTGCCTTTCACTGAAAGCAAAATCATGAAATTTAATTGAGTAGAAAGCTCTTATTTTTTTCTAAACGAAAATCCTGAGAGTTTTAAATACATTGAGGAATAGCTCACCTAATAAAAGAAATATCCATCTTTAAGAAATGTAGTTGTAGGAGGGCATTAAAAATATTTGACCTTTCTCAACTTTTGAAATTCCAGTAATAGGCAAGTTGGACCTACATCATATCAATGGCTAAGAATACACCTGTTGTGTGACCAGAAATCCTCGAATCAAAAAAATTAAGCTTGAAAATTTGTAAAGGTGCTGTTACATATGCAATGATATGTTTGGTTTCTTGGAAAAAGCATGATCCCTCTTATATGGACATAGATGCTTTGCGCACTAGGTAGATTTGGAAAAAAGGTCTCCAAAAATGTGGACATAAAATGTTTGTGCATGAAGCTATAAAAATTATTAAATAAATTTTACTCTATTTGAACAATAAACTTTTAAAAATCTTCTGAGCTCTTTTGAGAATTTATTTTTTAACATGGCTTTTTATTGCAACTCCTTACATCAAAATTTCACAAAAACTACTAACAGCTTCAATAAATTGTAAAGACATTATTTTAAAATCAAATTATGAAGATGAGTTTGTACTATGAATAATATCTCTATCCTCATTAATGCATTTATAGGAGGACTTCAAACAAATTTTAAACTTAACAATTTTAAAAAATTCAGGGATTTTACTAACTATCCCTCTTATGAAATTAGGATCAATGGCGTTTAAGAACATATGATATTAACAAATCACAGCAGTGATTCACATAAAAATTCAGTTTTCTTAAACATTTTAAATTATCACCCCCTCATTAGAGCCCAATCTCAAGCTGCGATTCATCCATCTTAGGAGGCAGGATCCATCAATTCCTGGGACAATGTGCAACACAGCACACTTTACCATTGTCTCATTCAAACAGTTATTAACTTGAAAAGATTAGGTGATGCATTAAGAAAGAGATAGACAATATTATTTGACAAGCTATTCCATAGCTCATCGCTAAAAGTAGAAAACATGGAAACAGTTTAAAATTTTTTGTAAGGACCAAAGCTATATATTAAGAAAAGATACACCAATTCAGGAAATTGCAAACTTTTTGAAGGAAGTGAAATTTTACCTATATATTTCGTATTTTCATTACGTGCCATTTCTATTTATTCTCATGGGTACTGTATTAATCCTTACTTGTAGACTATAAAAAAGTAGGTTATACATATGTATAAACATATAAGCTAACTTCCTTGGTTTTAAAATTGCAGATTGCCATGTTTAAGTAAATAGAGAAAGAATGTTGATGCATGTAATAATTGAAATTATAGAAAATATGTAAACATACAAGAATAACTTATGTAGTGAGAATTAACGAACTGGTTTCTTGAATTCAAATATCACTCTGAAATAGTCCTATTAAATTCCATTCATGCTTTGGAAATTCTCTGATAAATGCCTTCATTGCTTCACAACTTGAGGTCTTTTCAATAATTTTCAAAGTATTCATTGAATTACCTATGAGAATATGTCCTGCACCATTTATATAACAGTACTTTTCTCTACTTAGGCAACAAATTTAAAGAAAAAAATTGGAGTTCTTACCGAGAAAATTTCCTCAGAGCTTAATGTTAACTACCCCACAAAAATTAAATGATCTATTTAAAGTTCACCCAGATCAATAAGGGACTATCCATTTTGGTGAAAATTCTATGTACAGTTTACATAGTACTCAAAATGTACACAGAGGGAAATGTTTCGCAGAGAACCAATTTTTGAGTATGAAGGTCTCACAAAACATGAACTCAAACTACATTACGTATTCAAGAAAACAATTTACTACATATAGGTGCAAGAAAATTCCACATTTTTCATATTAGGGACCCTCAAAACATATCTTTCCATTAAAAAAATTTGCTCATTTCACCTCAGTGGTCTATAAAGGAATACCTGCTTCATAGTTTATAAAGAAAAATATTAATAAATATCACTTAGACAAAAAAGTTATTAATACTTTCTTGCAAATCAACAGGTTTGTTTTTCAAAAAACTAAGAATGTACTGTTCATGGAACAGGGAATACTTTTTGTACAACTACAACAGTTAAATATTATGTGAGTCATTCCACGTAAAACAGGACAGACAAAAACCTGAAGTGCTTCAAATTCTCTAATACTTTTGATACACTATCTATTATGAAAAATAAAAGACACACATTTTTTTATTTAGCCGAGAAAAAATATTTTTGAATTTACAATCATTGTAATGTATTAATTTTTTTCTAATATCGAGATCTTTCTCAATTTTTAGCTCCAAATGTTGTGACATACCAGAATGTCCCATGAGTAATACAACATAATGGATGCATCCAGAATGTTAAAATTCAAGGAATACACATAGCATAGCAACGAACCATAAACATTTTGGCATGCCATGCCGGATGCTATACAAAAATTGTATTGTCGAGATACGGCAAGGCCTGATGTCGTTAACATGGAATTGATTAGGAGAGGGTGTTGAAAATTTATCTTTAGCAAAAAGCAGCAAATTTTCACTCTCATGGAAGCAGTCAAGCACTTTTAGAGAAGACAACGGTATCATATTAACCGAGAAGACATTCCGTAAACTTACGAACTTTATCAAAACCTAATAACTTTTAGAGTCCACAGAAAAAATCATAAAATGATACAAATGGTTACTCATCTTGGGGAATGATAAAATATGTTGGGATAAAGATAGTTTATGAATCGTTAATATATAAGGCTCATTGCAAATTGGTATGCCTAACGTGGGGCAGGTTTATTTCGGTTACAATGTATTGCTTGTAAAAAAGTATACTTGATCTCAAATCAAAGCTAAAGAAGCAATCTTTCAATGAATGTTTATAACGATTGCAATTTTTATATTGTATATTTCCTTGACCACCGTGGCGCGCTGGTGCCACATCCCTCTATGTCAATGCTTTTTGTGTCTTCCTCCACTGGGCTTGCAGCCTTCTGCAACACTGTCCATGCCCGTTCATCAATGTCAGCTGGTCTTTTCCACCCAAGGCAATGGCAGGAAGTTGACCAAACAATTCAAACACTAGGATAAGCTTACATCGAAGAGTGTCTTTATTGTCAAACGAGCCAGAGGGGCACGATAGGTTCAGTTCCACCACAGCAATGAGAGTGCAAGTAATATTCTCGTTTATGACACGAGTGTGAGTGTCCATGCGCTTTTTTTTGTGTAGGAGAATGATAAAAATTAATTGAAGTTGGCAGGTACAAAGAAGACACTTTGATTTATGTTTCAATCCTTTCAATCTAGTAAATTGTGGCAGAACAGAATTTAAAAATTTAAGAAGTTTAATGCAAAGTATACTTCAAAGGTTGGGTATACAATATATACAAATTATGCCAAACTTGAAAAATTTGTAACAGACGCAGATCAGAAACTTCAAAATTGTTTATAAATGAAAGTAAAACTTCTAAAGAAACGAAACATTTTGCAGTAAACCTGGTACAAGTCAACAGAGCAGAAAGTCAGAAGAAGAATTCGGAATTGAACATTGAAATGAGATATGATGATGAGCTATCTCCAAAAAAGAGCAGAAGCTTTGCCAGCCAAGAGTGTAAAATTATCACGTCTGAATGAAAGTTTAACAATGTTGGGTGAAAAACCTGTAAGGAAAAAGAAACTGAGTCAAAAAGCATATCCTCATCAAAAAATGGAGAAAATAAGATGAGCCTTAGAAACAGAAATATTTGATTTGAAGAGATAGAAGAAGAAAACAAGAAAATGAAGAATACATCACAGAAAAATTGAAGAAAAATATGAAATTACTGATGATAATACTATAAAAATTAAAATTTAAACAATTTTTGAAGATTGGTCTTTTTCTAAAATTAAAAAAATATTTTGATACACCTACTCCCATGAAAACTGATGCAAAACAACCAGCAGCAACAAATGGAAAATTGTCAACTCCACATGTGAAATCCAGAAGAGTTAGCAACAATTCTTTACACCAATGTGTTAAGATGATGATAGCTGTATCATGAGTGGAAAAAATAATTTTATTTCAGTGAGAGACAATGGTTGAAAGGTTCACAAACAAAAGAGGCTTATACTGAACAACTTGAAAGAAACCTACCAACTAAAGACAAGTTTCTGCATCAAAGATCAGGTTTTCCAAGTTCTCTGAATTAAGACCGAAATACTGCATTTTACCAGGAGCTAACGGTTCACATACAGAGTGTTTGAGTACCAAGAAAACGTAAAGTTAATGTTTGACAGAGGAGGCCTCGCAAAGTTAACAGTAGATGATGTAAATGCTCTGAAGGATTATCAGGACTGCCTAAAAAAAATTATTTGTGACCCTCCAAGAGCTGAGTGTTACTTTATAAAGTGTGAGAAATGTCCTGAAACAGAAGAACTGCTTAAAATGTTGCAGGAAAAGTCTGAAGAAAGAATGATTGACTGTTTGACGTATCAGCAATGGATTCATGTTGACCGAAGTAGTTTGGAAATTTTAGTGTCATCTGTGGAGATAGATCTTAGAAAAATTTTGAACTTTAACAATTCACTCATTTCTAGCACAACAACAAGCCTCCTTCCTAATTCTGTGCAAAGATAATGTAACAGATGGAGAAATTATTATTTTACGTAATTTTTCTGATAATTATTCCTTTATAATTCAAGATTCTGTAAAAGGTGTGCACTGGCGTAATGATCAAGCAACTATACACCCTTTTATTGCTTATTATATAGTAAATAACATTGGGATGCATCAAAATTTGGTTGCAATTTCAGAGGGTCTCAAACACGACACAGATGAGGTACATCTTTTTCAAGGAAGTGATATATACTTTTTAAACACAGATCAAGAACATAGAAAAAAACCTGTATTTCTATGATGGTGCTATTGCTCAGTGTAAGACTTCTTAAACATCTGTCTACATAAGAAAGATTTCGGAATAAGTGCAGAATTCTTTGCAACATCACACGGTAAAGGCTCTTGTGATGGTATAGGTGGTGCTTTGAAGTGACAAGCATTAAGAGCTAGTTCTCAAGTTCATCAAGATCCAATTATGACTACCAAGAATGCCCTTCTATGAGTGGGCATAAAAAAACACACAAAACAGTGTTTTTCTTCTTCAGGAATGAAGATAACAAGGAAAAAAGAATTCAAATAAAAAGTCATAGAAAAGTCAAAGCAAAATGGCTACATGGAACACTTTTGTTACATTCCTTTGTTCCTGCTTGTGAAGATAAAGCAATATTTAAAAAGTATTCCTTGAAAGAAAGTGGAGACTTTGTCCAAGTTAAGTGAAAAACTTAAAAAGAAGTAAATTTGATACATATTGACTTTGGAGGAGAAGTTCTTGCTCTTGGTACCTCTCAATAGTCTAGACATTTTTTCTTCATTTCTGCTTGTTTTAATGTACTATGTTTTGTACTACTAACTAGAACTTTAAAATTCATTGCTCAGTGAACATTTGCACTCATCTTCCAGTTTTAAAGCTTGTTCCCCCCACATTTCATTTGATAGCGGCACATACAAGGACAGGTGCATGAGGTTCTCACGACACTACGAGGTAAGATTTTAAAAAATTGTGAAAAAGTTATTTTATCTGAAGCCAATTTGAAACTTTGCAGTCCTTTAGAAGAAAGTATAAACATTCTTTTCATTTTCTTCAGATTTTAATTTAGTGGTAAAAATTATAATTTTATAACTTAAAAAATATAAACAAAAATTTAACATTAAAAAATATAATTTTAGAAACAATAAGAAAAATTTCATACAAGGCACAGATTTAAGCCTTAAATTAAGACAAACATGAAACTGAGATTTTAAAAATATTTTGGAATATAAAATATTATACATTCAGTGCATATGCGGCTAAGGAAAATTTAAAAAATAAAATGACAAAAATATAATTATTTGAGTAAAATAAAAAACACATGTATTCATGAACTTGTTCAAGTATTCATGAACTTTTAGAAAAATAATCAGAAAGATACGAGACATTGAGGTTAATTTTCCTTCAAATTCTTCCAATTTTGCGTGGAATGCCCAGTGCGTGAAATACAGTAAAACCCCTCGTTTACACTTTTCAGGAGACCGATGAAAAAAAGATAAAATGCAGGAAAGTGTAAAATACAGGAAAGTTGAAAAACGATAGGCTAGGCGAGTAAAAGCATGTGCCGGAATTGGCGATTTTTGTCAGAAAATCTCCTATTGACGGGCCCTGGTAATGAAAAAGTGGATAAATCATATTCCTATATATAATAAATTACTTCCTCTAACATGTGATGTAGCCTGAATCCCTTGTTATGGGCCCTTGAAACAGCAAAATCGATTGACGGCGGTTTTGCAACGCGAGTGTCACAACTGCCTGCCGATATACACCAAAATTGACATTTCTTGATTGATCTGAACGAATGCGAGACTTTTGCAAGTTGGTTACATACATGTAGTAATTTACTACATATTGAAACAGGATTTATTCACTTTTTCAGTATCAGTACAAGTTTTTCTGTCGAAAAATCGGCGTTTTTTGTCGCAGCATTACATAACTTTCTGAGTACTAGGTATAAAACTTATGTATACGAGAAAGTAAAAAAATAAAATAAATTTTAAATAAAGACGTAAAAGACGGGAAGAACTCTTCATATCAAGTTGTAAATTGCGGGAAGAGAATGCATTGTAAATATAGGCTTTTCATCAGGACCAACGAAAAATTAAGTAAAAGGCAGGAACGTAAAAACGGGTTTTACTGCTATTTTTAATAGATTAGTGTTTACCAGTATACTATAAAAAAACACAAGGAAATTGTACATCCATAGTTTTGCAACACTCTTAAATGCAACATTTATACGACTTAATATGATTCATGCCTTTGGAATTCATTTGCCACAGCTGTAAATCAATACTTTACTTGTTTTAGCTGCTCTAAGCAGATCATCACATTTTGAATCGGGAGATATCTTAGGAGGAGCAGTTCTTGCTCTGTCAGGTATCTCCCAATACTCTAGACATTTTCGCCGCATTTCTGCTTGTTTTGGCTCTGACAATGAGGTATCACGGCAGAATGCAGCAATTTTCACCAAATTAATCACTTGGCGTTCTCCAAGACTGTTGAAATATAAAGAATGAAACACTTGTACGTGAAAAGATCAAGTTCATTCTCAGATGATTTATACACTTACCTGTTGTTAGAATCTACCATGTATTCATAGAATGCTCTATCTTCTTGAAGAACAGAGAGATCTACCAGACTAGTTACATCATCTTTACTAGATGATCCTAATTTAAACAAAACTTGATTGACTTTAAACAAATAATCTGTCACAGGGCCACAATCATTCCTCTTCCATTTACAAATAATATATCTATGACAAAATATTAAAATTTTATTAGTTTACAGGATATCTGATTCTATTGCAGTTTTAAGTCCATTGAGAAATCAAACCTTTCAGAATTAGCAGGTCGACTAGTATTGGGTTTGTGAAGACAAATACGTTTAAATGATTTATACATAAGATATATAAGTCCTGCACTGAACGGAGTAAATAGATCGAACAATTTGCATACAAAATGCCCTCCTGTAAAAAAACCCAAAGAGAATAGGAGTTAAGCAATATAAATATGTAGATACATATTTAATTTGATAAAACTACAGTACATTTAATTTCAAAGAACCACATTACTCACCATCCCTAAGAATACAAAGAGCAACTAGGAACTGGCACAGATACAGCTGCTTAGAAAGTATTTCTTGAATATTCTCTTGTCCCTCAACTGAAAAACCCTGCATGATATAAAACATTTAGTTTAATAATAAATATACACTTATACATTTTTTCATTAATTAGAATTATAAATACTCTGCAAAGAAAAGGGAAAAAGAGAGAAAAACAAAAAATACAAACTTAAATAGATAAATGTTTTTCCATATTACAGAAAAGAACTTATTTCACGTTTCAACTCATTCATAGTTAAAATTTTTCTCCCTTTCAATCTATCTAAATAAAATTGGAGGGTCTGTGATTTCAAAATAAGTACCTTATTTTCTCATATCATTATTTACACAATATAAAAACCCATTCCATTGTTTTCACAATTTTTGTCTGTTTGTTTGAGGTAATCTCTGGAATAGCTGAACAGATTCTGATGAGTGATTTTCACTGAAAGGTAGACTACTTTTTACCTGCAAGTTATTATTTTATATAAAAAAGAATGTTTGTTTGCTTTCACACAAATCTGCTTTCTCAGATCTTAATGACATTTTGTACATCTGACCTTCACAACAAGAGAAAAGTTGTTGTCTGTTTGAGATTTTACAAAAATTATTCATGCCCAACTTTCCCATTCCTTAGAAAGAAATGTGTGGGCTTGTGACATTTTTCACAAATATCTTGAAAACTGACTAAATACACTAAAGTAAATTTTACCCTTTTGAAAGCCCATGAAATTTTCTACAAAAAGCATTTTGGTTTATTCCAAAAGTGCAATTAGGTTCAATATAATTGAAAATCAAAATTGTTACTGAACATTTACCGGGAGAACACAAGAATGAAATGTCACTGGAATTTCACCATAATGCTAGCAACGATGAATGTAACGAACATAGCAGGATTGGCAAGGAAAAATACACTTCAATAATTTTGTATAGTACCTCACAAAAGTGATATTTCTTTCACTTGTTCAATTTTAAAATGATGAGTTTAATGCAAAAGATGGTGAAGGGAACAGACTTAGTTTATAGAGACCCATAAACTCCACTGCTCATCCATCAGATTGATAACATTTAGTAAACAGGCATACATATTTAACCTAATTTCTGTAATTCTGAGGACAAACTCCAGGCAGATAAAATTATTTGACATGATTTCTTGGAGAGCACTGTATAGAGCTTCGCAAGATAGAGAGTGTTTACCTGAGAGCCTAAACACTGTTATATTAATACCTCTTCATTGTTCCAACATTCCCATTGACTCAGCCATTGTCAACTTTTACTTCAAAACTTACAATAACCTGATACTTTAAAATATTATTTCTACAAATAACATTCTGTTTTTATTTTATAGCCTGTTGTTATTATGATACAAAGTAGTAACCAACTTTTTTTTGGCTTCTATCACCTTGACATTTTTTTGAAAATATGCAACATTCAAAATTAAATTTTCTACTTATGGAAAAAAGTTTCATAGAGAATAACAACAATTGAAATTACTTAAACAGTTTTTCAAGAAAATTTTATTTTTACAAATGATGTTTAAAAAAATTAATTTGGAATCAATTTTTTCGAAACCCTAAAGAAACTTTTTTTTTAAACAGCAACAGCTTATTTAAAAACATTCCCACCAAAAAGGCATTGAAAATTTCATTGTACATTGGTAGTTCAAATGAGAGTTGAGAAGCTAAAATTCAATTTTTAATTGAAGTTTTGATTTGAAATATTTGGTCAAAGAACAGTAAAAACTGTATTTGACATATGGGGGAGAAGTACCACCTGCTCACATTTTCATGTGCTCCAGAATCTCTTCCCAACATTTTAACTACAAATGATTGAATGATGAATGCAAGTTTAAAAAGAGCAACATTTGAAAACTAGACATTTTCACTCCTGATTTATAGCAAATTACTTGCATCAATACACAAACTGCAGATTTGAATTTTTTTTTTCTAACAAAATAGAAACAGCCCCGGATCTGCTCTTACCATTCCAAGCAAAAAAAGTTCAATAAAAGTGTGCTTAGTGAAGATAGATTTAGGTCCAGACGCAAAACACAGGGCCATCTCAACATTTGCTCAATGGATCAGGGAAACTGGACAAAAACCTGAACGAGAGGGGGTCATTGACCTGGAAGCTGAAGTACATTAATTGTCACAGGCATCTTTAGTCTTTTTTAAAATTATACAAAACCATTGTAAATTAATGCATTGTGTATCATTGTTCAAACATATTTTTTTTCTTTTTAATGGACAGTATAGTTTCTATTTGCACAGAAACAGTTATGCAGCAGAAAAGGTTTTGCTTTTAACTTAAATTTGTGTACCAATTTAATTGTTTGATGTCCTCTAACAATGTGTTGTAAAGTAATGTACATGTATTATATGTGGGTTTTTGAAATGAGTTGATACTAACACCAGATGAATTCGATTGCTACCATTGTGTGTTTACAATAAATATCAGTAATGCATGAAAATATGTTCCCACTGTTATATAAGTCAGTTCTGACAAAATCTACAGATTTGTAAATAAATATGCAAAGCAATGGTAAAATTCCAAGCTCAATGAAGAGACTCTTACAGGAATCACATGGATGGCATTTTCTTATTATTTGAATATTTTTTTCTAAAGTCTGAGTATTGTAGGAAGTGCTTCCCCAGAATATTATTATGCCATATCTCAGGCAGGAATGTACATTTGCAAAATACACACAATGAGCTGCCTAAAGGCTGACAGAATTTGAAAGAATTCTGAATATGTAACATAAGGAACTTAAATAAGTGTTTAATTCAGTTATATGGATGCTCCTTTTGAGGTTCGACTGAATTGAGAGATCCAGAAATTTTGTTGCTTTAAAATAAGCTAGTTGCATATTGTTCATTTTCAATGGAGTCCGCAATGGCTCCACTGACTCACACTTTAACAGTCATCACAAGCCCAGGTATCTCTTGCAAGCTCTATGGCAGTATCATTGCTCAAAATACATTATTTTATTTTGCATGGGAGAACATCTTTCTTACCCTTAAGGCTCAACAAGTTTTTATCACAATTAAAATAATTCAGAAAATAATAGTTTGAGTGTTATGCTATACAAGACGAGTTCCATATTAATTACGGATAATCTGCAACAGTTTGCAGCTCCACATTGTATATAGAACATGTATAATTGGTAAAGTGATGGTATGATGAGAATACGAATGTGGTAGTGAACGATTTCTTTATCAAATGTTTAATGTTACAAATATTGGTAAAGACATCTTTCAATACACAGACTATTCCTATCATAAAATTTCAGCCAATAATGTTCAAAACTTCAAGACCATACAAATCAATTAGAAATGAATTATGCAAAATATTTACATTTTCACTTTCTCCTTCTTCTCAGAAGTGGAAATTATTCCTGCTCTTCTATAGCAAAGACAACTTGAGCACACATTGCATTTTAAAGGACAGTCACTTTATCTTACAACTAATCATTGTGTCACATCAAGACATCATTCTTTCCTTCACCTGGGTTCAGGTTCAATTCGAATGCATATTTTTGGTCATGTTTAGCTATTTTCCTGAATAATTTCTGCATTTTAATTTCCCAATACTTTATATGTTTGATTTCTGTTACAAAGTAATTCTGTAATTCACGTAGTTTTCCAAATTTTTGTTTATGCCTATTATAGTACAACCATACTTACTCCATCAGCCATCATAAAATGAACACCCACACCATCAGTCTGATCCATGACAAAATCTTTCAGAGAGCGAATGTTATCAGGGTCAAATACATTCCCATCTTGGTTTTGACCTGTAGAAAAGTTATATGTTTATTATTCAACATCAAAATGTAACATGACAATAAAAGAGTTATGACACAGTACAACTCCTTTATAAATTGTAAGATATACTACTTACTATTTCAACTACTGCAAATTTTTGTTAGTCAAACTTAGAAGAATAGCACACTACCAAGTCCTAATATATCATAAGTCTCACTTATCAGAAGGGAAAGAAAGGAAACTAGTGGTGCTACAATAGTATGTAATTTCTTGGTTTACTTGAAACTGTCATGTAATAAAGTAATACTATTGGCTCATAAAATTGTTTAATTTTTAAAAAATTAAAAGGGTTACATCAAAATAAAACACTTGTGTCTTGTTATTGAATGCTTTAAACCCTATTCATTCAATGACTTCGAAGAAAAAGATTGGGAGCAGTTTTTGAGAAAATCTTGTTTAAAAATTGCCTTTTTCTTTCAGTGGTATCCTTCACATATTAATGATAACCAACACTGATCATTTTTAGATTACATGAGTTTATTATCTTAGAACTATGACATTTCACAACCCAATATGCAAAAAATACTAATTACAAGACAATCATTTTTGGTCTCTTCTGTTAACCAAAAATATTATCTTATTTCACACAAAAACCACTCACATTTTAAAAATATTGTATACAGCCTTTTCTTCAGATATAATTTTGAAGGGTAGACTTCATTAAGAAGAAAGATCTCTATCTTCCATATTGCAGTATACACACAGAACTTTTGCAATTTTAGAAAATTTAGAGAATTCAATGAAAATTGAATATGTGCCATTTTTATAAGTGTGATTGTTATGTTATGCGATATCAGGCCCTAGCTGAGAAAAAAAAAAAGAAGAAAAAATTTGGAGCCATTTTGGAGAAAATTTTAAAAATGTCATTGGGGGCTACAAGTGAAATACTGCTAAAAATCAAAATATCCATTTCCAATTCAAGGGCCACCATCACCCAGACAAAAAGAAAATGTCAGTTTTGGTAAAAATCTGCCTTTGATTTAGTGCCTCTGTGCTAGCTTCGTTCACAGATACACAGGCAAACTGATGTTTTGCTGTAAACCAATGTTTCAGTTTCAAAGACACACAAGAAGTTGATTTTGACTATACAACATGTTAGAGCAGGGGTTACCAATTTGTTAGGCCTCAAGGGCCACAACAAAAACCTAGATCTCGGCAGTTTGCCCAACTGGTCTGTATCGGGAGGTGAAATGGAGCCATGCACGATATCAGGCCATACGATGCATGATGCAGTGAAACCCATTGGAATGATTTTGAATTTCTGAATTTACAAGAAAAAATTGTTAAATCTAAATTTAACCTATTTTCACATTAAGAGGGTGTTGACTTCAACAGTGCATGGACTAGGTGCACAATGTTCTCGCCAGACAATGATGCAAGGGACTTTCACATTTGACTAATAAACTTTTGCTGGCCACAACAAATGGCACCACGGGCCACATGCTGCCCGTGGGATGCCATTTGGACAAATGAAAGTAGAGTGAAATCTATATTTATGTTATATATAAAAATTAACAAGAAGTTTTTGAAATAAATGTCAGGGGTTATAAATGCTTGCATATTTAGCTGATTTTTAATGATATTAAAATCCAGTCTCTAGTAATTATATACAAATTCGAGACTTGCTAATGAACATTCAATGCATGATGTATCCTCAGAGACAAGGTGCATGCCTCTCTGCCATCAAGCACCAATAAGCCTTTTGTTTCAGAGCCCTTTCTGGAGAGTATAATCATAAGTGACTTTTGTGATTCATCGTGTTGGCTGCCTGACTCACCATGCTGGTGGCACATGTGCGGTCAACTGGACAAGTGTCATGGAGCTCTAGTGATTCCTATAGAAAAGGTCCAAGATGATTGATAAGTGAGGAAAAACATGAGACAATCTTTGTAATCAAATTCAAAATTCAAATTACAGAAAGCAGCAAGCATCTTAATGTTTGTTTGTTTTTTATCATGGTTTAAGGAATTAATACTTTTTAAAACTAAAAATGAAAATTAAAGTCCATGATTTATTTCAAAATTCCCTGATTTTTCTTTGTTTTCCAGAAAGTGGCCACTGAACCTTTGCTGTTGCAAACCGTTAGTAAATTAGGATGGGGACTCATTTCCTGGAACAAATTTCCTAGACTTTTCTCAGTTTTTTAGTACATGCTTTAATTTTTTCTTAACAAGATTTGCAATTTCACACTACTTAAAAAAAATTATTGAAGCTTCCCATACACTAATTGGTCAGCTGTGATTTTGCTGTGACAAAGTACAAATTAGCAATGTTTTTCACCAAACAAAATATCTAATAATATCCTGTATTATAACTCTCTCAAAATTTTCCCTGACTTCTAATGTTTGTTTTACAATTTCCCTGATTTTTCCTAGTTTTCCAGAAAGTGGCCACCCTGTAAATACAATTACAAAATTATATATTGTATAACATACGATTATTAAAAACACCATTCACAAAATTCATTACCAACCCAAAGCCAGAAACATCACAATGCACCATCAATATTTGCCTGCAAGTTGTATCCACAATAGCATTTCACGTTTGTACTATAATGCTAAGTCTTCAAAGGAGGCATTCCACTACTACAAGAAGTTCTCATCACATTTTAGTTTCAACTTTGGAACTTCTAAATTAGGAAACTAAAGTGATAGTTGTTCATTTCCACTAACATCTACCTTTAGTTTAATTTTATCAAAATTGAATTACACTATCTTTTCATTTTATTAAAAAATCATTTACCATAGTATGGTTCAAATGTTTCACTGGGCCCAGCATAAAAGTCCGCTAAACGAAAATCATTGTCTCCTTTAAGAGTAAAACCAAAACCTTTTGAATTCCATTTTCTTCGCCACAAAACGTATTCAGAGAACCCACCAGGTCCAGCACATACGTCAGCAAAATACAATAATTCATTTGGACCAATCATACTCTCCTGAAACAAAAACCCTAAGGTGAATAGATATCTTGGATATTTTGGCAACTATGCTTCAAGAGACATTGAAAAGCAACATGCTTTCTTTCTGGCAAAAAGGAAACATAATTTTAACTGCAAAAAACTGCAATTTGCAGTTCATTTTTACTTTTAGCTTGTCCCCCAAGCACACTTGAGAAGACTGATGTACGTTCTGAGTTTTTAATAGTAGTTAAGAGTAATTGACAGCAACTTTTTTTTATAGCCTTGTAGTCAGTCAAAGATTAAGCAAAAAATAATTCAATATTCTGCATCGTACATAATTATGTATTTGTTATTATGTCATTTGGAACACAACTGAACATATTGTGATGTCTTTCTCATTAGCATAAAGAGAATTTTTCTAACATTTTGTTTATATTATTACCTTATTTACCTGAATATAAGACAAGTTTTTTCCGAAATATCTCAGTCCAAAAAATGCAGTCAACTTATAGTTGTAGATTAAGCCTAGTCGGTTAGGATTTAAGTTTTCACATTGCCAATCCATGTCACGAAACTCGTAAATGTTGACATAACAATAAACTGCGAAGACTGTAAAAATTATTGCGCATAACAGTACACAACTATATTCGCTTTTGCATTCTCAGCTTCCACCGCAAATATGTCGCGCAATTCAGAAAGACATTTTTGAATGGGCCGGTAAAGAGAATCTCTAACCGAATGAAACGTAATGTGAAAATGAATGCGAGAGTTTGTTACACAATGCAGGTTCGATGAGGCCGCATGGAATCTTGGTTCGACACCTGGCAAATACAAATTTATGTTTTGAACAGAATCAGAGGCCATCAACAAGTGCGGGACGGATAGAAAATCTGGCGACAGAAGGAATCATTCTTAGATGGCATCTGATAAGACTATAAACAATGCAACATTTAGTCCACAATACTTTCAAGTGGGGCCTAAAAAGTCGGAAAAAGTCACAGCATGGAAGGAGAACCAAAAAGAAGGAAACGTGGAAGATGATGAGGGTAGTGACAAAAACCATGATCGTGATGATATTAAGGAATTACAGTTCAGCAATAACTCTTAACATTCTCATCAACAAGGTAATTTTCTAGTCGATAAGACATCTTGTAATTTTATTTTGACTAAATAGTAAAAATTAGTTAAAAATTTTAAAAATTCTTACGAGGCCTCTTCAAAATTAGGGGATCGTCTTATATTCGGGTAAACACGATATATAATAAATAACTGTAACACATTTACAAATACTCATAGTTCAAGTGAATTGACCTCATGGGTCAGAGATGCCTGAATCCCCTCGATACTTATACAAGGTTTTGGGTTCGAAGCCCTGTAACAGGTTAAGGTTTTCAGTTGTGTCTGTGGTGTAGGGTCCTTCCCAATTCCTTGTGTATCACATCAAAATCCTACTCCTTCCATAATCTCTTGGCCTGATTGGTATCTGTGAATGACAGTTTTGTATGATCTGCTTGTATATGTGTAATTGACAAACACCCAAAAGACAGTAAAAGCATTAAGAGGACCCCTTATAAATAAATAAAGTAAAAAAGACCCACCTCCTAATACAAAAATAGAATTCATTTCTTCATGCAACGGAAATAAATTATAGCAATTAATTTGAATTAAAAGTAAATACATTTTGATTAGTTTTGAATGAAACAAAAAAATTCAGAGCCCCAATTAAGTCAGGACACAGGGCAAGATGCCTCTGCTGATAGCCCTCCTGGGAGCTCCTGACAATACCACCAGACACCCTGGTAAGTCTCTAGGAAATCAGACAGTTAAAAATATTTTCACTTTTGCTGGAAACTTCTCAATGTATAATTCTTTTGATCTACCCTTCATGTTAATCAGCACATTACTATGCATAAAATGTACACTTACTTCAAGGGGTTCGACAAATGAATTTGGTAATACTCACCCCTCTTTCATTTTTAGGATCAGTAAACATAAAATCAAATACTTTATCCATGTTAGCCATTTTCATTGCCGCTCTATTTAAGAAAAATGCTCCTCTAATGGTTTCATATGGATTTGATCTTGTTCGTGCTTTCCTCATTTCTTCTGGATTCAAACTGTCAAATACACTCTGTGGAAAAAAATATTTTGTAAACAAAGACAAATCCAAAATGAACTCTATGGATTGTTTAAGTAATATTTCCTTACTTTGCTACTAATAACTCTCTTTAATACTTTCGGGTCACAAAATAAAGTTTCATCTTCAATATTAAGTTTCCGGGGCCCCTCTTTGAACCATGAAATGAATTCATCATCAGATAAAGGAGTATGATCCTTTTCCTCCAGCCAAAATACATCTTCTTCTACTTTTACTACCTGTACATTAATAACACAAAATCATATTAAACGCAAGTTTTAAAATAGTATTTATCAAGTTATTAACAACTTGATACAACTAAAATTGGGCATCTGTGTACATTGTTTTGATTTGGACATTTTTAAATATGTAGAAAGTACACACTGAAACAAGAGCTAATGAAACAAAAGATATATGAAAGACATAAATTAAAAAACTTACAGTAACTTTATTTCCTACAATACAGTTGAATTTAAAGAAATTATTCTAAACTTTATATTACTTATCAAAATTTCTCCGACAACCATTGCCAAGGGACCAATAATTAAATTTATGAGGCCTTAAAGCTCTCAAAAGAAAAAAAAAATGACAAAGTACTATACATATTCTTAAATATTAACTAATTATCATATGTAATACAATGAGTGTTTTGGAAATTGTTGAAAAATCACTAATTAGCGAAGCAAGGAGGCAGATTTTCTGAGAAGTTCCACAGCACAAGAGGTAATTAATAGGACTATTCCACGAATGAAATTATCTCTAACAGAGTTCCAAAATGCACCAAATATTGAAAACAACTGAAAGCTTATTAAAATCAAAGATGTTATGTTATAGTACGTAAGACATTTATTACACATCAACACAGCAATCGGTACATACATCCTAAAAAATATGAGTCACAGTTTATTATTGGCCAGTAGGGAGGGGCAGTAAGAAAAATCAGATAGAAAAAGCGTTAATTTTTTAAAAATATATAGCCCTGTTTTGGAGATTTTATATGTATACACGTGTTAAACACAATTGGTTTTAATTTCACAAGTGGAATAGTCATTATAAACAGATAGAAAATGTTAGAAAAAAAAAATCACTTCTAAAAGAAGCCCTCTTTAAACTACACACTCATTTAAAAGTAAGTTTAGCAACTTTTTCTTTAAAAAATTATTGTTAGTGATACAACTTAAAATAAACTAATTATCTTAGAAAATACAATGATGTATTGGTGTCCAAAGGGTCTGCATCATTAAAGGAATTATTGTAAGATACTAATTACATTACCTCTAGATCAGAATTCCATTCAATATCTGCTGCTTCCAATCCAGGAATATGCAAGCCCAAACCTCTTCTTCCTCGTTGTCTGGAAACTTCAACAGGATCGACTATTCCTTGGGAATGTTTACCCAAACCTTTTCCAGCTCTATAGCCCATTCTTTCCTGTACAGATCAATAAACGCAATAATAATTATTTAATAATACAAACAGCTGGTAATGCAGTCTCATCCAGGAAATAAAATACATCAAGAACTACAAGAAGAAGCTAAAGAAGTCCAATGCTACACAAAGGAAATTATTTCTTCCTGTTAATTTACTTTATCCTTTCATCACAAGAGAAAATTGATATTGCACTCACTATATATCCACATTTTATGCAATACATAGGCATACTTTACATACATATGTTATAATTCTGGCAAGGAGTTTAAATTAAATTCTTTGGATTGATTGCTTGATTAAGATTTAAAGATCATTTCAACAGCTATGGCTATTGGTGCCCATGTCCAATAATTTAAAACCATAATATAAATTATAAACACACTGTCACAGATGCAACTATCACATTAATTAAAACCATTTATGTAATTTAAAATTAAGATATAAAGGCCGCAGAAGTTCAATGAAATGTAAGTGCAAACACATATAAAAATTAATAATAGCAACAATCCAAGACAACACTGGCTGTGTAAGGGCCAAGTAATGCACACACACACAAACCAATCATTTTACCACACCTCCCATAGAGAGCTGCCCAAACAGGTATTGTGTCAGCTGCCATTAAACTTCACACAAGGTTGATGGACTTTCTTCAAAGCTGTCTTACATGTTTCACAAATGCCTTTAAATCTGCTGAAGAGACAGTGAGAATGTCAATGTCAAAGATCTGAGCTGCTGATTTTGCAGTCTGGTCAGCTAAAGGATTGCCTGCAATTCCCTCATGGCTCAGGATCCAACAAAGAAGTTGATTGTTGTTGCAAGACTATAAACGACGTATGAGGTGTTATACTGTTACCAGCAAGTAGCAGCAGTCAGAAGAAGAAAAGGAGTTGGCTTGAAGAGAGCTTAGAGAATCAAAGCATATTACTACTTGCTGCAATGACGATGTCTCGATATCTACAGGTTTTGAGAATTCTATACATCTCAGCAGTGAACACACTGCACACAGGGTGAATTTGTATTCCTAATAAATGAAAATTCGATGCCCCTGCATCATTCAATGGAAGATGAGTCATCAACGTATATTGTAATAATATTAATTTCTAGACAATTAAATATCCTTGGATTGTAGTGCGACTATTAACAGTCCTTTGTTGAGGGCATGAGAAAAGTGGACTGTATTTATAACAGTATTAACATTGACGTGAAAAAGATGTTGAAGACCAAGGGCTATTGTTTAAGGAAGTTAATATATAAAAATTTACAAAATAAAATGACAGAATAATATTTAATGACTACAATAATTTGATTGAAACAATTGTGAAATTAGAACATAGTTTGTTTCAATAGTGAAGGAAAATTAGATAGTTGATGAACAAGGTGGGGAGCCAATGGAACACATCATTTGTATAGCTTTTTAAGCACCATTTAGAGGTACGTTTGGGTGACATTCATGCTGCTGGATGAACAAAATATTGCAAAATTATCCACAAACAGCAATTCTTTTCCAGATTCTAGCATGGTCAACGCTATACCATTTATTGCAATGGCAAATAGAATAACCCTCAGCATTGACATTTAAGAGATGACATTTTCAACAGGGTGACTTCTAGACAGTTTGTCACTAACACATAAGGATCTGTTCAATATAACGGTTTGGAGAAATAGGAGAGCTTCATCTATCCCCAAGAATGCAGGGTTCGCTATATTTCCTACTGAACTGTCAAAGACGCGCAAAGTTAATGAAGTTATATTTATGTCCAGAAGCAAAACAAGGGGCTATCTCAGCATTTGCCCAAGGGATCAAGGAAACGAGAAATAACCAGGGGTCAATGACCCAGAAGCTGAGGTAGAATATTGTTACAGGTTGTTTATACAGTCCAAATGGTAAACATTACATTACATTTACATTACATACAAAATTACAGTACATTAAAAGTTCCCCGCCCTTCTGAAGATATCTTGAGAATCTGTTATGATTATTTGATTGTCAGCGTATACGATTGTATCTATCTTTTTGTCTTTCCTGATTTGGATACCACGTTTAATTTTATTCCTCCAGTTTCTCATTATGTGGTTGATATATATGTTGAAGAGAGTAGGTAACAGACCACATCCCTGTCTTAGGCCACTACTGGTTGTTATTGTTGCAGACTTTTTCCAGTCTCTAAACATTATTTTAATGTTGGAGTTTTCATATAAACTCTGGATTGTGTTGAGTAATTGATTTGGAATTTTCTCCTCTTTTAGTATTTCCCAGAGTTTCTTTCTGTTTACTCTGTCATATCCCTTTTCATAATCTATGAATATCATAAAGTTGATAAGTTTCTGTCTTGTCTTTTGTCTATTATTATCTGTAATGTGGAGATGGCATCTTTAGTGCTCCTTGCCTTTCAGAACCCACACTGTTTTCTCATAAAATTCTCAGCTATTACATTGAGTGTTTCTCAACATGTTTGCATAAAGTTTTAATGCTGTTGATAAAAGTGTGATGCCCCTATGCACATCTTTAAATACAAGTTAAGGGTGTATAATAGCTGACGATAACTATAATAGCTGACTTTAACAATCTGGAATTGTTTGGTATACACGAAATAAGCGAGTTCGGTTATGAAGATAAGCAGTGTAAATCTGTAAAGTTTCATACTAGCTCTTTACCTAACTTCACAGCCACAAGCCAACACCGATTCTGATCAAATTATACAAAGGCTCTTTGAAACATGAGTAAGTATGTAGATGAGATTATTTCAGCTTCTTCAACATTAGCTCATCCAATTTCGAGTGAGCAGTTTCCAAGAGATAGGGAGGGGGTAGGTTTGGAAAATAACACAAAAACAGATAGTATCATATCATCATTGTTGGTGCTCATTTTGAATGCCTGCCAATATTGTTATTGGCTCTTCATTCAAAGGCTTTTCTGTCTATTATAACCTCCTCCTATATGGCCCTTTACAGGACATATAATGGCTAAATACAAATACAAGAATGAAGGGGTGAAAGAGGTTGAGGAGGACAAAGGTCGATGCCAGGTAAGGGTGTGTGAGGTTTTATGTAGGTGGATATAACTATGGAGGTTATGTAAGTTCTTATGATTACAGCAGAACACTCCAAGGTAGTGGTATTGGGGAGTTAATATCTGGTGTGAGGAATGTTTTTTGGATGATGGCTGTGCTTCTGTTACGGATGGGGCAATATGTGGATAGTTGGGGAGGGAAAAGGATAGGTTGGGTTTTAACCAGGTTTCCTGTAAACAGAGAACCCTGTCGGAATTCTCTTTAGGAGTTTTCTTTTTAGAAATTGGGAGAGGAGGGGTTTCTGGAGATTAAGACCGCCAGGTGCATTCCATGAGGAAAGGGTTAGGAAACTTAGGGAAGGAGCCATTCTGTTTGCCAATTCTGCAAGTTTCATTCCTACTAGGAGTTTTTGGAGGATACTCTCTGGGCCTTTGAATATTTCTATGATGTTTTGAAGATTTTGGATAGGTTGGATGATATTAGGAAAGAAAGGAGATCTTCGAGGTCATTAAATGATGATGAGGTTGTTGGGTTTGGAGTTCTTGGGTTTGAGTTGGAAGTGATGGATTTACTTCAGAAGATTAGGATTGGGACATAGATCCGAATTGAGGGAAGGATTGGGAGTTAAATTGAGGATGGGGTGAGTGGGTAGTTGTTCTAGAAATTTGGTGCTCTCTTACTTGACGTTCTTGGTGAATGTAAGGGCATGAGGGATCATAGGTGGGGTGATTAAAGGCATTTGTAAGTGGGGTTTGCAGCTTGTAGGAGGGGGCAGGATTCCGTTGGGTGGGGACTGGCACAGAGAGCACAGATGGTCTGGCATCCGCAGTAAGACCTGTTGTGAAATAATATCTAGCAATTTTTGCATTGGGGGATGTGGCCTGTCTTCTGATAGTTCTGTGTCCATATGCTGTAATGCTATATGTATCCGAGTTTTTGTTTTATCTCTGTCATGTCTTTCCTCAGTGTTTCTAACGTAAAGATTCCAAGATATGTCAAATTTTGAATGATGTATACGTAAGCTTCCGCGGCTCGAATCCATGAATTCTCGGCTATCGGGGAGACGCCGCGTCGTTGGCTGGGGTGCCGACGTTTCGCCTGACATATCGCAGGCTTCCTCAGGGCAGTGACGCAGTTCGTCACTGCCCTGAGGAAGCCTGCGATATGTCAGGCAAAACGTCGGCACCCCAGCCAACGACGCGGCGTCTCCCCGATAGCCGAGAATTCAAATTTTGTATGTCATTTTTCTTTGCTTTTAAGAGCATTTTAAATATCATTTTTGGTGATGTTTTAAGGCATCAAAATCTGTCCCCTAATTATTACATTACATAACCATAACATATATACAAATAGTACTGATGTGTCTGCCTGCCTTGAGAGATGGGTTGTGATAGGTGAGCCCTGGTACATGGTCTTTCTTTCTTCTTAACATGCAGACATTGTAGAAGAGCACAAAAAGAGTTTCGTAAGAGGCGGCTAAAACGATAAGATCTATAAAAGTTGCAATATAATTATTAGAACTTGGTGTAATTGGCACAAATACAGGAAAGTGTGGGATAGGACATTTACTAGTTTTAATATGTACAAGTTCCTAAATATAAAATTTTCTTTGAAGATAACTGTACTGAACTCACGTGCACTAATATTCCCTATATTACTAGAGATTGTGGAAAAGTCTTCATTGTATTTTATTCAATGTGAAAAATTCTACCTCACCTCATAATCAGAATGGAAAATCAACTGGTGAATAAAATTACTTTACATCCCAAGAGAGTGCCTGAATAATAGGTTCCTGCTAATGTGATCTCCAGCTAACAAGGCTTCAAAGATATTAGCAAACAGCATTAGGTTGAATCTCTCTTCTGAGAGTTAAATTTTTTTGAAGATCTACTACACACTTGAGTACAATGAAATGAGTATATGTAACTGCCCTCAAATTATGTGACACCTTCTACTCAAAAATTCATTGCGTATTGAGTATTCAAGGATATAACTTAAATCATGGAATATAGCAAGTTGGGTGACTTACTTTTTACAGAGGACATGTTGAGAAAATTTAAGCCTTCTTTTTAAATTTAAGCCTTCTTTTTAAAATTTAAGTTTTCTTGGTGACATAATTTGTGTTCTCAAGCTCATACAGAAAATATAAACCAGACAAAACTTTAATGTAAACTTATAATTTTCACCCAGAACCTTGCTTATGACATTGATTATTAAAAAATATTATGAACTCGTATGTTAAAAGTTTAAAAAATAAAACAAAGAAGTTAAATCTTTAAGGGTTAAGGGTTAACATTGAAAAACTCTGCTTCTCTGAGAAAAACCTTTAATAATATGCAACAAGACATCTCCAAGTGTCATAAAACAAGGTATAGTGTATTAAAAACTATGAAGGAATGTCTGTAAACAACTTCCAACCTACAAAAGTCTGTACAAACAAGAAGAATCTACGAATATTAGGAAATTCATAAAATCTCACAAAATGAAATCAAGAAAAACCAATGCAACAGCGACTTGTTTCAAAATCACCCAAAAGGAATCAAACTACAAAATAGCAGTGCTAAATGACGATAAAATAAAAAAAATAATAAAAAATGAAAACAGAGAAAAACAATTACCAACATTTCTCTTCTGAGAACAACACACACACATTCTTCTGACAAAAATACTGAGAGAAATAATGTCTGGTGATAAATAGAGAAACAAGTTCATTCAATTCAATGACTTCAAGTGCATTCTAAATTTGTAATAATTACTCAGAAATTTAAAAACATGCCTTCGTGTCAGTATGTGAACTTAGGGTGGATATCAAGAAGCAATGGTAAATGGTAATAAATAAAAATACCTTCATTCACACCAGCAAGTTATTTCATCTTAACCTATAAGTTATTCATTTTTTTCATTTGACAGGCACTTGAAATAGTTACTAATCTGAACACAGCCACCTTCACGTAATCCACAAGAAGACACCTTCACGTAATTCTTCAAGAAAATTGCACAAATAATCCAACTTGAAAATAAATATAATGAAAGATAAGGAATTAAATAAATTCCAGAGATAGGCAAACAGCATGAACAAGGTGACTTGGTGGATACCTTTCTAGATAAATCAATAATGGTGTACTGAAATTAACAAGTGGTGTAGGAAAAATTATTGGACCCAAAAAGAGTCAAAATGGCAATGATGAGACACTACTGTATCCAACCAATCCAAAATACAATTCATTTCAATTAAATCAAATTCTGAAAGGCAGTTAGAACTTCAAATTTCAAAAGAAAATAATAATAATAACAACCTGCTTCCTTAGAAAACAAAACATATTTTAAATGAAAAAAAAATATTATTCAATGTGTTATCAAAACCTTGAATTTTTAAATACACTCCAGTCATATATTGACATAGCTACTAGTACTTGGAAAGCCAAATAATTTGTTCTATATCCTGCCCCCAAAAGACAGAATAAAAAACAATTTAACAAAAGCTCTGCAAGGACCAATAAGCTGACCTGAAAAAAATGAATAAAATAAATAGAAACTACTATTAGATGTAAAATATTGACAAATAGCAATTTTAAAGAATTTTATTTTCCACAATAATGCAGTGTGGATAATGCGATCTTCAACTAGTTATCTTGAATTTGAATCTCCACCATTTCTAATCTGACAATATTTCATCACTGCTCTCTATACTTTAGTTAAGAAATTCTGTCTAGATTCCATTTTGGAATATAAGTAACAACTTTTCATTATCTAAGTAAAGGAATACCAATCAAACTATAAACTTAACAAATGAGTATGAAAATACAACTAAAGGCATAAATTCACACACAAATCTCTGAAAAATCCATGAAATTTCCTGTCAATATTGAATTTTGTAAGTCACACATGATTACAATTCAGGAAAGAACTGCAACATAGGGAAGCTGCATAGAACTCAAATTTGAATATTAAGAAATAACAAATCACAAAACTATGTACATACCATCATTTTTTGAGCCTTGTTATCTACAAAGGCTTTGGGTTTCATTTCCTTCATCATTTTAGATGCTATGTTTTCATCATCACTAGAATTAGGTACTCCGTCTTCATCAGGTAAACTTAAGTCAGTGCTCCCTCTGTCAGAAAACACTTAAAAAGAAAGAAAATTAAAATAAATTTCAATAATAATTTGAATGAAAATAGTACTATATAGGTTATGGCACTCACTACTGTCCGACCCAAGACCCTGGTGAGAAAAAACAGTTCTAGGGCGCTTTGGTTCTGGGGATTCATCAGAACTCTCATCGCTGGAGTCTGAAATCACAAATGAAAATTTTTCTGAAACACTCTATGAGTACCGCACAATGCGAAGACAAACTGACGTATAATAAACATCGTACCGGTTAAAGTTGATCCAGGAAATTCCGCCATTTTCGCAATTGTCACTACAAATAAATGTCTAATAACAAGTTAACAACACATGTCCCAGTCACATTACATCATTATGAAAGATGTAAAACCTGTAAGTTATTAATCACCACAAATATCCAATACACACACGCTCACCATTCTATTTACATGGTGGATGAATGGTATGCATATATTGCGCATTTTCACAGTACGTTGTCTTCCATGCTAGCCACTACTATATCTTTCACGAGTTAGTTTTAGATCAAACACTGTCAAGTGAAATTAGGAGATAAATCAATCCATTTATTCCAATAATTTAAAAATATATGATTATAAGAAATTCATACAATATCCGTTTTTGTTTTGAATACACATAAACAAAATATGATGTTTCGTCCTTCAACGGGGAGAAACCTTGTGCATGTCTAGCCTGAAAAAAGGGCGCAAATTCAAATTATACGTGTAAACGAACAGTCACTGGTTCATATGCTTCTTTTTTCAAGGTTTCATTGTTCTGAAATTAATTAGATGTAGAATATAAATAATGTGTTGAAGTATTCTTCACTCGTGAATTTAAATTCGATAAATTACAATTATGAGAATATGATAAGCCAATTCAAATTTTCCGAGGAAGGGGAATTCCCTTTTTACTTCGTCGGTGCAACGAAAAAATTAATTTCAATTGGTCGCAGGCGAAAGACTACAATGGATACCAACGTTGGAAAGTTCAACCCTTCTTCAAAACTTTTCGATATTTTTTTCCACATTCTTTTGGAATACAATGAAAATTACGATCTACAATGAATTTTGTCAAATTTTAAGTTTGAAGAAAGGGCAAAATTCTCCCGACAATGCTCCCAAATATTTTATTAATTTATTTATTTGGTAAATGTATCAAAAACGAAAACTGGTTAATTTACAGTGTTTTATTAGTTTAGAATTCTCAAAGATTTGTTTCAAAATAATAACAATTAATTTATATATGCATAATGACATTATTATACTACAATAAATTAACATTTACATTCTCTGTGCATTAATTTATGGACAATATTAATCTTCTTTAACTTTGGACTCTTCTTAAAAAGTAACGAACCATAACTTATGATGAAATTTCCAAATAATTTCGATTTTTTGAGTAAGAATTTTTATGAGTTAGAAAAATAGATAGTATTAAGTACAATTGCCTTTGCCTGGAATTGATGTCCATCTCAACATTCACCAGGGAATGACTTTGATGGATGAGATATTGTTTCATTTCAAAAATGACTGCTGTTCTGCTGCTGCGTTTGCCAGAGCGTCACTGCTAAAGCCCCTGACTGACGGGATAAAGTGGCAAGGGATAAAACTGCATAGAGTGAAGAGACAAAAAGTTAATGCCAGATTCGCTCCGAGTTGATTTTTACTTTCCCGTATACGTGGAGTATGTACGTAGTATAGAGAAAGTGCAGAAAATCGAATTCGAGATTTCGACGAAAATACACGTTATAGGGTAACCTAATATCGAAATTATGGTTCTTTCAAAACGTTCGTTCGTCTTTCTGTATCCGTCTCTTTGTCCGTCTGTATTCGTCTCTCTCTCGTCTGTCCGTTTGTGAACACCACTAGCGCCTAAACCATGCGTAGGCTTTTTCCCAAATTGAGGAAGCCCCTGTCCATCTGCCTCGAGTCAAAGCTTTGAGATTTTTTAAAACATTCTCTAAAATTTAGGGATACTTTACATGAAGCCCTCCGGACACTCAAAATTTTCTCAAAAACAGCTCCAAATTTGTTCTTTAAATTTCTTGTAAGAATAAACAAAAACAATGGCATAGATCCGATCTTCACCGTTAACTCCGAATTTTCGAAAATTTCAAAGGGAAGAATTTTTTTCGGTGTTTTCCTGCAACTACAAAATTGAAGATAGAGGTTTTTCCTTCAAATTAAATTTGTTGTCCACAATTAGTTCTTTCATTAATGTCATTAAAATTTCTTTGAAATTTTTAGTAGTTTTCGCGCAATAGTGCGTGAAATATTTGCAATTTCAAAAAATACAAAAACCAGATTTTCTCAAAAACAGCTGAAATTTTTTTCTTTAAACCTTTGGTAGGGATAGTGCAAAATGTACTCTACAAGATGACATAAACACCATATTGGTCTATTCTTTTTTTTTTAAAAAAAAAACAACATGAAATTAAAATTTTTGACTTGTCTCACGTCGTTAATATTTACATTAGCGGCAATTTGTTCACATTATTATATTTATGAGTACACGAGCTTTAAATAATGTAAAATAAAGTTTCTCGAAAACTCAAGCACTTTTGGTGAAAACTGGCTTAAAAGTCCTCATTTACAGAAAATCTCAAACGCCATTTTCTTAAAAATTGCTCCAATTTTTTTCTTCAAACTTTTCGAAAGGATAGTGCTAATTGCACACTTTAATATGACGTAAAGTTAATTTCGGTTTGTTTCAAATACATTAACATAATTTTTTGAAAGACTTTTTCACGCATTTAATTTGTACATTTACAAATTTATTACTGGTAAATACTATTGCATTTGTGACTGGAAGTTTTTGAAATGATGTCATATTAAGTTTTTCGAAAACTTAATAGTTTTCCGAGTTCAAATTTCGAAATTACCATAGCGTTTAAACCCAATTTTCTTAAAAAGGACTCCAAATATTTCAAAGGAAATTTCAATTTGGAAGGAGGTTTTAATGTTCTTTATTAATATAAAAATAATATTTCCGTTCTACTATTAGGAAATCGAAAAATTATGAAAATGCCAAAAGTTTACTTTGGGCGGCGATAGATGGCAGCTGGCAAGAGTCTGTGGCAAATCCGACTAGCTAGCAGAGACCAAAGAAAATAGAAAACTAATACAGTAAAGTCTGTGCTATTCTGTAGCACCACTAGTTTCTGTAGGAAAAGGCATTTGCGTGAAAATGTTTAAACATTAGCGTGCATAGGATGCTTACGAACAAATAATTGGTAGTATTTCTGAAAGACGTGGGACTAGAGATAAAAATTAAAAAAAATAAGTGTGACTTACTTTAAATCCTAGAACTCATGAAAGTTTTCTTGTTATTGTTCTGGTTCTTATTGTTCTTCTATGTAGGTTGTACCAGGGTTTCTCTTTCCTGATGGTATCATATTCCTGGCTATCTTTACTAGTCTGTCACCGCTCATTCGTGTGATACGGCCATTCCATTCTTTTTTCCTTATTTTCACAAATTTGGTAATATCAGTTATTTTACACTGGTTTCTTACATCCTGATTTCTTACCCCATCACTCCTGGTTTTTCTTACTATTGATCGCGATGTGTTAATTTCTACTGATTGGTATAGTTGTCTCAGTGTTGGGAAGTGCGGTATAGTTGTTTCAGTTATCTCAGTGTTGGGAAGTGTGCGTTAGCGACTGAGGTTATTTTCACCTTTGGGTTTTATATATATGACGAACGTGAGGGCATATATTCGTACCACACGCCCACGCATCAGGACAGCGCTTGTTGTAGACCGGGTGAGCGAGAGCGGTGCAATTTGAAAAGGGCGCGCCTGAAGTCTATAATACTGCTGCGCGCAATGTCTGCGGCACGGCGGCGCAGGAATACGACGTAGAAGCAGTCAGACTCGACGGGGGGAGATGACGCGCACTACACGGAGGGTGCATGCATAAATAGGTTAGCCCACGATCAGTCATCCTCTTTCATTCCCGGTCGCCGAGCCAGCAGCACTCTCTTCAGTTCTTGATCGCCGATTCAGCAACAACTTCGCCGAGAGTAGGTAGGAGTATTGGACGTCGGTCAGCCGCCTAGATAGCCGTCCGCGAACGTTTGCTAGAACTTCTTGGAACAAAGTTTTTCTTTGAGCAAGACGCGAGTTAATCGAGAATCTATCAGTTATTGTGAAGCAGATGACAGTACAATAGGGAAATAGTTCGTGCTGAGATAAAGTGAATTTCAATCAGCGACGAAATTTGAGACAGTGCGAGCGAGGGCTACGTGTACGCACGAAATACGCACAAGTTCTTCATTGCGGCGCAAGGAACATTCGCACGCGGGCGTAAACGAAACGTCAAGGGGAAAGAATTAGACGAGGACGAAAGGCGTCGGGCGCAGAAGACGAAGTAGACGAGGTGAAAGACGCCTAGTGAAGAAGAAGTAGACGAGGACGAAAGGCACCGAGAGAACAAGAGCGGAAGACGACGCAAGAGGGCAGCGAGAAATCACCGTCGACCAGGGGCCCCGATCGGCTGCGCGAAGGCCGAAGGCAGCTGAGTCTCCGCCGGCGTCGGAGTGCTCGAGGTGAAGCGTTGGAGCTGAGAGGACGCAACTGCGAGAGGTAACGGCGCGAAAGCGCTGAATTTAGTCGAAGTCATCACGACCAGGAAGGACTTGTTAACCGCGAAATTGTGAGTGAAATACGCACACGGGACCTAGCTGAGTATCATTCAGAGATTCTCGCCATTTTAAAAGCACTTTTGCCTACAAAATTGTAAATAGATCGGTATTAATTTGTTGTTTGCGGCCACAGCGAAATTGTAGTAGTGTGTGGTGCATCTACGCACTTTTTTGCCGCAAAGTTATTTGAGAAGAGTGTTCAAATGTATATGTCATTGGTCAATGTAAATAGGAATTGTAGCAAATTTAATTGGTAAGAGTAACAAAGGGAATTCCCAGGGATCATTTGTGTAAAGATTTTAGTGATTAATTCATGTTTCATTGAGAGAGGGTTTCAATTTTAGGTGCTATTGTGTTTCATTTTTGATTTTGGTGTGATTTTGTAAGCAACGAAAAGGGTTTTAAGATTATTACACCCTCTTTAACTGATTTATATGTTCTTGTTATGGATTTGCTCTCAACACCCCAAAAGTTCCCACTGCCCTGAGGTATTACAAGCTCGCAAGAGCACAATATTTGCGAGGTCCCCAACAGGCGATTTTGGAAATTACTAGCTGGGGCATTCGTCAGAACATATATTGCCGAGCGTAGCTCTGTATCTCTCTCTCTCTCTGACGCATTACAATACCAGTACTGGGGCGTGAGAGAAGCCCGAAGTTTCGTCAGGGCCGAAAGGGAATACGAATGAGTAATAATAAAGCACAAGTGGTAAAAATAATAAATATAATTAATTTAAATTTTATATCAGCTTCCACTTCAGACAAACTACTGGATACTCACACTGGCGGACTGACTGCTCACTCACTCTCTACATACACTGACTCGCGGCCGCCGGCAGCGGCGAATTTATACCTGGCCGGCGCCCGTCTCGACACATCCGGCACTTGCTCCACATTTCTACCAGACTCGCGAATAACCCGGAACCGTCCAGTTCGTGGTGCGCCGGCAGATAACGAAATAATTGTTACAATATAATTGAATTGATATAAAGCTGCAACGTAAATAACTGAAAAAAATATCGACTTAACATGTAAAATGCATGTGGCAATTTTTATTCATAAACCAATTGTGTAACATAAAAGAGAGGATACTGATTTTCGCAATTTACCAATTGAGGCGTTCAAGTATGTCTTGACCCAAATAATTACTCTAGAGAGTGTAGGAAGAGGGAGAGAGTTGGGAGGAGGAGGGAGAGGAAGGAGGGGATGGAGAAAGGGTAAGAGAGGGGGAGATAGAGGGAGAAAAAGAAATTAAAAATAAACTACAAAATTATAATAGGTATAAAATACAAAATATAATTTAAATATTTTGGGGTCTATATATAGATAACTTAATTTTTCTATATCATAAGGGTTGGTGTGCAAACTTCATTGCTCTAATACTCAGATAAGAGAGCAAAAGCATAATTTTGTAATGTAAATGTCACAAGAACGAGGGGAAAAACACACACTGTTTTGACAGAAATTGCTAAAAACTTTTCAGCATTACCCCCTATTGCATTTATTTACAAAGTTCATGATAGATTTGCTAAAAAATATGCATACAAAATTAAAACTACCATTAACTTTATTAACAATCTTTTATGTACAATGCAGTATATAAATATTTTGTACACTTGATCAACAGTAATGAATTACAATTTTTATATACTTACAAAACTTCTGATCCACAGAAAGTGACTTCAAAAGAAATATAATGATCAGCATTACTGCCGACTTGATCAATAAATCATTTATAAAATTTATACATTTTGTGATGCAATGTAATCACTTGAAATAAAATGTAAGATTGCCAGTGGTTTCACAAATACACAAAAACATTAAGGGCCAATTATAATATTCAGAAAGTATCTCTCTAAATACACAAAAGCAAAGAGGTTACCTGAGTGTTCAATCAGGAATCTTGTTCAAATTCACATTTGCTTAATACCACACAGTGAAATCGAAAGAATAATAAAATTATACACCAACGTATAACTTCTGCTGGCAATTAAAAATATTTATAAGCATGAAAGAAAAACAATTTTTATAGAAAGAAGGCATAAATGAACAGTCAAAAACAACTATTTACATGAAACCAATTGATGATTTCTTAATGTGGTATGGGAGAAATGCAGAACATAATGAATATGTAATTCTATCCTTTTGTACAGATCCTGGCTTATATCACGAATCATACTTCCTTCACACACTGGGTTACTTCAACTTTCTGTTCTTTTCTTTTTTTTTTATGGAGAAGACTGCATCTGAAAAGAAATCAGAATACCATAAATTTTTCAAAAAATGCTGAAATAATATTAACATCATAACTAAAACTAGTGGTGCCACAGAATGGCACAAATTTTCTCACACTAGTTTCCTATTTTTTTCCGTCAAGGCTACCTTTCTGGTATTGCCCCACTTTCTTCCCAACTGCTACCTATGAATGCCTTGAAGACATTTTCTCACATTTTCACAATTTTGTGTTCCCGTAATAGTAGAACTGAAATTTGACTTCAAGAATATTACACAAGAGGTTCATGGAAATATGGTTCTATCTGCAAATTTTTATTGAAAAATTTACAGACATTCTTGAGAAAAATGTCATTTGAACATTTCTGAAAATACACAACTTTGATCTCATTTTACAGATATCTTTTGAGTTTATGAGAAAGTACATCAGAAATAATTTGAATGACATACATTCTGCATTTCATTGTGTACTATTTGATTGGATTAGTAAGTGCTCAATAATTTAAAATAAAAATATTCCCACAATACAAACCCACCTCTTCGATGTATTGTGGGTGCACCATCAAAGGCTAATTATTTCTAAACTTGCATGCAGAAATATCACAAACGTATCTAACTTATTTACCATTTTGAACATATTTACAATTTGTTGAAATAGGTCTTGAATTAAGTGCTCGGAAACTTTCGGTAAAAATGATTTTTCAATACAAATTCATGTGTTGGCACAGCCATGCATGTTACTTGAGCTGGTGGGTTTGAGCTTAAGTTGCCGAATATGACGAATACTTAATTCAAGGGCAACACCAGGGGTTCTCAAACTGTGAGACGCAACCACCATTTGGGGGGGGGGGGGGGGCCTCTAAAGGGGGTGACATATTTTCCTGAAAATGTAAAATCATCTGTGTTTAATGTAAAATACCAAAGGAGAAAAAAATAATTTCTCCGTAAGAAACATTAAGATTTTTCCATTTCTTCAAAGCAAACAGGACATAATTTAGCTGCAGTTCTCTCCTTTGTCATTGTAAATCGTTATCTTATATTATTGCATTCCGCAAACTAACGTATCGGGCACAGAGCAAGCTTTGTCTCGCGTAACACGACTCCTTAGCCTTTAGTAAATCATGAGGAAAAATTGATGAAAATTGAGAATGAAGCAATTCCTGATTAATGACAAAAATGTAGACCCCAGTGCTCCATTATCAGAAGCAGGGAACGGTTCCATTCCGAAGACGGAAATGAGAAGATATGATGAGAAATATTTGTCACTAGGCTTCACGAAAACTACGGTAAATATTGAAGAACGCCCGTAATGTGTAATATGTTTAATCATTTTAGCTGCTGAAAGTATGAATCCTAACACGTTATAGGCATCTTGAAACCAACCATCCTCAATTTATAGCAAAACCAAAAGATTCTTTTGTCGGAAAACTGAATGTGTTTTAGTTTATCCTGCAGAATTTAGCTAAAACTACAAATGTTACTTCAAAGGCCATGTTAGCCTCTTACCAAGTGTCTCATAGGATTGCTAAATCCAAGAAACCACACAGTAGCAGAAACCCTGATTTTTATCTGCAACAATGGATATAGTGTCAACGATGTTTGGTGACTCATTTGCTCAACAATCGAAAAGTATTCCACTCTCTAATGACAGATAGAATTGTAGATATTTCTGGCAATTTACTCAAGCAGTTAATTAACAAAATGTGTGATAACTGGGTTGTACTTCAAGTAGATGAAGCAACTGACATTCGCAATGATTCTCATTTAATTGAGACTTCAAATTTCTTGTGCTTTGTGAACGTAATTAGAGAAGTGCTTGGAGGCAGTGGCATGGGATTTTTTGTAATATGTTTACAAATTAACCAATTACAAATTAACGGGGGAGGAGGAGGAGGGGGAGGAGGAAAGGGGTGGAGGACGGGGGAGGAGGAAAAGGGTGGAGGACGGGGGAGGAGGAAAGGGGTGGAGAAGGAGGGGAGGAGGAGAAGGAGGGGAGGAGGAGAAGGAGGGGAGGAGGAGGAAAGGGGTGGAGGAGGAAAGGGGTGGAGAAGGAGGGGAGGAGGAGGAAAGGGGTGGAGAAGGAGGGGAGGAGGAGGAAAGGGGTGGAGAAGGATGGGAGGAGGAAAGGGGTGAAGAAGGAGGGGAGGAGGAGGAGGAGGAGGAGAAGGAGGGGAGGAGGAGGAGAAGGAGGGGAGGAGAATAATAATAATAAGAAGAAGAATAAGAGGAAGAAAAGAAGAGGAAGAGGAAGAAAAGAAGAAGAAGAGGAAGAAAAGAAGAAGAAGAGGAAGAAAAGAAGAAGAAGAGGAAGAAAAGAAGAAGAAGAGGAAGAAAAGAAGAAGAAGAGGAAGAAAAGAAGAAGAAGAGGAAGAAAAGAAGAAGAAGAGGAAGAAAAGAAGAAGAAGAGGAAGAAAAGAAGAAGAAGAGGAAGAAAAGAAGAAGAAGAGGAAGAAAAGAAGAAGAAGAGGAAGAAAAGAAGAAGAAGAGGAAGAAAAGAAGAAGAAGAGGAAGAAAAGAAGAAGAAGAGGAAGAAAAGAAGAAGAAGAAGACAACAACGACTCAAGTTTTAAATTTATTTCTGTTATTACTCTTGGCCCAGGCTTTCACCACAATAAGACTGATATTTATTCCATGACGTTCGGTAAATGGAAGGTATCATTAACAATAATTTAAATGAACAAATGTTCCCTAATTATTAAAATGTTGGGACAACTCACCTGTTGATCCATCTTTCACAATTATAAAAAATATAAAACATTTTGGTTTGTTTTCAGAAACACAGTATCAGTACTTACATTTATTTACAAGGACATCACTTTCACTGCATAGGACAACACTACTGTAGAATTAATTGATAGCTGCCCGAGGCACAGCAGGTTTCTCTGTAGGTCCAGTATTCAGTGCTGCCTGTTGAATATCCCACATCTTGGAGTAAATACTTCTACGACTACTCAAGAGCTGCTCATGTGTACCTCTTTCAACCACATGCCCATTCTCAAGCACAAGTATTTCATCTGCATCTAGAATTGTTGATAGTCGGTGAGCTATACATATAGAAGTACGGCCTTCTGTAGCACGCTTGAGTGCTCCCAAAATAGTCTGCAACGAAAATAACATGAATTTTTACACATTTACTCTATTTTTCCGCCTCCTAATAGTTGATTTGAAATGATTCTTTGAGAATACCACAGGAGAGGGAAGCATTTTTTCAGAAAACATGTTCTAATTTTATAAAAGACATTCAAAAGACACAAAGAGTTAAATTTCATTTAATTATCTGTGGCAGTATCACAAAATACAACAATGTTTCATGGCCCAAATGTGACCACATCTTCAGGTTAACTTTATTTATATTTTTAATTATAGATTTACATATAAGATCACTTACTATGTTAAGGAAATGATGGAAGTTAATAAAATATTATTTAAATTTCGTATGTCAGGCACAAAAGGAGGAAACCATACTTTTAAACGGTCCCTCTTGCTTGCATTATCAAGTTACAATATTTTGCTTACTTCCATAATTTTCTTTAGCAAACATATACTTACATGTTCAGTGATGGAATCAAGTGACGATGTTGCTTCATCAAAAATTAATATAGGGGAACCTTTCAAAATTGCACGAGCAATAGCAACCCTTTGCTTTTCACCACCTGACAATTTCAGACCTCGTTCTCCAACCTAAAACATAATTTTCTGCTATTTTTCGTATTGTTTCACTCTTTTCAGTTTTGAAAAATTCATTAAGAAACATTTTTATTTTATAAACAAAGGGGGAAATTATCTGCCTGTTCATTTCGTCATATCTCTAATACTGAGCAACAAAAATGAGAATATAATTATTATATGATATATATGTGTGCCAGCTATTAACTTATAAAACAAATAAAGGTTGGCAAACCAACAAATTCAATACAAAACCCACAGCACTGAAACGCTTGAAGACGAACAAATAAAAATTCACACTACCTGTGTCTGATAAGCATCTGGCCATTTTTGAATGGAATCATGTAAATCTGCCATTTTTGCTGCCTCATATACATCATTATCTGTTTTCTGAAAGTCACCATATCGAAGATTATAAAATATTGTGTCATGGAATAGCACAGAATCCTAAAAAGAAAGATGCAATGTTAAATATAAAAAGAAAACATATTAACACTTGAAATAGCGGATAAAAAAGTTGGCACAAACCTGGGGAACTACAGCTATTGCTTTCCGAAGGCTTTCAATATCAACATCCTTTATATTCTGATTGCCAATCAATATTTTTCCTCTTTGAGGTTCAAAGAAGCGATACAAAAGACGAATAATAGATGTCTTTCTAAAAGAATAAGATATTGCTCAATTATTAATCTATTAATTCATTTGCAGTTTTCTAAACCAAATTTTAAAAACCTATTGAATATCTCATTTGAGACAAACTGGTTTCCTGATACCAAATTAATAATTAAAAAAAGGAAAAACAGTTTCATTACATTTTTGTATTTCACACCAGTAATCACACATGTCATTAAAAATGAACAATATTTAATTGGCTGATGAAAGGTAACAAAATTTATGGGTCTCTCAATTCAGTCAAACCTCAAATGTCATTATGTTATGCATTCAAAAGTCCTTCAAACTCTGCTAGATTTCATGCAGCTCAGTATTTTGCAAATGTACATTCCCACCTGAAATATGACATAATATTATTCTGGAGAAATTCAAAGGTAATTTTTTTTTTAAACAGATTTTCTTGACAGTGGGAAAACATTTTTATGCATTACTGATATTACAACAAGAAAACATATACAACAGTTATCAGTATCAACAGTTCACTGCAAGGAATCCACATATAATACATTACTTTACAACACATTGACAGATGACTAAGACAATTAAAATCAACACACAAGTTCAAAGCTAAACCTTTTCTACTGCATAACTGTTTCTATACAATATACGAGACTATATTATAAAAAAGAAAAATAACATATATTTTAATGCAAATATTAATAATATATAATGCATTACTTTACATTTATAATGCAAAATATTAAAAAGACTTAATATGCCTGTGACAAGTAATGTACTTCATCTTCTTGGTCAATGACCCTCAGGTTTCTATCCAGTTTCCTTATACATTGAGAAAATGCAGAGATGGCCCCTAGTTTTGCTTCTGAACATAAATGTATGTATGTGGGCATTTTGTTGAACTTTCCTCTTGGTTGTTTTGGTAGGAGTAGAGTTAGGGGTATGGATTTCTCTTATTAGCACACTAGAAATCAAATCTGTTGTTCGATGACAAATGCAAATAAGTTTTCTATAGAACTCTGGAGCAAAATGTTTCATTTTCAAATCACTTAGTACGAACTTTATTCATCATTCAGCCATTTATGGTTAAATGGAGAGGAAGAGCTCAAGAAAACGTGAGCAGATTGTACTTCTACCCTATAAGTCTTGTATAGTTTTTACTACTCTTTGACAAAATAAATTAAATTAAATACTAACCATCAATTTTCCAACCAATCAATAACCAAGCAATGACTCTTGACACTGCTTCTTTCACTCCATACTCTCATCTACATCTATGTTTTAAGAGATTGATATTCTTCCTTTTCTCCTTATAAACCTTATTCAACATGCAGAATTGACGATCTAACAACTAGCCCCTTTTCGAACATTGTAAACTCTACCTTTATTCATTTAACTATACCATTACGAATAATACTTGTTGTGAAGAAAGCCAGGACATCAGCATAACTTTCAAAACAGAGTGAATAAAGCTGCTTTTAATAAGTGCAATGCCAAGGTCTCTATCAAAGTGGATAACATTTGCAAAACCAAACAATGGCTAAGAATGAGTTTACAATTTTCAGAAAGTCAGACAGAAAGAAAAAAGATATATTGGTGGAAGAAACATGAACAGTATAAGCCAACAGTTTAGATAAACTGCATCAATCTGCCCTAAAACAATGATTTGGGTATACTTACTGGTTTTGCTTAAGTATTATGGCAAGTCAAGCAATTAAGTGTACAACCCATGCAAATTCTGCTTTACTTCATGAAGAATTAATGACAAATTGATTGTTCCTTTGCTCACTTCTGTGTAATGTTCGCTTCAGTAACAAAAAATTCAGAACTCTAATGAATTTTGGTTAGCATCTGTGTAGTGAGTGCATATACAATAAATTATATTTATTTAACGTTCACACAATAAACTGATTAAAGCTTAAATCAATGTGTACATGTATTTGTAAGAATAGATATGTAAATCAATAAGGTAATTTATTTAATTTCAATTCCTTGCATTTTCCTGATTTAAATTTTAAGGAAACCGTAAATAAGCAAAATCATGACTTCAATAGAAAAATATTCCATGCCATTCTACTACTGACAGGTCAACTTCATTAGAATTATAGGAAAGGTAAGACATTTTTCAGGTGAGCAGTATGTAATTATAATCAACTATTAGCATAAAAAACAGTCAGTACCATCACCCATATGAAATGCTGTCTCTTTGATAAAATTTGAATCCACAATTTTCATAGTCTAAAAATGTGTATATTTCAATATCTTTAGAAAATAATTTTTTACTTACCCAGAACCAGATCCTCCAACAATAGCTACTTTCTTTCCAGCAGGTATAGTAAGAGACAGACCCTGAAGCACAGGCTTTCCTGGGATGTATTGGAAATGTACATCTTGAAACACTATAGTTGAATTATCTGGGGTGCAATAAAGAGGTGGTGCAGTAGGTTTACTCTGGAAATTTTTAAAATATGAACCACAGTAAAAAAGTGCTTAAAAAAAAGTACTGTACACATTATCAGCTCTCCAACAATGTAGGGATAAATGTGTCAAAAATGTATTCATATTTCATAATTGACAATAAAATACTATCAGGTGTTAATTAGTGTTTAAAAAATATTATTAATATTTCAGGTATTAGACCATCCTGTCTCCTACACTGCTCACAATTATTCTTTGTTCAAATTATATATGTGGGTTTCAGATGCATGCAGCCTTTCTTTCTGTATATCATTTACATTAACATTTAAATATACTCCAGTTTTCATTACATCTATACAGAATTCTAGATAAATTCTCAAGCCTGTTTTCTGAGTGTTCTTTCTTCCCTCAGCGAAAATAACAAAACAAAAGACCACAGATGGTCTTTGTGATGAGGTCATAGGAAATTAAAGAAGAATTAGAAGACAACATAGTTTGAGAATTCTTCACATTCAAATTCAGATGAAGCACATTCCAAATTTTCACCATCACCATCCCTTGATTTTATATGTTCCTTACAAGTAAATTGTAAATGTGAAGAAAATGAAAAATATCTCTAGAATGTATTATTAAGATGTACATTCACAGGAGTTTATTACACAAAATATGTTCACAACTGCCTTAAGAGCCTCTTTTCTAAGAAGACTATTACACAAAGAAAATAAATTGAACTATGAACTGAAAATAGGAACCTACATATCACTGTCATCTCAGAAACAAAAAAGAAGAATAAAGGCACAAAAGAACTAGAAGACCATATTGTAATATCTTCAGGTGTAGAGGAAGAAAAACATGCCGCAGCAGTAGTAGCTTTGATAATAAAAAAATGGAAAGAACATAGAAGAACACAACTGGATTTCTCCAAGATTGATTACAATAATAATAAAAGTGAACCAACATAAATCAAATGTAATAACTATATGTGCTAGTTGAAGGTCAAATAGAAGAATTTGTTTCTACACAGAATTACAACAATTGGATGACCAAATAAGCCAAAAGGAGATTCTCATTATCTCAGGAGATTCCAATGCCAGAGTGGGTGAAAAGGAAGTCCTCCCTTGCAAAAGGCTGGAAGACGAAAAAACTCTCAATGAAAATGGTAAAACAATACTGAATTTTTGCTTATTCAATAACGTGATAATAACTAATAGTTTTTTCAAACCCAAAGATGAACATAAATATACTAGGGAAGCAAGAGGTACAAAATATATCCTAGATTACGAAATAGAAGAAACCTATTCAATTATATCAAAAAATCAAAAGTATACACACGGAATGAAATAGACACAGACCACTATCTGATAGAAAGCAAAATTAAATTAAAAATACAATGCACAAAAAACAAGAAAAATAAGAATATTTCACCAACTAAACTCAAGATTTACCTTCTAAAAGATGAAAGCATCAGAACAATATATGAAAGCAGATTAAGAGGAAAATTACAAACGGTAGAGAAACAAAATTTTGAAACATTTTGGACCTCACTTAAACAAGCAATGCTTGAAAGCAGGACAAGAGAGTGTATGTTACAAACCAGACAAGAAAACTATCTTAATGAAAGGAACTTACTATGGAGAACAAATTTTATTTGAAGGAAAAATCGTCCGGTAGTTGTATAAAGACCCTGAAAAATTGAAACTTTTGAAAATTTTTGAAAATTCAGAATTAACCATAAAAATCAGACATATGCCACATTTATAAATGCATTTTACTCTATACTTATAAGAAATTTAAAGAGCCATTTTTGAGAAAATTATGAAAATGTTCCAGGGGCTTCATGTAAAGAAAACGAATGAATGATTTTCAAAATGTCAGAGCTTTGACTCGAGCAAAATGGACAGGGGTTTCTTCAATTCGGAAAAAATCCTACGCATGCTTTAAGCGCTAGTGTTGTTCACATATACCAGACAGATGGACGTTTTGAAGAAAAAAAAACAACAACTCTTATTCTCTTATCTCGGTATCAGGGAACACCAAAACATGTATTTCTTTTGAAATCTTAAAATCAGTTTTCAGCAGCATTACATAACTTTCCATGTACTATGTATATTACTCCATATGTTTGTATACGGGGAAGTAAAAATTGAGTAAAATTCAAAAAAATTTAATTTAGACAGTGATAGATGGCAATTGGCAAGAGGATGGGGAAGACTGAAGAGCTAGCCTACACCAAAGATATAAGAAAACTAACTAGTTTGAGAAAGTCTGTGCCACTCTGTAGCACCACTAGTTTTTGGTACAGTTGGCTCTATCTGAGAAAAAAATTAACGAAAAATTGTTAAGCTATTTTTAAGAAATGTTTGATAATGTTGAAGCTTTGTGTTAAGTACCCGCCAAATCCAAAACATGTATTTCAAAACTGTAGTTGACGTATGGGGGAGAAGATTATCTGCACACGTTTTCTTGAATTCCAGAATCCTCCCCGTCGTTTTAACTATAAATGATTGAAAGATGAGTAAAATTTAAACTAAAGAAATAAAAATAAATTTTAAATATTGCGAGATTAGCAATATTTGAAAAAAAATAGACATTTTGGTTTCTGAGTTATAGAAAACTTATTTGCAATGGTAAACGAATTGCAAGTATGATTTTTCTGCATTGCTAACAAAATAGTATCTCGCCCTTACCTCTTCTCCTACCATTACAAGCAAAAGGAGAGTTCAACAAAACATACCCATAGTGAAGCTACATTTACATCCAAAAGCAAAACAAGGGCCCATCTCAGCATTTGCTCACTGGATCAGGGAAACTGGGCAAAAACCTGATCAAGATGGGGCCGTGACAACAGCAACATCGATTGGGGTATATACACTTTTATGACAATCCTACCTATGGTTCAGCTGTTTTCAACAACAAATGGACAGATGTTTTGTAGTAAGCCAAATTTTCCCTTTCAAGAAACCACAAAACTTGAATTCTGACTACACACTGTATTGGAGGAAGTAACTTTCTACATACAGTCAGACCTCCATATATTGAAATTTTTTATAATCAAATTTCTTTTTTTATTCCCCTGAAAATTCTGTTTAAAAATGTTTTTATACATCAAAAATTATTTCTATATATTGTAACGTATTAGCCAGCGTGCCTCATGGCAGCTCTTTGGGGACGTGGGGTAAGGGATTTGTAAGAGGAAACTCCTCGCCACAGGAGGGAGAGAAGGGTTTTTCCTTCAAGCAAAAACGCGGAAACGGGAGACACGAGGCTTTGGGATCCTCCGGTCTTAAGAAACGGAGCCCAAACCTCATGGCTAGCAATACAGCGCACGTGGGCGGTGTGACGTAGTAGGTCACGTGAGCCTCGAGTATATAAGGGAGTGTAAAGAGCCAGTGGGTGGGTTCGGGAGACAGACCTTGTGCAGTTGCACAAAAAACTCGGCACCACGACGGTGCAGCGGCGGGCAGGGCTCGCAAGGCAAGTCACATGTTGACGAGCCTGTGGAGGACTTTGTGTCCTTGGGTGACTGCGATCACGTGGGAGCGATGCTGTGTGCGTGCTCCGAGGTGAGGAGTGGTTGAGTGCCATGACTCACGCCGATTCTCAAGCGGGTAAAATCACTCCTGCGATCGAGGCAAACCATCAGTTAGTACGCCAGTATGGACTTTGTGTCCCAGTGTGACATCCGGTCACGGAAGCTTGACTTTGTGCGCGCTTCAGAAGTAGGAGTGGCGAATGCCACAATTGAAACCGATCATCAATCGGGTTTGGATCGCTCCCGCGATCAGGGGATAGTATGTCTATCAGAGCTAGGGTGTAAAGTGAAAATTCATTGTAAATATTTGTGTTTTCTTTGTAAATAAGTATTTGTTATATGAAAGCTCTGTGTCTGTGTTTGCTGTGAGTATCCATGACGTCACAATATCTAACTCATTTTCTGACTGGACTATAGTTTTAAAAAAAATTGTGAAATAATAATAATATTGTGTATACTATAAATGTTGTTCCTAAAAAAACAATATTGTTTCATTTGGAAGGAGAGTAGTACTGCTATGGAAAATATAACTTCCATCAGGATTTATTATAATTGAATAATCATTCATAAAACACTAATGTATTTTCTATGTCCAGTTTCCAGCTTTCTCATGAAAGTAACTCACTCACTCAAAAATCTTGAAGCTGTAGGAGGGAAAAGAACAAATCAGAAAAGGGTTCAAAGTTTCAAATCATAAATTGGGTCAATACGAAGGTGTGGATGACGCTGTTTTGAAGAAGGTTAAGTTTTTGAGGGGGGGGGGGGGGGGGGGGGGGAAGAGCCAGTTTGGGGACCTATTATAAAAGAAAAAGACACAGAGTATTCTCGATGTTTGGGATATACAAAGTTTCAGGAAAGGTCTGGATGATAATAAGTTACAAAAATGTTGGCTAAAGCATTTGCAAATATTCCATAATTATTTCTATATATTTAAGATTATATATATCGAATATTACCAAAGAACCATCAGATTCGATTTCTGGTATACAGAAGCAGCATTTATCCACCTTTTCAATATCAGGGACTCCCAACAACGAGATTGCCTGTTGAAGAATTGCCACTTTCCACTGCAGCATTACATTACTTTCAGTTTACTGTTCTTTCCAATAGCTGATCAGCTGGAATGCGGTTATACAATCAAAAGCTTCAGTTTTTAAAAATGATACATCTGTTTGGTTTACTGCATCCCAGCTGATCTATCAAATGCACTTAAATTTTAATCAGACAATAGTGCAAGGAAGTAAAAACTGTGTTGCAAGGAGGCAGTGTAATTGCTCCTTACTTTAGGTGCATATGTTGCTAAGTTGCATTTGCTACACTGTTTCCACATGATTAAGATAAAAATTTGTATTCTTCAATACCATTTATACTTCTGAAAATTATTAATGTTTATACCATTCAATACTTCCATAATGGAGAACACATTGGAGTATTGACTAAAATGATAAGTGTCAATTCAACTAACCTTTATCTTGCTATCAACTGTCATTAATGTAAACATTGTTTGCATATCAATCAATGCTTGTCGCACTTCTCTGTAAACTGATCCCAAAAATCCTAATGGAATTGACAATTGGAACAGTAAGCCATTGACCATTACCAAGTCTCCAACTGTCATGTTTCCTGTAGAAAGTGAGAAAAATATATTTCATGACCCAAAGTCAAACTTTTCATTCACGAAAACCTCAAAAAGTGTAACATAAGCAGCAAAACTTTATTTTCATTAGTAAGAACTATCATTCAATAACTGAAAAATGTACTTACCCTGCATAATCTGTTTTGCAGCCATCACCATAATGATACTAAGAGCACCACTAAATATAGCATTCTGACCAAAATTTAAAAGAGCCAAACTAGAACTTGTCTTCAAGGAGGCTTCCTCATATTTTTTTAGAACCTGGTCATAGCGATTGGCTTCATATTTTTCATTATTGAAGTACTGGGAAAGAAATTCAATTCTCAATTATTTTATGCTATGAATAAAATTTCGGTTCCATTTGCAACATACTATTAAACTGATGGAAAATAAAAAGCACTTTGTTCAATGGAAAGACAAATCTGGAGAACATTAATTTGAGAGTAGCAGAGTATGTTAGATTTGTAAGGTTGCATGAGCATTATGTAGGTGAACAGTGACCTATTATATACAACGCCCTGATTTTGCAGAAATTGGACAAATACAATCAGGTAGCATGTTAATCTCCTACAATTGCCCACACTTTTGCAGACCAACTATACAGCCTCATTCAAACTCAAAGAAGGGGATTGTCTATGCTCTCCTGGCATGTCAATCTTCAGAATCCTTTCAGTACACTACACAATATTGGACAACTTTAGTTCAATGCGAGAAATTGGAGGTTATGGACTTGTGCCAACAGCCAGTACTCAGTTTTTTCTCTCCCCACAATATTGCAATTTTGATGACAGCTCCATTTTGTACTAGTAGAAACAAAATTATCAGAAAAGGATTCCATAAAATACAGTGCTTTTGAATCACATCTTTCTGAACGAGACCATTTTAAATTTTTTACCAGTATGTATTGTACAAATACAAAGATAATTGAGTTGCTAATACAATTATGTTATTTCATTATGTATGAAGTACAAAAACATTATTTATTACAAGAATTTAATCTCTTAAGTTACTTGTAATCAGTTCATACCTTTACAGTTTCATAATTAATCAGTGAATCCACAGCTCTATTACTCGCTTCATTTTCAGCCCGATTCATATACACTCTGAATTTGGTGCGCCACTGTGTTATCCCTAATGTAAATAAAGCATACAATCCAACACATCCCAAGGACACTCCAGCAAATGCTGCTCCACATTTAACTCCCTTGAAGAAAACAGAATAGGTCAGTGACACAATATTGCACTTTGAAATTCATTTAAAATATTGTAAAAATATGAGAAATAACATACCAAAATTGAGCTGACAAGAGCAAGTTCAAATATCGTTGGCACTACGTTAAAAACCATAGCAGTGAGAACAAAATTTATTCCTCGGCTTCCCCTGTCAATGGTCTGCACAGAAATTACAGAACTTTTAGACACAAATATGACAACATTCAATGTGTGAGTGGCAAATAAGCTATTAAACTGTAAATACCATGCTCATAACAGAAAATTTTAGAAGTATATATCATTTGATTCGCTTATTAATTATTTAAATATATATTAAAATAACAACACAAAATATTTGAGGGAGAGTTTTAAAACACACATGTAATTAATATCAATAATCCAAAACCGGCAGCAATGAATTTAACATTGTCATAGAATTCGTCCATAAACAGGTTGTTGACTATAGTACCATTTATTTAGTCGTGCACTTGATGTAAATCAGCTGTTGCAGTTTCATCTAATCGGGAGCTTATATGTCACTACAGTGATGTCACTATGGGGACGTTCAAGCTCCTGATTGGATAAAAATGTGAACAGCTGATTTACGTCAAGTGCATGGTTAAATAAATCCTAATATAATGGCCAAATTTCAGATATTCATAATCATTCACTGAATCAATGAATTTGTTATCAGGGCAAAGTCAAGACAGTGTTATTGACCAATTTCTGTTTAGGCATTACGAGCTTCCAACCTAGAGTACCCATTATTTTTGTAAATAAGTGAACTGATGTCAATACAAGAACACACTGAATTGAAAAAAAGATCATGGAAGGATGCAGTGGTGGTGATAATAGAAATCACAGATCATGGTAGATGTAACGGGGAAAGAGGGCAGCCACAGGGGTCATGCCTTCCACGAGTCATCTTTCTTGTAATATTTTTCTTAATTTATTCAAAATAATTACCTTATAGATCTCATGCCATCCAAAGCAGTATTACCATTATAAATATACTCATAAACTTTTTTCAAGTTAACAATTTAAAAAAATATTTATACAAGGATTAGTGCCTCCCTTCCTCCCGAAATTCTTTCTGGATCCACCCCTGGCCTCAGAATAGAGGAAAATGAGATGTGGTAGTTTACTGTGCTGACATTAATTGAATTTTGCTAGATTCACACCATGCGATATTATTGCTGTAAGTCAGGAAAACAAATACTTGCTGCACAAGGAACACAGCTGTTGAGGAAAGAATCAGAGCTTTGTTAAAAACACTATCTTCTTCCACTGCCATGTTACTACTCGTCAACACCATAAATGGTCAAAAAAGTTACAAACAGCTCTCTGGCTTCAAAACTTCTGTCCTACTTCCTTAGAGACAGGTTCACATAATTTCAGTCATGGTAGTTATTTTCTACTTTTGTTCTTCAATACTAAACTTTTGGGTAGTGTATTTGTTATATCAAAACAGACTACAAGGCTCCTTAAACCTCGCAAGAGTCACAAGGAATGTCTGAAACACATATTGATTAATAACTTTGTAATAACTTTGCAGTAGAAACCAAAACTGTTTGACATTTTTATCATAGTACTTTATCAAAATTTGACTGTTGTTCATTAAATTATTGTGTACAAAAAAAGCTTTCAGAATTTGTTCAAAATGGGTATAGATAAATACTAAATAGGAAAAGAAACATTTTGTTGTTTCAAACTTAGAGTGATCCAACAAACTAATTAAAAAGCTTATGAGAAGAAATGTATGGTGCAAGGAAGTGAAGTCTTTACCAATGACAATTTTAATGTTCTTGATAACACTAATAAACAAGCTATAAATATCTGGCATGTTGTTTACTTTTTAAAATGTGTTTTCTATGTTGATTTCAATTCTGAAAACTGTTTTGCCCTGTCACATCAGGTTTTTAAGATAGTGACAAAAATTTACTTTCATGAAACACCTTTCATCTATTATTGCCCAAGTTTTTATATTTTTTCACACAATGACACACAATATTTTCATTGTCTGTGCCAAAAATTATATTTAAGGTAATATTTTAAAGCATTTTTGATATTGCATTACTGTGCAATAAGTGACAGTAATTGTTACTGTGTAGCAATTACTGTCACTTCTTGTTCAAGGCCTCTCGACAAGCCCCGGGATGAAACAATATGGATGCATGGCGATTGTTTATCGACTCAACAAGTTTTAAAGCGATATTATTACAAAATGAAAACAATAATGTGGTTGTACTGTTTGGATTATCTATCCACCTGAAAGACACACACTTGTACTATCTCGCATCTTCTTGAAAAAATATGCTATCATGAGTATAAACAGTGTATCTATGATGATCCACTGATGAAATGAAATATTCATCATTTTCATAGGAACATCTGTCAGGGTACATCAAGTACTGATGTTTAATCTGCAAGTGGGACAGTGGAGATTGAAATCACCACTACATAAAGAAAAAATAGCCTGTCAAAACTAAAATGCACCTGAGAAATAAAAAAGTCCTTTGTTTGCTGTTGATTGTTTCTGACAATGTCATGCCACCATTTCACATGAAGCTGTGGCTCATGAAAATTTTGTGAAGGCACTAGACGACTCGGATGCTTTACTGTACCTGTGCACTAAGTTTCCAGAGATAATGTATGCAAGTAAAAGAAGGTGTGTACACAAGCCCACAAATAAAGAAGGTAATTGCTGGCAGCCATTTCCAAGACTTACTGAATAATGCTGAAAAAGGTGCATGGATGGCATTCAAATGAGTTATTGCCAATTTCTTTGGAAATCATAAATCAATATATACAACATTTCCCTTAAAAAATATAAATAAATAAGAATTTCGTATCCCATTAGACTTTCTGTTTCATGTAAACTGTTTCAAGCTGAAGCAAAGAAAAAAGAACTGCATATCACATCCTGTGAAACAGAAGAAGAATAGAAGAAAAAAACCCTGGTCAAAACTTGCCTCCTCACCATTTCAAGTTATAAATATAGAATGTACGACTATTATTAAATTTGATGTAGTTGCAAACATAATTGATATGTATTATTAATGTAATTATTATTATTAATGTAATCATTATTAATATAATAATAATAATAATAATTATTATTATTATTATAAGTAGTAGCATTAAAATAACATATTGAAATGTTAATTATTAGCAGATAATTTATCTACTGTATAATATCTTTATCTAACTGTAACAAGTATTGTATTTCTAGGCCAATGACCCCATCTCGATCAGGTTTTGTTCAGTTTCCCTGGTCCTTTGAGCAAAAGCTGAGATGGCCCCTTGTTTGCTCCTGAACAGTAATGTAACTTCGCTCTCTCCACCCAAGGCATCATATTGACTTGTCATACATGATTGTAATTGTATATGTGACTCAATAAATATTATTATTATTATTATTATTATTATTATTATTATTATTATTATTATTATTAATCAACTAAGTAAATGTTGTGAAGAAGTGCTTCAGTACCTACAAAAGCTGGGTGTCAACATGTCCCTCAAAATTCATCTCCTCAACTCACATCTGGATTTCTTCCCTGAAAACCTAGGTTTGGTCAGTGACGAACACAGTTTTCACTAGGAAATCTCAGATATGGAGGGGTCAATGGAGTGCAGTAATGTTGGCTGACTACTCCTGGACACATAAGCAGGGCACACCAAATGCTCAACACAAACGCAAATCTACAGCCAAGAAATTCAAACCAACTACAGTTTAGATTAAGTATTTTCAGTGTATATGGATTTTATGTGTGTATTATACTTCGGAATATATATATATATATATATATATATATATATATATATATATATATATATATATATATATATATATATATATCACTATATAGTATGTGTACCATGTGATTGAATCTCAATATTCTTTTGGCTAATTTCACATTCATTAGTACTCCATTTAACAAAACATTTTCTAGTAAAATATAAATGGTTGAAGTGTGTATCTAAAAAACAGTGGGTGATAGAGACAAAAATATGCATATTTTGAATCAGCATGTTTCATGTATCTTACAACAAGTTAGAAACAAAGATAACCACAAATTTTAAAAATTTGTTTATCAGTGTAACCTTTCAATGCAACCAAATATATGACTAATCATCTCAAGCTCAACATATATTCTCTTCAATTACCTTCGATAAGGCACCAGTTTGACGACTTAAATGAAATCCCAAATCAAGTTTGTGAAGATGTAGAAACACATTTCGAGCTATTTGTCGAATCGAATGTTGAGCCACACTTGCAAAAACAGCATTTCTTAGTTCGTTGAAACCTGCAGCACCTGCTCGCGCTAATCCATCTATTTACAAAGTAAGAAGTACTTATGTTACAAATTCAAATACTTTATAACTAATCATATATTTTTGCATAAAAGTAATAATAGGAGCAACTTACAGCCAATAAGTATTGCAGCTACATAAGTTGTAACAGTATCTGATGCAGAGGAGACATTTAATAGCATTTCTTCAGTCCCAGATGCAGCATTGACATTAAGATAATCTATGGCATACTTGAATGTGAATGGGACTGTTACATTTAAAACTTTTGCCCCAGCAAGAAGTCCCAAAGCAACACACACTCTTTTTCGAACAGATGGGTCTTCCTGAACAGACGACATTCATAAAATATTTCTCTAGCATATTTTTTATTTGTTTGGGTTACAAGAAATTACATACTTACCTTGGGCCAAATATATGAAAGCATGCCTTTAAGCATACTTAACCCACTAACTGGCTTTCCATTTAGTGGAAGGGCATCTCTGGCCAAACCAGATGTTCCAGGATGGAAACATTGTCGAACAATTCGTCCTGGAGGGATGTTTGGTAAAAAGCTGGTTACTATTTTGTCGACATTTCCAGGCTTTGTTAGAGAACCAGATAAAACCGAATTTTTGGGACACTTCTGTTGTTCTTTATTATTGCTGTTTGCACTCTGCAATGCAGGACCCGCTTTATGAGAAAATACCTACAACAAGCAACATTTGTTATAATTTCTAATCCACTCTCAAATAATGAATGCAAACTATTTTCAATCAACATATGTAACTACTAATGTAAACCAATGGCTTAATTTTCATTTTTGCCAATGTAAGATATCTAATACATAACTTTTAAATATAATTTCCAAATCATTCAAAATTTAGAGGGAAAACCTTGTTCACAATGAGGTAAATAAACGATAGAGAGAAAGCTTGCTTTATACATTAATTGTACATCTTTGATTCTATTTACGCTTTTGACCCATGATATAATATTTCTTCACAATTCGAAGGAAATGTATAGTTGTTGAAGAACAAGGTAAATTGGCAGTTCATAGGACATAAAAAGCTGCAAGTTAACTTTATTTTATTTTCAGCTGCTACAATACTATCAAGTCATAAATAAATAATTTATTTTAGAAGAAGCTGGTCGTTTGGTGGTATTACTGTGTATTTAGAGAGAACTTTCACTTCTGAACATCTCAGCTTTAAGCAAATATGTAATAGTTTATGAACTTATGTTTCTGAAATTAAAAATTCATACAGCAAACAATTTGACGAAGTCAATGAATTTAGAAAATATTATTATCATGTTTTCATTGTTTTAATATGAATAATATGCTTTATATTAAAATACACTCATTCACTATGAAAGAAATTTAAGCAGAATATTAATATAGCGGAACATTAATTAACTAAAGGGTTTGGGGCAACAATGATAACTCTCATTTCACATATGCAACATAAAGGTCTTAAAATATCTCAGAAAACAAACTTCATGATCCCAATACTGTATGAATGAGTTCATAACACTTCAAGATACATGTGAAAAGCAGCAGAAAATGCAATTCCAATACTGATATCACAAGACTTTTCCCCTGAATGAAATTACAAAAATAAGGCTTATTATCAGTTTGTTGCACCTTTCCCTTTAATTGTGTAACAACCTTCAGATACTTGATTATTTGGATATTTATACAAAAAAGGTTTTTGAATAACATATAAAAAATTATGTTAATATAAATTGGCATTTTATTGGATGACATAAAATAAATATTTACTTTTTTTCTAATTAATAATTAAGAAACCCAAATACTTCCCAGCTCAGAAATACAAAAGTATTTTTCTCACAAAAGATTCAAGAGAGAGAAAAGTACTAAATAAAATTTTCACAACTATTCATTTTTAACGAACACTGGGCCTTTGAAGACATGTTCAAAAATTCTCTTACAAGAAACTTGGCAATATGAAAACTTTCACTGCACTCTTCAAATTTATTGTTCATTTCACTCAATAAACAAGTAAATTCTAAAATTTTGTTTTCAATCAACTTCAATCCAACCATATCAATAATACTTCTTTCCAGTTTATTATAAGATTTACTATAAATCTTTTTCTGAAAGTTTGGTTTCTCAATTTCTGGGGCAGTTAATAAGTATATCAATCCTTCAACATTGAATGAAATACCTTCGGAGGAAAACATTAAGTCTTTATACATGTTATGACATGTTACAAACAACTTCTTGGCATTGGAATAACTACATTGATTAGGAAACAAATCTTTAGTAGTTATCAAAATTTCTTCAACTGAAAGGAAAAGAACATCATAAATATTATTTGACATAACAAATCCATACTCTAGATACAGATGTAAATTTGAATGATGACCATAGTGAATGAAAACTTGTGAATATTTGGGAATTGAACCAGTAGCAACTATCTTATAATGACCATCTTCACCTAACTCTGCTTTCAAGTCTGAGTCATTGGAATGGTTGAACATGTCTAACAAGGGTGCCAGAGCAAGGCAAAATGTATCAACAACATTAATGGAACACGTATTCATGTTATTGTTTTCACAGTACACTGACCGTGTATTAACAACAGACCAAGCCCAAACATAATCATCATAATTTAAATTCATGGAAACAAAATCATTAGTGTGTTTCTTCCCACATGATTCACAACATTGTAATGTTTTTATAATGCTTGAAATACATTTCCATGAATTCATTATATTTGCCTTTTGCTTTTCCACTGCTTTAGAAATTAATGGTGGCATAAATGCCAACTCATCAACAGAGCAAAATACAGGCAGTGTGAAATCAGTAGGCAAGGACTTAATGTAACTGTACCACTCAGACTGTGGTCCACACTGTTTTTCCCAAACAAGAAAAAGAGAAAGAACATCTTGTGCTTTCAAAGTCTTTATGCAATGAAACACACATGCAATAGGTGAATCTTCTACAACATCTCTTGTAATCAAAGAACTGAAGGGAAGAGAAAATACAGTATCTCCTTTCTCAATAGAATCCTTTGTCATCAAGCCTCTACCAAAATCTTGATACAAAACAGGCTGAAGTCTACACGTTGGGTTCCATTTATTACTTCTTAGCCATATCACAAGGTTTATAAAATTTGGATCATTACTGATACTTCGGTTAGAAACTTTGCGACGTCTTCCCCTTATTCTACCAGTACGACCCATTATCATGAGTTACTTTTCACCTTTCTTCTTCGATGCTTTATAAAATCCGCTTCACATATTTTTTCCGATGCTGCCAAAAAAGGACACAATATCACACGCTACGTTCAAAATTCCTCACAACCATTCTTTACATGCATCGATCCATTAACTCACCCGGGCACTAAAATGATTCCTAGTGTTTACACAATGCAAAATATTGTGTGGTCTTCGACAACTGTCAAAAGATATCAGTCGTGAAATTTTCGAAGAAGTTCTAAAACGTTCTTTGAACACCACTTCCAATAAAAACATACCGGCCATTCCTTTAACCTTAAGTGGCCGAATAATGATGCTACTAGTAAAGTAATTTTAACTTGATGTTACACCAGATCATTCTCAAGGATTCTCTACAATTGATGACGATGGCTCAGCAACTCAATTTCTGTTTCCGCCAAACGTCAACACTTTCCTGAAGTTTCCGATAAACATGTGAGAGCATGGGGTGGTGGGAGGCCGGGAGAGCTGCTAGCGGAGAATGGGAAACACAAATCGCCCGGCCAGTCGTATTCCACAAATACATTGGGCCTTATTTGCCGTACGTCAGCTGCGTTTTGCCACGGTCAGTCACAAGGTCACACCATAGAAGAAGATCACTGTCATGCTCGTACCTTGCTTCCACAAGGAACCGTACGACTTTTGGCTACACTGCAATTAAATGGTTACATCTGTTCAAAATTGTTGGTACTACTGGGAGGATACCACCAATTTCAAATATCACAGTATTACCCTATTGTAATAGCCCAGTCATTTCTACTTCCCCATATACAAACGTATATACGAAGTAATATACGCAGTATAGGGAAAGTTACGTAATGCTGCGCAAAAAAAACGGCGAATTTTCGGCAAAAAAACTCTTATTGCCGAGCACTGATAACGAAAAAGTGGATAAATCCAGTTGCTAAATTAAGAAAAATTCCTCAAACACGTGGTGTAGCCAGAATCCCTGTTTTGTGGGTTCATTAATACCGAAAAATCAATTGACGGCAAAACGTCCGTCTGTGTGTCCGTTTGTGAACATCACTAGCGCCGCATAAGATTTCTTACAAATTGAACTTCTGAGTCCATCTGAATCGGGTCGAAGCTTTGAGATATTGAAATAATTCTTTAAAATTTGAAGGTACATTATATGAAGCCCTCCGGTCATTTTCAAAATTTTCTCAAACATTTCCTGCAAATATTTTGTAAGAATAGAGTAACATACACTTACAAAAATGGTATAGATCCGATTTTCATGTTAACTCTGAATTTTCGAAAATTTTAAAAGTATGAATTCTTTTTGGCGTCTTCACACGAAATTAAAGGTAGAGGTTTTCCTGCAAATTGAATTTGTTGTCTATAATTAGTTCCTTCATTAAGGTTATGTATATATTCTTTTTAATTGTAGTAGTTTCCGAGCAATATTGCAATTTTAAATATTAGAAAAATAAGATTTTCGCAAAAACGGTTCCAACTTTTTTCTTTAAACTTTTGGTGGGGATAGTGCTAAATTCACCCTGTAAGATTACAAAAACACCACGTTGGTCTATTCTTTTGTTTTTTTCAAAAATTGCAAAAATATATTTTCTTGACGTGTCTCACGTAAATATTTATATTAGCGGTAATTTGTTCACATCATTATATTTATGAGCATATGTGCTGTAAATAATGTTATATAATTATTTTCGAATACAGCCGTTTTCTGTGAAAACTACCTCAATATTCCGCATTATCAGAACCACTCAAACGACACAAAAAAGGCTCCATTTTTTTTTTTTTTTTTAAGTTTTCCAAAGGGTAGTGCTAATTGCACTGTTTAAGATGACACTTGATTAATTTTGTTTTTTTCAAAAATTACACAAATGCATTTTTTAAGTATATCTGACGCCTTTAATATGCACATATCCAGCAATTTGTAAACACTACTGCATTTGCCACTGAACGTGCTTGAAATGACTTCAAATGAAGTTTTTCGAAAACTCAATCGTTTTCTGTGAAAAGAGGTTCAAATTTCGAATTAACAGTAGCGCTTAAACGCAATTTTCTTAAAAAAGCTCCAAATTTTTCAAAGAAAATTGCTATTTAGGACGAATATTTACCGGTATTTAATATTCATAAAATTATATTTCCGTTCTACTATTAGGAAACCGAAAAAAATTTAAAATGTACTTTGCATGGAGATAGATTTAATTAAATTAATTAAACGTCAAAAACAGAGTGTGATGTGCTATGGTGAGAAGTTAATTTGAAGTTACATTTATGTCCAGAAGCAAAACAAGGGAACATCTCAGCATTTGCTCGAAAATCAAGGAAAGGGAACGATGGCAACTGAGAAGAGTATGTGGGAAGTCCCAATATCTAGCCGAGAACAAAGGAAATAGAAAACTAATACGGGAAAGTCTCTGTCATTTTATAGCACCACTAGTTACTTCCCCGTATACATACGCATATACGGAGTAATAAATGTAGTATAAGAGAAGTTATGTAAGGCTGCGCGAAAAAACGGCGGATTTGCGACAGAAAAAATTCATTGCCGGGCCCTAATAACGGAAATGTGAATACATTTGTTAAATTACAAAAAGAAGATTGACAATATAGAAGATTGTAATTTTTTCTTTAAATGAAATTTGTTTTCCACAATTTGTTCATTAATGACAGTTTCAAAGTTTGAAAGTATTAGTAGTTTTCGCGCAACTTTGAGTGAAATAAGGACATTGAACATGTTTAAAGCATGCTTTTCTCAAAATTGATTCGAATTTTCTTATAAAAACTTTTCTTCGTATTGTGCTAAATGCACTGAAAAACATGACATAAAGTAATTTTGATACGTTTATTAGATTTTAAAAAATTACGCAATTGTATTTTTTGTAATATCTATCAGGTCGATAATTTTTAGAACACGGTCGTTTTCTATACTTTTTTTCCATTCATAAGTTCAAGGGCTTTAAATCATTGAGAAATATATACTTTACTTTTTATATTTAATTACTTTTGTTGCCCAAATAATACTAAAAAACCTCAATATTTGTTACTAATTCTGCAAACTATCATGAAAGAATGAACCTCTCTATTTTTTAATGTTATTATTTATTTTATTTACCCTGTTATGCTCATAAATTCTCTCAGTATTATAACATTATTTTGATAGATTCTACTTCTAATTTTGCTAATGGGTCTCGATATACATGTTATCTTCTTACCTGTCGTACGAAATGGACGTGCAATTCTATACAGAATTACGATTCCTGGAAGTTCTGTTGAATGAAACCAGTTATTTGAATTGATGGCAACTAACTACAAACCATCAGCTTTTTCTTTTCAAAATAATAAATTAACATTTATTATAATATTATTTCATTTATCAATGAGCTTATCAACGATCCGATATGACTTTCTCTGTATACAATAATGGTAATTCTGTACGGTCACATCTTAAAGTTCATGGGCTTACTGTGATCTTCGTGCGTAATGCTGGTTTCTCGGATGAACTCCAGATATTCTGTCTTGATACCGTCCATTAGATGACCGTGTTGATCTCCCTCCTACCATGTTGATGTACCGTCCTTATTGGCTTAATGTGAAGTACTCTCACTAATCCATTTCAAATTCGCAGAACTTTTACTTCAATTAGAGCGACTATCCAACTTTATGAATAACCTGTGTACGATTTAAACGCTAGTGTTGTTAACAGTCACAAGTTTTTGAAGAAAAACACACGTTTTGGTATTAGGACCTCCCAGAAAAATGTCTATTTCTCTTAAGGATTGCCTCATTGCCCTATCACGTGCACCTGTGAGTGTTTTCCGCAAAAATGTAGGCCTTACTATAATTTGAATTAGAGAGCATGGGAATCTGCGTCGAGCATGCGAGGAATATTGCCCAGAAATTCATCAGCTTCATCGTCCAGTCGTTCATCAGAGTTGATTCCGCGATCGCGCCCATTATAATTATATGCTTAATTAGCGTACCAGTGCGAGAACTCTCGCATGTTAATCCTCGCCCTTTCCCTATTCCTTCCATTCAGAAGGCAAGTTGTTAATGAAACGTGTTAATTTGTTCAAACAATGTATAAATATAACTACGTACTTACAGAATATCAAACAAAAATAAAAACAATGTAATTGATGTTGGAAACAAATTGTCAATAGAATTATAGAGATAGGTTCTTCGAACAATTCACACTTCCTTAAAAACATTTGAAGTAAATATTCAATCTTCTTTGACAGTTAGCTTTTCGCTTTACTCGATAGTCACAAAAATTATTGATTAGTGATGTGGAACAGAGTGGTTTTGGATGGGTAGGGCAACGGCTTGCTGGGCTGCGAAAATGGAAAAATTATTTTTTATACAAAAAAGGATTGGATTATTTTCTACGTTCTTATGTACCTTAAAAAAAGTAATTCCGAGCCAAAAAATAATAAAACTACTATTCTTGGCCTCATAAAAACTTCCACTTCTTGGTAGGAGGCTTCACATCCTGTTAGATCCATATGGAATTTGCGGTGAATGCGCCAGGTTTTTGCCAGTTTTTTCCCTTTTCGCTGCCACTCCGTCCATCACAACTCCAGCATCAATCACTTTATTTCATTATGTACACTTACACATAAAATAATGTCCACTTCAGGTATGGTTGTGGCTAAGCAATGCCACTTTTGCAATGATCCTCTCTTGGGTGAGGGAGGATGCAGGCGCCAATGCAACCCACAATGCACGTTACGCTGCATTACTTTATTATCTGGCAGCACTCGGAAACGATACTATGTCCTATGCCCTTAAAATGGAGTTTTCTTAACCACTACCATTGTCAAGAGGGAGAAGAGGAAATTGATTTTCCTCTCATTATACAGAGGCCCCCTTCGATGATTGCCTTTTACGAGTTTAATTTATTTTAAGGAAGCTGAAAATTATTCATATTGTACCTTTTGTTGAAAATACGATGAAATTTATAACAAATGTTAATTAGAATTTGAATTATTACGACATATTCGACTATGGAAAACTAGCACAGTATATTATTTGGAAAAGTTTCGTAAAATGATATTTAATATTTTTACGAATGTATGACTTCATTGCTTCCGCTATCTTGTGAAAAATCTTTTCAGTAATGTGCTTGAAAGGGAAACATAGCACATCATGCATATTCTAGCACTACTCACTTTCTAAGTAAAATTGTTCTTTTCGTTGCAAATATGGTTCATAGTGTGCTTAGCAAAGTTGAATCGATGTACTATTTCAATTACATCCAACATTCGCTGCCACGGCAAAAAAGCTGGAAAGAGCCTGTACCTTTAAAAGCTATCATCCTCGCGCTCATTAAACAAAAATCTCAAAATTAATTAACCATATAGGAAATGCAGCAGAAAATAATATTTCTGTGGTCACGAGGTAAAATGTGTTGTTGTTGTTGTTGTTGTTGTTGTTGTTGGGTTGTTTTTTTTCGCCAGAGAGTGAAAGCCAATTTTTGACGAAATTGGGTTAAGTACTGAAACTACAAGGTAAGTATCTATATTTTATTTACGTAAAACGACCGAATTCAAACGGTGCCTCCTTCATACCAAAAATGTGTCGGGAAATACAAATTCATACCACGCATCAATAGCGGCTCAATAATCTAACCCTTATTTTCTCTAAAGTAAGATTTTTGACAAAAAGACTTTTACCCCGTAACCACGGATTTAGAGGACTTCTCTAATTCAAAATTTTTTATTAAAGTAGCACTAATATCATACACTTGGGTGTATTGTGCTCCAAACTTTCAAAGGTTTTTGAAATACCGTCTTTTTGATACAATCTCGTTTACGAATATTTAGAAAATTGTCACTATTAAACTCAAAATTACGTGACAAATATTCATATTTTGAAAAACTGTACATGAAATGCTTTAAATATATAATATCAAGAAGTATGCCTACATCGCATCCAGGAAGAAATCTCTAGGTTCAATAATGGTGAACAACAAATGTGGGGCCGGATGGGGGGGGGGGTATAAATAAAAAAAAAACTTTAATTTATTTTCTTCTCTAAAATCTGCTTATGGTACATAAATGGACGGGCAAAGTCTGCTAGTTCAATTCAATTTAACAAAAAGATATATCTTTAATTTAAAGAATTGTATTTCATAAAATTTCACCCACATTTCAACGTTCAACTCAGAAAGATTGGGCCGGAACATTCATTTCAAGGCGAAAAAATACACATTTATTTTAGGATAAGTATCTGTCACAAGAGGAGGGAGCGTTTAAGAAATCAGAAGTTTTGAACGTATTTTTTAATGACCCCTTAAGAGTTCTAGTAATAAATCGAGTGTCTTCAATATTTATTCAAATAATTTTCAGAAACACAAGAGTGGTTTCGGGAGTTCCAAGGAAGCAGGGAGCGCATAGGAGGTTGGGATGCGACATCGAATTCGATGTTCTAAAAACATCAATTTTTAAGCCGAAGTTTTTAATGTGTTTTTTTTATTCTTTAATGAAAAAAGTTCCATCATAATAAATACCTGTAATGGTTTTCTGATAGTCATAAATTGAACCTTCTTCAGACAAAAGTGATTAAGAGTGAGAATAATAAATATTGAGTTTTTATTTTTGATAAATAAAGACTACATAACTTTTGAATTATCTAATCAGATAATAAAAGTTTTGATAAATATTATGGTACTTTTTATTGGGGTTTGTTAATTAAATCTCAAATAAAAATGGTAAACTTTTACACTAAATTAGCCCCACGTTGTCACCAATGCAATTTTAAAAACATCGATGTTTAAAAACACCTATGATTTTGAGGCGATTTTTTAATTATTATTATTATTATTATTATTATTATTATTATTATTATTATTATTTGTTTGAGATGTTTTAATGTTGAACATGGATGTTTAGTTGGTGATGTCGCATCCCTAATAGCAGGGCGAAGAGGAAGCGAAGTGCTCGCATCTGCGCCTCCCACACCGTTGCGAGGCGGGTCCACTCGCAGCGCGCCGACCCACGCTCACCTCGGAGTTTCCTTTCATGGTTACCGCAACATCGATGACGTCACGCTCACGCCTTGGTTGGCTGCCTCACCTTGGTCCACGGCGGGGGCGGGGCGGGGCGGGACGGGGAGAGGCGAGGCGACTCTCTCCGACCGAAAGCGAAGGCAAGGCAGTGCCTCTACAGAACGCGACGTCGCCCGAGTGTGAAAGTGCTACATTCGCTATCAGATGTGACGTTTTCTCTTGTTAGCTTGCGGAAGAGGATTAAAATGGAATCTCCAATGTGGTAAGTGTATTATAAACACTCCCGCTCCCCCTGTTTTTTGGCCATGACCCACTTGGGAGACATTTTCTAATGTCAACCCGAGTGACAAAATGGGAAAACAATTTTCAGTCAAAAAATCAAATTCAATTTTCTACATATAGTTGCCTATACTATTGTTTTCGTATACCTTTGTACGAAAAGTTTCTGCTAAAAAATATCTTGAATTCTTTTGCACTTTCTCCTCCCCATGTTGTCAACGGCACCTCATACTTTGTTCTTGATTTCATTTATTTTTCTTTCTAGACGTCAGTTCACACTTCATTAGCTCCCCTCAACAGTTTCAATACATGTTATTTCGCGAAGAGATAAAAATGATTTCACCAAATTTCCACCACTCGTTGAATTTACCCATCCAAAAATTTTAATAAATATTTCGGATTGCGATGCACATACTGAGAGTATTACTCCAGTTATTTCTGGACATCCCAAAAGACTTTGCTTGGTGTGGGAAGCACTTTCTCTCCAGAACGTCAAAGGAACGGCGTAACGGTATCTCACTGTACGGATACTAAAATATTGTGCTTCTAAAGAACTCTTGGTGCTAAAGTGGGGAATTAAGCTCAAACTGATTTTGTTTCTTTTTAGGTCAAGTGGGCAAATGTCGAAAAATAAAACATTTGATTTTTTATTGAGGCTTTCAGTTATCCAAATGACTATTGCTGGAAATATGTGGGTTTGCCTCTGTCAGAAAACTAGCCATTTTTTTCCTCCACCGAACACATTCCCTCAGTAAATATGGTGTGTTGTGTTGTGGTGTTCCTTTTCAAATGTGCCTCACATTACGTGTGGTTTACCGCCTGCAAGATTATGTAGCTTCAGTTCTTTGTTGTTGTTTTGTACAGTTGCAAGGATTCGTTCTTACAGTTTATTATTTCTTTCCATGTTTTTAATTGTGTGGATGATTACAGAAATTATATGAGAAATAATAGGATTCATTGGTTAATTACCACGTTATTGTTTTTGATTTTGTACATTATAGACAAGATGATTGAAATATATGTTCCGAAACGTTTGGAATCCACTAAATGTGGTCCTATTACTTTCCATTGACCAAGCTCTATGAACCAGAATTTACTATAATTTTGGCTATACTCATAAGGATTCTCCATGTTTTCAGTTTGTTGGGCATTGCTACGTATAGTTTCTCTTGTATCACATCAATGCCCTAAACCTTCCATACTTAACCGACAGAGTTAGCTCAGCAACCGACTGAGTTAGCCTAGCTACAACAGCCATTGCTACTGTAGGGTCCTTTGACTGAGAGGCCCTAGGGTTCGAGTCCCGCCGATGGTGGATTTTTCGACACTAGATAAACAGTTATGTCGAATTCATCCGCTGCCTGGAAAAAAATTCTAGTGACTGGCACGTTGTTTTCCGTGATTTCTCAAATCAATACAAAGTGAATGTTGGAGCAGCACACTAACAAGCGGGCCACGGATTGCTTGCGATGTTTCAATCATGCTTGAACCCGCCTCTCCTTTACACACACAAACTAACACAGTTCCGTGTACTACACTTCCGAACTTGGGGTGATCAGGGAAGGCGGGAGCTTGTCTCGGGTGGGGCGGTGCCTCGATGAGAAAGTAAGATACCTGGAGGAGCGAAACCACACAATGTTACGTGTAGGTCGGCCACGGATCTCACGTTCCAGCGGGGAACAATGCCACCTCCAGGGATATAACAGGCACAACTCGCACGGGACCATAGAATTTGACGTGCCAAGAAACACCAATCAATCATTCAATCAATTCCATAATGTGGGTCTGATAAGTAACTCTGTGTGTAGAGATCTTTGTGCCCTTTTTACTTTCTCGCACTTACTAACGTAAGAAGAGAAAGTATTGTAATTATACGCCGAAAAACGGCTCATTTTCGACACAAAAACTCTTATTGCCGGGCCCTGGTAACGAAAAAGTGGGTAACTCCAGTTGCTAAATTTAGAAAAAAAAATCTTCTAACACGTGGTGTGGCCAGAATCCATGTTTTGTACGTCCTTCATACAGAAAAATCGATTGACGGCAAAACGTCTGTCTGTCCGTCCGTCTGCCTATTCGGTTCTGCACAACGTTAGCCAATAAAACGTTAATTGGATTTTCTCCGAAATTTATAATCCCCAATCGTTCCAGCTGATGTCGAGGCCCCTGAGATTTGAAACCGATATTTTAATACTTGGGACGTTGCAAAGGACGTTGAAGAGAATGATGAAAGTCTCATTTTCGTTGACATCCCCGATTTTTCGAAAATAGGAAAAACAAGTTTAAAACTTCAAACTTGAAGATAGAGATATTTGCGTAGTTTTTGCTTGAAATGTACAATTTATTTTTTCTCAAAAACCGCTCCAATTTGTTTTTAATTTTCTTCACTTATGTAATGAGAGACTGTAAAAATATGGTGTTTGTTGAATTTTTTGGTATTGCTCGCTTTTTTAAATTAAAAGAAACATTTTAGAACTACAAAATTGAAAATTGAGATTTTTGCCTGAGACATAGTCTGTTGCACAAAATTTTCGCTCTTTAAAAGGTTATGTACAAGTTTCTGAAAAAGCGATCAGTTTTTGCTTATATTGTGGTTAAATTTTACGAATTTTTTCCTCAAAAACCGCTCTAAATTTTTTCTTAAAATTTTTTTCACATGTGTAATAAAAGACGGTACGAAATATGGTGCTGGTCTCATTTTCGGGAGTTGCTCGATTTTTCGAAAATTGCAACAAAAAGTATCTTGTACAAAATTAGCTCTTTAAAAAAGGTAATGTAAAACGTTTTTTAAAAAACGAGTAGTTTTTGCGTAATTTCTGCTTGAAATTAATGAAATATATGCAGGTTTCACAACAACAACAACGGGCCACGAGAAAAATTGAATGAATGATATGAAAAATAATGAATTAATTTTTTTTGTTATAATTTACTATTGAAAATGCCAATATTAATTTTATTTTTACTTTCTCGCTTTTTTACTTTACACTCAATATCTCAATATATTGATGTATTCTTTTTTAAGCAATACGCAAAGCTTAATGGAAATTTCGCAACAATGACGCATCGATATTTGAGAAACTAATTTTTGTCGAACGTCGTGATGTTGGCGGTGATAAGATACAGCTTTTTTTTTCAGTCCAGCTGGTGGTGGTGCTGTACCTCTTAGACCGAGAACCAGTACTTCCTTTTGCGATGAATTTCACAGCGTTTGTTTATAAATTACTTCTCAAAATGCCCGGTGATGTATGTTATATACCATTTAATGTCAACTGTTCCCTAAAAATATTGACTGCGTATTGAATAAAAGAAAAACGATGAAACGCTATCGGAACTGTTGTCTTACGGCGAAAGGCAACTCACTAGTGAGCAGTCAGAATTTTCGTAATTATTTTGAAATAAATTGCATATATTCTAATAACTGTATTGATATTATTAGCCAAGTGAATGCACATAGTTTTGACCACGCTGCGCTGGTAATAGTCCATTGCTCGCTTGACTGTTTGTCCGTGTCTGTCTTTTTTTGTATAATAACCTTTATTTCACAGCATGCTCCGTTACAAGTAACACTACGTACTTTCAAATGCATGTGTCGCTTAGTTTTACAGCAGTAAAGAATGATTACGAAATTTTAAACATGAAAATACATCAACATAATTTAAGACAACTTTATGTAAACACTAATTGTTTAATGTGCTGAATGAAGCACGAATAAATGCACGTAAATGTTGTGTCACTAAAGTTTTGCGGGTCAGGATCCTAATTTCATTTTTATCTTCTGCATTAGTTTATTTCTTTCTTCTACCAGTAGTGAACATTCATAAATGATGTGGTATACTGTTTGGTCTCCCCTGCCACAAGCACAAAGCAGTGCTCTCGTGGCTCAAAGCGAAAGTCGCTCACCACTGACGGTCCGCGCTCGATTCCCGGAGAACCTCATGTGAAATTTGTTAAGACAAAATGAGTGTGCCTGCTTCACAGGGGCTAGTCCAGCCCCTGTGAAGCGTCCTAAACCTTACCGCTATCCTTATTCCTTCCCAATTCTAGCCGATGGGTAGATGACGCAGGGCGCGAGCGAGACGCGAGCGCGCACACGCTATTTGTCGACGATTCCCCGACTTGCCTGTGACTGGCGTGACTACAACTTCTCGGCGGCCCTTAGAGGGCGCTTGTAATAATTGTAAATGTTAACGGTGGATTACTCCATAGTGCGCCCAACGCTCCTTAAGGAGTTAGGAGACGCGTTGCGACTATATAGACGCAGCAAATAAAAAAACAAAAACATGCTGGATTGTTTATAATGAAAAAGCTGTATAGATACGATTTAGTATTTACGTGACCTGTTGTTATTGATGTAAATTCTGATGTTATAGGTAATTTTTGCACGAATATGTCATTAATACTCAGAAAAAATATTTTGGTGTTTTTGCCTTGGTTGTTCGGTTTTAGTTGTTCTGCCAGATTTGAATTGCTTAATTGTTAATTTTTTTTGCTAATGCGGTTTTTGAAATTTTGTCGAATACTATTGGTAATTGTGTATCAGCAACAGCATGTTTTGCTAGCATGTCTGTTAGTTCATTACCTCTAATTCCCACATGGGCTTCTACCAAATTTTCCATTCAAACTCTTCCAGGATTTTTATTTAATTTAATATTGATTCTATTATTGGGTTATGTTTAGAATTATTTCTCGAAAGTGCTAATGCGACCTTGCTGTCTGTAGTTATTGCGACTGTTTTGTTATTGTTCTGTATGTTTCTAAGCATTTGAAGAGATTTTAGTATTGCAATTTCATCAGCCTATTATTTGAACATTTTTCATTTAGTCAGTACTTTAATTCCATGATTTGTTTTCCTTCTTGAAATATGACTGCTGCTGCTGCTCCCATTTTATCGCCTGTTTACTTCTAACTGTATATATTTGTATACTATAAATCACGCTGTTACTTCTTCAATAGTGATCGTAGCTACCGGATGTCTCCATTGTTTCGGTTCTAGTGGCTTTTGATACAATATCTCCATATTCTGCTTTGTACATATTGATTTTGTTGCAATTGTTATATCTTATGGTTGCATACCAAAAACGATACAAGAGGCATCGTATATCGTATGCTTCGGAAATCTTTATATTAATTAGCCTCTGAATTCTCTGAATCTGCTTTATGTTCTTTGCAATCTTTGAAGCTTCTTTCGAATGTTGAGATTGATACAATTGCGCCTTGTTAAGTAGTAATAAGTGACTTGAATGCTAGACCCCAATTCAGTTTAGGAGAGCTTGATAACCATAATAAGTTTTTGAGAATTTCCTGAATGTAATCAATACTTTTATTCAAGTCAAATTTCTGATCTATGTTAACTCGTAAGTATTTTAACACTTCCATAGGCTTAAGAAATTCATCATTATAAGATATATATCATTATAAGGTTTTCATATTTTTGGATATAAGAAGACCTTGCGACTTTGAATCATTGAATTTTACTTAGTTTTCCTTTGCCCAAAATTCAATTTACTTCAGGACATGATTTGCACACTTTTCCGCATCCATTGTACTATGAACCTCTGCCATACGCAATAAATAGTCTGCAAAAGCTACAATTTCAGTTCTGTGAGTGAAACCTAAAGTCAGGAGTGTATTTTACAAAATATTCTAAAGGACTGTTTCGCAACCTTATCCTTGAACGCAACCCTTTGAATTTGTTTTTCTATTGTGAGTGTGGTGGGTTTGTATGCAGGCTTTCATATTTTCAAAGTAGTCTCACACAACATTATACAGATTTGTAGGACATTTCATTTGTAATAGTTTACCAAGTATGCTTGGACACCTGCCTGTCTACCTGCCTGACTACTCGTCTGCCTGTCTGTCTGTCGATCCGCCTGTGGTCAACGATGGCGCCAACCGTTCAGCCGATTTTCTTCAAAATTGATATTCTCCGATCGAGCTGAACGAAATCGAGACTTTGCGAGTTTGAAACGTATATTTTGATTTTTAGGGTTCTTTACATGAAACCTCAACATTTATTCTCAAAAATGGCACCAAATGTTTTGTTTAATCTTTGTCCTCGGAAGCGAAAAGGACACATAAGATAATGGTGCAGGTCTTATTTCCTCTTTAAAAACAGGTCTTGAAATAAGATGTACAATGTTTCGGAAATATGAGTAATTTTCGCGTAATTTTGCGTGAAATATAGGCATTTTTTCTCAAAAACAAACTAAATGTTTTCTTTCATTTTTTTTTTTTTGTTCGCATGTATCAAAAGACGGCAAATAAAATTGGTGCTAGTCTTATTTCCGGCAAAGTCTATATTTTCGAATTTTGCAAAAAGTTAACATTTCAAAACTACAAAATAAAAGATATAGATTTTTTCATTAAACAAAATTTGTTTTAAAAAAATAAGCTCTTTAAAAAGGTCATGTAATTTTTTTTTTTTTAATCTAGTCGTTTTTGCTTAATTTGTGTTTGAAATTAATGCAATTTCGAAAAAAAAATTATCTCAGAAACTGTTCCAATTTTTTTCTTTCAATTTTCTCCTCGTATGTATCAATGGTCAGAAAAAACCGATGCTAGTTACGCTTTCGGCGAACTTTCCGTATTTTCGAAAATTGCAAGAAGTTAACATTGCAAGATTGAAGATAGAGATTTTTGCCTTACACAAAATCTTTTCTAAAAAAAGTCATGTTCATGAAGAAAAAACGAGTGATATTCACGTAATGTTTGGTTGAAATTAATGCAAATTTTAAAAACAATCTCTAAAGCTGCCCCAATTTTCCTTTTCATGTTTTCCATGTATTAAACAAGGGCCGCATAAAAGAATTAGGCAAGTCTCATTTTCGTTGACATCTCTCTGAATTTTAGAAAATTGCGTTTTGGAAATGTAGGGTTGAGAGCCTGAGACATATTGATATTTAAGCGACGCCCGAGTTCCAAAGTCAGACCACGGTGAGTTAACTCGGAGGACCTGAGTTCGGGTCTCAGTGTGGGGAAAAAATTGCTGACTGAAAATACTTTTGCAGGCTGATGTATTATAATATAGCGAACAGTTCGAAATAATTCAAAAAAGAATGTGCGGGTGTAGCACCACTATAATCATTTCTCTCATTTCATCATCAATCTTTAAATAATTTAGAATCTAAATTTATGGGCATGTCAACATAACACGACCGTTGAACGGATAAGTAGCAGTGCATAGCGTTCCTTGATTCTTTTTTGCTTCGTCTGTATTTGAAAATTCAATAACATCTAGTTCATTCAGAACTTGCAGACCCGTCGCGAAAGGCACTGAAGCTTCGGAGTAGTCCCTAGCTCTGATTATTCCATGTGCAACGGCAAGATAATGTTAGTGTAACTTCAGCTGCAGCACGTGGTCTTCGGGTACACTACTTCCAACCGTGAGATACTGCCTGTGTTTTACACAGCGTCTCAGTTACGGATGCGGTATCAATGTTTTAAACAAAAACAAAAAAAGCCCGTTTTTTAAAATTGATGTTTTGTGCTTGTCGTTTTTACGTTTGGTAGACTCGGGGTGTATGCTGGAAAAAATTCCATCATTACAATTTTGTAGAAGTTAAAATATGAAATAATGACTGACAGCACCATTATCAGTTTCTGTGTTAGATCTAAAAGAACGCTGCTTGTACTACCTTCATCGAACAGACTATCCCTCGCCCGAGATGACCCCAACACCCAGGTACTTTCTACATCTTCCTTCGTATTTTGCACGAGGAGAGGCGTTTTTACTTTCCCGTATACATACGTATATACGGAGTAGTATATGTAGTATAGGGAAAGTTATGTAATGCTGCGATAAACAACCGGGGATTTTCGGCAGAAAAATATTCATTGCCGGGCCCTGATTACGAAAAAGGGGATAAATCCAGTTTCTAAATTAAGAAAAAACTCTAGCACGTGGAGTAACCAGAATCTCTGTTTAATGGGTCCTTGATACCAAAAATCCAATTGACGGCAAAACGTCCGTCCATCATGTCTGTCAGTCAGGGGACACTACTAGCACCTCACCCATACGTTCGATTTTTTCCAAAATGGTTATTCCCTGGTCAAGGCGCCGCGATTTTGAAAAACCTTCTTCAAAATTTGGGGTACGTTTCATCAAGCTCCCCATACATTTTCAAAATTTCCTCAAGAAACGGCACCAATTTTTTTAAAACTTTTGTTAGGGATAGTACTAAATGCACTGTTTAAGATAATAAAAACGCCATCTTGCTGTTTTCTACAAACTACTTTACAAAAATTACAAAAATGTAATGTTTTGACATGTCTCTCAAGGCCTTAATATTGACATTAATGTTTTTGTATGCACGTGCTTTAAATAATGTTAGATAAAGGTTCCCGAATACTCAATATTTTTCTGTAAATATAAGCATAAAATTCCGCATCTTTAGAAACGTTCAAACGCAGCTTTCTCAAAAATGTCTCCAAATTTTTTCTTCAAACGTTTCCAACAAATTGTTCAAATTGCACTGTTTAAGATGACATAATTATTTTGTTGTATTCTTTTGTTTTCAAAAATTATACAAATATACTTTTTTTTAGAAATATCTCTCATGCCGTTAATATGCACAGCGATCTGTAAACACTTGCATTTGTGACTGGAAGTGCTTGAAATGACTTCATATGAAGTGTTTTCAAAACTCAATAGTTTTTATGTGGAAAAAAAGGTTGAAATTTTGCACAGTTGCGCTTAAACGCTATTTTCTTAAAAAGGCTCCAAATTTTCAAAGAAAATTGTCCTCTATGTCGAGGGTTTACTGTTCTTTAATATTCTTAAAGTAATATTTCCAGTCTACTATTAGGAAACCGAAAATTCAAGAAAAGTTTTAAAAATGTACTTTGGGCGGCGATAGATGGCAGCTGGCAAGAGCATGTGGCAAGTCCTAATAGCAAGCCAAGATCAATAGTAATAGAAAACTAGGAAAAGTCTGTGCCGTTCTGTAGCAAACACTAGATAACGTTATTTCCAGGTAAATCTTAATTATAAATTAATAAACTGGGCCACTGTCAAATTAGATTTTGTTGCGTAGTAATTTAATTTTAGAAGTTACTCAGTGATTTCTATACTAACTCTATACAGATCACTGAAGTTACTAAACCAGCTTAAAAACATCTATGTTTTTTGGTCGATGTATCATTAAAATCGATGTTTGTGAAAATGGACGATTTTTTATCTATGTCGCATTATTAGAGTATCGACAGCGTATAAAGCTACTCTGACAGATCTTTCGCCATGTGCTGTGATACGTCATGTGACCTGATCTGAAGCAATCAGCTTTCGAGGATTTGTTTATTTCTCACAGCCAGGGTTTAGCCAAGCCGCTCAACTGCCTCACACGAAGTCGCGGTGGCGATAAGGTTCAGTTGTGGCGAAGGTTATGATCATGATATCAGGGTGTGCTGTCGCCTGTAAGTAAATGTTAATGTTTTGAGATATCAGCCATGTTAGTGGTTCTATTAGCATAGTAATGCATGGCAATTGCGCATCGAACTGTCAGAGTCGCTTACACCCTGCTGGTACTGTAGTCTAATTTCGTGGGCGGCGAGTTCTGCTCGCGATTGTTTAGAACATCATTTTGATAGAGTATATGCTGAAATGGCAACGGCTGCGCAGTCAACTGTAACCTCATTTCAAATTGTTTGCGCGAAATGGGTGCACTTTCTTGCAGAACAAGTAAGAATCATAATGAATGATATCCGATTATCACGGGGCGAGGGACGGACGGAGGGATGGGCAGAGAGACTGACGGAGGGAAGGACGGACGGACTAATGGACGGTCGGATGTATGTATGTACATATATATATATATATATATATATATATATATATATATATATATATATATATGGACGGATGGATGACCGGGAGATGTAGCTAAGGGCATCAACTGATGTCGCTGCATTATATCTGACCGGGAGGTCCTAGTTTCGAGTCCTGACTGTGGGAGAAATTTCGACACTAGCTAGAGAGCTAGGTCGAAATCAGTCGCTGTTTGGAAGAAAATTCTAGCGGCCGGCAGCTCTAATTACTAGTTTTTTGTGGTTTCTCCGATTGATACCAGGCGAATGCTGGAGTACTGCGGAGCAGTACCCTAACTAACGGGCCACGGACCGAGCGCTATCTTTCCTTCATCTTACTTGTTTCAAACTCGCCCATTACTTACATACACATATACCTACATACGCTACACTACCATACATGTCAGGAGACCGGTCGGGAGCTTAGGGCTTGTCCCGGCTGACGCGATGCCCTAAACCATGAGTAGGATTTTTTTTACAAATTGAAGAAACTACAGCGACAATTTGTTCACAGTATTATATTTATGAGTACATGTGCTTTAAATAATGTCAGATTACGTTTCTCGAAAACTCAACCCTTTTCTGGGAAAACTAGCTCAAAATTCCGCATTTTCAGAAACGCTCAAACGCCATTTTCTCAAAAACTCCAAATTTGTTCTTCAAAGTTTTTCGAAAGAATACGCTAATTGCACTCTTTGATATGAGATAAAGTTTAATTTGAGGTATTTTTTGTTTTTTCAAAAATTACACAAATGTAATTTTTTTAAGATCTTTCACACCGTTAATCTGCATATTTCCACCAATTTGTAAACACTATTGTATTTTTGAATTAAATTGCTTCAAATAAAGTTTTTCGAAAACTCAAACATTTTCTGTGAAAATGTGCTTCGAATTTCGAATTTACAGAAGCGCTTAAGCGCCATTTTCTTAAAAACGGCTCCAAATTTTCCAAAAAAATTGCCATTTAGGACGATGTTTTATTGTTCTTTAATATTTTTAAAGTAATATTTCTGTCCTCAATATTAGAAAAAACGAAAAATCAAAACAAAAGCACTTGGACGGCGATAGTTGGCAGCTGGCAAGAGTATGCGGCAAGTTCGAATATCTAGGCGATACCAAAGGAAATATAAAACTAATTCAGTAAAGTATTTCCAATCTGTAGCACGACTAGTTTCTTTATGTAGTGGTACTTTCTATCTCTACTGTCCCACTCGCGGATAAAACAGCAGAATTTGATGTACCCTGTCAGATGTTTCCACGAGAATGGTGATTATTTTTAAATCACCATAGATACACTGTTTATGCTCATGATATTTTTTGAAGAAGTAGTGAGATAGTTTCGTAGGTCTCTTTCAGGTACCCATCTGAATATTCAACCACTACTGTTGTTATATATTTGTTTCCAATGTGTAACAATAGTGTTTTACACGTCTTTTAGTTAAGTCGATGAACAAAAGCCTTGCTTCAATGTTGTGTTCCACCCCAAGGCTTGTCAAGAGACCTTGAACGTCCGCACACTAGCAAATATTCTCACTCATTGCAAAGTAATGCGATATCGAAAATGCTTTAAAATATTACCTTAAACATAATTTTTTTCATAGACCACGAAAATGTTTTTGTGGCATTGCGGGAAACAAATACAAAAAAGATGGCGATAAAAAATTGATGAGTGGTGTTCCATGAAAATTAATTTTTGTCGATATTCTAAAACTACATGTCAGGGCAAAACGGTTTTCATATTTGAAATCAACATAAAATCTACATTAGAGAAAGTAAACAGCATGCCAGATATCTATAGTTTGTTTATCAGTGTTATCGTACATTAAACGTTCGTGCAAAATTATATTAGTAAATTATAATTAAAATTAAAATAAAAGTCGGCAATATCACGTGCGAATCCATCAAGATAAATCTTATAAATTATAATGATCTCTAAGCCCTGAATGAAACGCTCAAATCAATAAATATTCAAAATTAATCATCTCGTTATTTATTTGCTGTTCGAGCAAATAGTTGCATGAAATCATGTTCTTCCTCGCAATATTTGTAACGCTTACTTAATATGCAATGTATGATCTAACAGAACTATTCTATGCTATAATCACAGTTAAAAGCGTCGTCATAGACCCGGGCAATGCAGTGCCGAGGTTGTCAGATATTCGGACACACCAAAAAGGACTGTGGGGACCCACCTCGCTATGGTAAATGTGCATGGCCGCATTCTGTACTGATACCAAATATTCCCTCTGCGGAAAGGCTCATTGGTCCTCGTGACTGTGAAATTTATCAAAATAAATCCTCTATAGGAAATCACTCCCATCTCGCTACCCTATCCGACAACAACTCGCTCAACATGCGATACCCCATCATTCACGTTCATTAACTCCTCCAATTCCTGTAGTATATCCTCATTTTCCCCCTTCCATCACAATGCCACTAGAACCTTATCCATCCCGTCGTAGAATCCCTCAGCCATCATTGCCAAACCAAAAGCCGCAATATTCAGATGTTCTCAAACAGTTCATAAACCAAACCAACCTCCAGACTCCTCATTAAAATCATTCCTTCTCTGCAAACTCCATCTTTCAATCAATTAAATTATATTATCCATAAAAACATGGATATCAGTAATGTCACTCATTCCACAGTCCATTTCATTTCTTGGAATACAAACGGAATTAAATCTAACATTCACGTACTAGTTCACTTTTTGCATAATAATAAAATACAAGTAACTTGCATTCAGGAAACCCATCTTTGCCCTTCGATGAAAATTTTTATTCCGGGCTATAGTCTATCGTGACCAACTGCGAAAATGGTGAAGCTGTGGGGTGGCCATTTTTATAAAAAAAAATCCTTAAAACATCACTTATACTATACATCAATAATACTTTTGAAAATATTAGTGTTGCTATTCAGCAGAAATGTCAATCTACTCTAATAATCAATTTATAAGCCGCCAAATATTCCATATAGATCAATTGATATTGATACCTTATTTTTCCCCCTCCAACCCGTATTAGTGTTCGGCGATTGGAATGCTAAACACATGGCTTGGGTAAGTAGACTAAACTCACCTGCTGGAAATCTGTTGCTAGCTGATACACAAAGATTAAATCTGGCAGTGCATGCACACAGCCACAAAATGATTCAACTATCTATCGCCCGATTAGTTTGCTACCCACAATGGGAAAGCTATTTGAAAAATGGCTAAATTCTTACCTCAGCTCAGTCAATGCTATACCTCCTCACCAGTTTGGATTTCAACCCCTTTTGTCTACGAATCATCAAATCTTACGCCTAACTGAAGTTATCATCGAAGGACTCTATGACTACAAGCATACCGCAGCCGTTATTATAGATGTAGCTGAAGCTTTCGTTACCGTTTGGCATCCAGGGTTAATTTTCAAATTCAGCAGTGTAGGTACTCCTTTATATCTCTCATGCATCGTTCAAAGTTTTCTTACAAAGCGAACATTTTCTGCACGTCTCCCTGGAGCTCTCTCCGCACCTTTCACCATCAAAGCAGGAGTACCCCAAGGATCCACTCTCTCCTCCACTTTGTTTAATGTGTACATCTGATATACCAACCACCCAAAATACTAAAATTGCTCTTTTGCTGATGATACAGTACTTCATTTCTCCAAAAGCAATCCTGAATCTGCCGTGAAAAATCTGCAACATCACCTCAAATTGTTTTTCAAATGGGCCAAAAAATGGCACTTTGAAATAAATCCAAATAAAAGCCAGGCAAAATATTTACTCTCCGTAGACCAAACGTCCCTCCACATCTCACATACCAATCACAAAACATCACCTGGCTCCTTCCCAACAAAACTGTCAATACTTTGGAGTTCTGTTTGACAAAAGACTTACATGGCTGCAAAGCGGCCATGTAAGTAGCGCTAGCGACTAGTAGAGTCCACCAATTAAATCCGATTCTGAAAATATCCTCCCCCTTTAACGACATGTTGCTATTCACATCTATAAAGCAACGATACGTCCCATATTTTCCTACGCTTCTCCAGATTGGGCTGCCGCAGCCAAAATATACATAAAAAACGCAAATTTTCCAAAATAGATTTGTACACGCTATCACAAAAGCTCCCTGGTACATTCCGAATGCGCAGCTACATAATGAACTTGGCATTACACCCATTCCCTTCCACGTGTCCCTCTTATCTGTAAAATTCTATTCTAAAATAGTATAGATTCCTTCATTCCTTCATATATTCACTTTCACATAGGTAAGCAGAATCCTCATCGCAAAAGATTAAAAAGAAAGATACGAAAATAATTTTTCGATCCCCCATAGACAAGAATCAATGATTTCTTTCTCTTTTTAAACTATAATCACCACTATATGGTATTATATCTAAAAGTAGAATTCTGTACATAATGTATCAAATGATTCTGATATATATATATATATATATATATATATATATATATATATATATATATATATACACACACACACACACACAAAGAATTAATGATTAGCAGTATACCTTTTACCATCCCTTATTACATATGTGGAGAAAATTTAAAGAAATAATTTGGCGTGGTGTTTAAGTTTTTTTCTTTTTTTCTTCTTTTTTTGTAAACGTCAAACTCAAATTACGCAAAACTATAGGTTTTTGCAAAGAACTGTACATTACCTTTTAAAATGAGCTAATTTTGTAGAACAGACTTTGTCTGAAATATGTCTCTCTTAAATTTTGTAGTTTAATTTTTTTTAATTTTCAGAAAACCGAGCAATACACGAAAATATGACTTGCACAATGTTTTTTAGACTTTCATTACACAACTGAAGAAAATTTAAGAAAAAAGTTTAGAGCGGGTTTTGAGGGGAAAAAAACTATTTTGTAAATTTCAATCGCAAAATACGCTCAAGCTACTCGTTTAATTCAAAACATTGCGCATGGCCTTTTACGAAGACTTTGTACAACAGCAAGTGTACTTGTACTTTGTACGACAGTCTTTGTCTGAGACAAAAATATCTATCTCTAATTTTGAAAATTTAAAAAGTATTTTTTTTTAATTTTCGAAAAATCAGGGATATCAACGAAAATGATACCTGCACCATTCTCTTAAAGGTTCATTACACACTACAACAAACAAATTTTATCAAACTATTTGGAGCCATTTTTTGAAAATTTTGATGTCACAGGAGCTTTATGTAAAGTACCCCCAAAACTAAAATTTCGGTTTCAAATGCAGGGTCCACAACATCAGCTAGAACGAATGAGGAATATCAATTTTGGAGAAAATCGGCTGAACGGTTTATGCGCTATCGTGGTGCATAAACGGACGGACAGACGGTCATTTGCCGATAATAGATTTTTCGGTGTCAAAGATCCACGACGGGTTGTTTCTGGCAACACCACCAGTTAGATGTTTTTTTCTATATTTAGCTACTGAATTTATCTACCATTTCGTCTCCAGGGCCCGACAATTAGAGGTTTTGTGTCAAAATTCGCAGTTTTCCGGCGCACGATTACAATACTTTCTCTTCTTACGCTAGTAAGTGTGCGTAAGTGAGAAAGTAAAAATTACAAGAAAAGAACGTTTTTCTCAAAAACGGCTCCAAATTTTTTCTTTAAACTATTGCTAGGGGCTGTGCTATATGCAGTCTATAAGAGGACACAAACACCCTATTGGACTATCCTTTTGTATTTTCAAACATTTTAAAAATGTAGTTTGTTTGACTTGTCTCTCCCGTCGTTAATATTTACATTAGCGGAAGGTTGTTTACTTTAGGGTATTTATGAGTACATGTGCTTTAAATAATGTCATATATTTTTTTTCGAAAACTCAACAGTTTTCTCTTAAAATGAGTTCAAAATTCTGCAATTTTATTAATTTATTATTATTTTATTAATTTATTAATTATTAAACGTCATTTTCTTACAAGGCTCCACATTTTTCAATGAAAGTATCCATTTATGGCGAGGTTTTACTCTTTTTTAATATTCTTAAAGTAATACTTCTGTTCTACGATTAGGAAACTTAAAAAATGAGGAAATGTCAAAAAAATGTATTTTGGGTGGCGATCGATGGTACCTCACAAGAGGATGGAGCGAGACCGTAGTCAGTCCACACCAGGGATATTAGAAATCTTTACTACGAGAAAGTCTGTGCCACTTGTAGCACCACTAGTTTACTTTTTCCCTACAGTGTAGAGAGAAATTTATGTAATACGGCGCGAAAAAACGGCAAATTTTCGCCAGAAAAACTCTTATTGCCGGACTCTTGGAACGAAAAAGCAAATAAATCCAGTTGCAAGAATTTGGAAAATTTGCTAAATTTAGAAAAAATCATCTAACACGAGCTGTAGCCACAATCCATGTGTAGTAGGTCCTTGATACCGAAAAATCGAATGACTGCAAAACGTCTGTCCGTCAGTCTGTGAACACGCTAGCGGATAAACCATTCAGCCGATTCGCGGCCCCTTGAATTTGTAACCGATATTTCAATTTTGGGGTAGCTGGGGTTTCATGTAGCCCTGGGACATTTCCGAAATTTTCAAAAAATGGCTTAATCGTTTTTGATTAACTTTTGTTGTTGGATAGTGTGAAGGATGTTTAAGAGAATGGTGCAGGTCTCATGTTCGTTAAAAAAACCGATTTTTCAAAAATTGCAAATTTTTTTCCACAACTACAATTATAAAATTTAGATTTTCCCTCTGTGTTTCTTAAAAATGTATTTTGAAATAAAGTTATGTACAAATTTTTGAAAATTTGAATAATTTTCGCGTAATAGTGCATGAAATATAGGCAGTTTTAAATTTTATTTAAACTTTTTTTTTCTCAATAACGGCTGCATCGTTTTTGATTAAGTTTTGTCGTTGGATTTTGTGAAGGACGTTTAAAAGAAGCAGGTTTACAGGACGTTTAGGAGTACAGGTCTCATGTTCGTTGAAAACTATTTCAATCAAAATATAAATTTTTCCATTAATGAAATCTGATACTTAAAGAACGATTTTGAAATAAGTTCATGTCCAAATTTTCGAAAATCTGAATAGTTTTCGCGTAATTTTGCGTGAAAATAGGGCGAGAAAGCACCATTATAGTTTCACATAGCATTACATAACTTTCTCTCTACTCCGTAGCGAGAAAGTAAAAACGTTTTCTCATAAACTGCTTCGTTTTCTTTAATTTTTGTCTTTGGATAAATCAAGGGATGTTTAAAAGATCAGTATAGGTCTCATTTTTGTTGATCTCTCTGAATTTTTAGAAAATTCCGTGTTGGAAATATTGGGTTGAGATAATTTTATTTTTAAGCACTGGCCCGTGTTGAAACGTCAGTGCGGTTCCATGGCGCAGGGGTAGGTTGCATGGCGAATTAACTTTGAGGACCTGATTTTGGGTCAAGGAGCGGGAAAAAAATTGTCGGTTGAAAACACTTTTGCAGGTTCATTTGGTGGTGTAATATTGGGGAGCAGTTACAAATAATACGAGAAAGAATGTGTTGTTGTAGCTTCACTAGTTTGTGTTGTGTATTTCTATATGTGTTATATATTAGTAGTTATAATGTATGTATCACATTCATTTTCCTTTGTATTTTCTTATGTTGTGTATTTTTAAATGTATTCATATGTATATTCAATTAATTATAATTACTGTGGTGTAACCTACTTGTCAACTAAGTTAATCAGTTTCTTCAATACAAATTTAAAAAATAATTAAATTCTCCATCTTTAAGAACATTAATAATAATAATAATAATAATAATAATAATAATAATAATAATAATAATAATAATAATAACAACAACAACAACAATAAAGTAAACTTCTGAACTATTCCAGACAGAGAATCTCAAGAATGGTTCATTCAACTAAGCGTGGCCACTACGTGGCTGAGTCACCAACAGTCAACACCTCCAGAGGTGATAGAGCTGTATACTGGACAGATGGAGAAGATAGTGTAGCAAGTGTTCATAAGCAATCCCGTTCAAACCGACATGACAATGATGGATCTGATATTTATGTTACAAGTGGGGCTTATCGAGCACCATCTGAACACAGGTAAAATTATATAATGAACATATTTTGGGTATATATTGCAGTGTCAAATACAATGTTTTACACAATAATGATAAAGATAATATTGATGATAATAATAGTCATTATTATAATTAGTGTCAATTTGTCAGTGTAGTAGTGTAACAAATTAAGTGCAGGCCATAAAACTTTTATTTGGATTTCCTTTATAAAAGTGTATAGCAAACACAAGAAATATTAGTACCTGAAATGAAAATATCACCTAAAAAAGGCCCTTCTTAACCTGGGCCATCCCACATTGCAGGCCTGAACATTACGCCAATGTGTCAGTGAAAATTATTTTAAACAATGTAGTCAATTTACTGTAGTAATATATACACTATTTTACAATGATTCTTATATAGATATTACATTACTTTAAACATACAAAAACTTAATTACTTATCTACACTCTCAATTTTTCATAGATATTTAGTATATTTGTATATTTAGTATATAGTTTTGTGATTGAACTTATTACCAGCACATCTATAGTATATTTTACATTACATGTAAGGGAAACTGCCGTATCTAGTGACACATTTCATGATTTAATTTTTTTCTCTCTTGCTTTGGATGTGAAATTGTTGATGTACATATTTTCAGAATGCTACTCATCTATGCATAATTCTGTGTAATGATAATATTTTTAAGAACATTCTATAAGATTACTTTTGAGATAATTTTGTTTGTGTACAGTGTGTGCTGATGTCCCTGGGGACACATAATACTGTACCAGAGGACTCTGTACATAAAGTGCAAAAAAACTGAATTTACTTTATGTACAACTAAATAAATTTGTGTTCTTTATTCTTGGAGAGAATATCACAATAACATTGTTGAACAAACAGGACTCGTGCCTAGATTATAATAAACAAATATCTTGTAAAAAAAAAAATCCTGACCTTAAGAACAACCAATCAGATTAGTTCTGGAGCTCATGTTCTGTCCCCCATGTCAACTTCATAGGATGTAACAACACCATTTATTAAGCAGAAAGGACTTCAATCTAGATTACAACTTATAAAGGAAATATGGAAAACAAATGTCTGCTGCCTTTGAAAACAACCAAGCACAGATGGGTGAAGGAGCTTAACTTTTACATCCTCCAAGTCAACTTCATATGTTGCAGAACCTTCGTCAATTTCGAATGAGTAAATCATTATTTTTTTTTTTTTTTTAATATTTCACAATACAGTTTTCAGATTTGTCATTTTCTATGACTGAACTATTGCTGAACAACGAATTGAAATTACAACCTTTGACAACAATCAAAATTGTCCTATTAATTGTTTCTACTGGTAGTTGAAGTCTTTCATTGCTTCCTTTGCTTTGTGGCAAAGCCAGATCCTGAAACCAATTAATTCAATTTAATACAACATTTACATACCTAGAGATGTTCCCAGGTACATCAACAATCTGCAATTAAGAATGAACACGGCTACTGTTAATTGTATGTTACGTTTAGGAAAGAAGTATACACCTTGAATTGACACGTTCTATGCTAGTAAGTGTAGATCTACTTCAGTTTTTGTAAAATAATAGTAGAGATAACAAAATCGCAGACATTTGTACTTTTCACTCATCAAATCTATTAAATTCTCATAAAATCACGAAAAATACTAATCACATTACAAAATCGTTCACTTTCATAATCAAAAATGGCAATAGTAATGAAGAAAAAATATCAATCCCAAATTTCTCACAAACATCTCGAAAACTTATTTTGTCCCTCGGTATATTTGTCCCTAGAAACGACAGTTTCCCCTACAAATTAATTCTTTTGATTTGATTTTCAGCCGTGGTTCATTATACAGCCCGAGCCACTATTCATATCACAGTGGTGGACCCCCAAGCAGACACAATAGAAATTGTGTATCTCCATCAGAACTTTCTACAGGCAAGAGTGTGAAAAGCAAGACATCTCGAAAAGGTGCTCTAGTTGTGGAGACAATGTCAGCACCTAACCCTTTTTGCCCAAATACACGAGGCATGTGCTGCCTCATGCTGCTTCTTAATTTAGGTCTGATACTTGTAACTCTTGGATTTGTCGTGGTGATTCAGTTCTTTGAGCCACTTTTTGTTTGGTGAGTATTTAAAATGCCATTGAAATAATTTGACTACTGACTTAATACTTGCCACTATATTCATAAATATAATTCTCCCTCACAGGATCCTGGGAATAATATTCCTCATATTTGGCTTCTTAACGTTAATAGGAAGTCTAATCTATTGTGTATCTGTATGTAAGGATGCTAAATCACCAAAAGATGTGAATCCAGAGGATTTATACTGGACTCGTCATTGGCAGAAGCAAATTGGTTCATCTGAAATTCATTACAAAGCAGAAGAAAAATATCCTGAAGATTATTATAGTGACAGATATTCTGTAAGCAAATATTCTGAAAGAGGTACTGATAGAGGATATCAGAGTGATCAATATTCAACTAGCAAGTACTCTGCAAAAGACCGAAATAGATCAAATGACTATTGACCTAATAATTATGATAAAATAATGATTATTTCATAAAATATCATAATTATAAAATATTATACAGTGATAAAATAATTATGATAAATTATATTTAGAATGAATTTATCATGAAAAAAAGAAGAAAAAAGAGAGAGAAAAAAAGAGAGAGAAAAAAAAAGGTATTTCACCAAATCTAAGACTTTTAATGTCAAAAGTCTGCTATTATCAGAACAGTTGATTGATAAATGGGGCATCATCAACACAAATGTAATAGGAAAAATTATTATTTTTAAAGAACAAATTCAACCACTAACAATGAAAAGTTTCATGTTTAATATCATCTTTAGAGAACTATGCAATATAATTTTAAAAATAGATTACACATATGAATCTGAGAAAACAAAAACGTTCAATGCCCAGGAACTTCAAATTTTGAAGAGCATGCAAAAAGGTTTTAAGTTCCGGGCATCAAACATTTTTTCTTCAAATTAACAGTTGAAGGAAACTCTACACATGCCATACCGTTCACAGACAATGAACTTTTATGGATGGAAAGTTAAATTTATATTTTAAGAACAGTTTCCCACAATTAACTCTAAACCTGCAAAATGTAACATTGAACCTTTTTGTTTGCAGTGATTGATATATCATGAGTACACATTGCACATAAAGAGCTCAATTAAAAGAACACTAATGTTAGAAGGTCTGTGTGTGAAGTGAACAAAAAAAACAAAAAAAAAAAACTTTTTTTGTATTACAATTACAAAATTCACAAATTATTCTCTAATCATATAGTGACGTCGTGGAAACAGAACAGCAAACAGAAACATGAGCTCAGATATTTATAAAGTTTATTAATAAATGAGTATTTACAAATAAAAAATTCAGTTATTTACAGCTCTGATAGACCCGTCCCTGATCGCAAGAGCGATTCTTATCCGATTGAATATCGGCCTGATGCGTGGCCTTCTCCATTCCTCAACGAGAGCCCCACAAGCATAACTCGCCACCGCACCGCCCTGGGCACAAGTTTCAAGAGTTTGCACGAGGTTTTCACGCAGCTCAAAAATCCACCCCTGCGCCTGCACTCTCGCCTTCTACCCACGTGCCATGCGACGTCAGCTTGTGTTCGTGCGGCGACTTCCGCCACGTGACCGCTGCGCTTCCACGCAGTTTTGGGCACCCCTCCCCATGGATTCTTGGATGTTCCCAAATTACCTAGGAGCGCCTCCACCCCGACACCCTTTCTATTCAAACTCTCTACCCACCCCCCTGGCGTTTGGACCTGTCTAAACCCTACTTGTGCGCCTGCACGGCGCCAGACTTCTTGCCACGAGGTTTCGTTTTGCAACACGTTTCAATATCTAAACAAATCACATTTTTTAAAGAGTCTTAACGCTGAATTGTTGTTTGTTTATGAATGCTTAAGTAAAAATGAAGTGTAAAGCATTTACTTCAATTTCAAGTGTCACAACTGAAAACCATGTCAATGTTAAGTTATGATACACTCATTGACTAATTATAAAATGAAAACAGAACATTTAAAATAAAAAAGTACCCTATACTTTTGAGCAATAAAAATTAGCACAGAAAAATAATTGAATAAATTTATACACATTGTTTTGTTTCATGTGATAATTCAATAAGCTAATTTTAATTATTTAGTCATTAATACATTTATGCCTTTTAGCTTCAAAGTGTTGGTACTGGAATTACATATTTCATCTTGATTGTTCAAGAGAAGTATATTAGAATAAGTGCCTTCAAATATTTTGAGGGGTTTCCTTAATCAACCAACTGTTTTACATTAATATAATGCACAAGTTCTCGAGAATACTTCAGTCATGGGATTGTAGGCATCAGGTTTGAATACTATTCTCTATGAAAGAATGACTGTCTTCACATTCTTAGGCTACTGTATTGGACCTTCGTTATATGTACACATCAGTTGTGACCAAAGTTTAAAATATTTTCATAGTTTTCTCAAAATTCTTGGACTACAGCACTAAATTTGTTATGTAAGACTCAATGGATGATTACCAAACCTCTTTTAGAATAGATCCATGGCCTAAAATTAGTCCAGTTTTAATTTATTAATTTGTATCTCACTATTCTCTATCTTTCCTCGCCACAAGGTGTTTGGTCCAAGCAAGTGATTTGCCTCCAATTATTATTTTTCAAATTTTGTTCTTGAGTGGCTACTACTGATGCAGTTGCCACTGTTGGTGTTATAACCTTACTTCTTGTTTTTTCTACTTCGATTTCACAAATTTCTTCCAAACCGTTAGGTAAATTAATGTTAGAGCATTACCGTAAACCGTTGTAAATTAATGTTACCGGGTAAACCGTTGTAAATTAATGTTAGAGCATTTAATAGACCATAACCAGTGTAATCTTGGCACTATGTTGCCAAGCCCTAGTATTATTCGGGCAACTTTTCTTGAACGATGGATTGACGATTTCGGGTGGAGTGGGGGTATTAGTTACAAAGTCGGCCACTAGAGTATTTTAAGTAATGCCTACGTCTGTGAAATGAAAGTTAAAACTGCATCTTGTGCTTAACTTTTTCGGGAGTTTTAGGTGACACCCTTGAAGGGCCTGGACCTGACACAGCAATTTCTTTCGATATTGACAATAAACCTGAACAGAGGTTCTGCACTATGAAAGCAACTGGCTTTGACTAGCTTCTGTTTCGCGCCAACGAAGTTTTAATGCTTGGAAGGTTGTCATCAGTGCCCGCTGCGAGCTTTTGCCTTCAACTGTTTATTGCACAAGGGAGGGGGATCAAGGTCACCGTTCAAGAAAAGTTGCGCGGGTAATAACGAAACAGTGAACCTCAATCTTATTCCTGTACGTAGAAAATCTTCTAAGACGCTGTGTAGCCAAAATCCATGTTTTGTGGGTGGATACCAAAAAACGTTAATAGCAAAACGCCTAAACCGTTCACACCATTTTCCCCAAAATTGGTATTCCCCCCAACGAACTGAAGGCCCACGAGTTTGAATCAGATATTTTCATTTTTCGGTTACGGTACCAAACATCAAGCGTCAATATTTTTTTAAATAAACATTTTTTTAAAATTCGTCTTTATTCTTGGATAGCGTAAAAAAACTTTAAAATGGCGTGAAACTAATTTACATTGAAAACACACATTTATGGAGAATTGCAAAACTTCAACAATTTTTGTCTTAATCTTAGCTGTTTTAAAAAGATTTGGAAAAATTCCTGGGCATAAGGATACATTAAATATGTGAGGTATCGGATGAATAATCGTGGACGTAGAAGTCTTTAACAAACAATCCGGAAATTCATCTACCCAGGCCAAATATTTATTTTTTAGTATACCGATTATTTTGAGAAACTCATAGGAAGAGTTTCGGAAACGAACATCGTGTCTAAAATGTTTGGGAAACGTCTTATGTTGAATTTTGAGGCTGTAGACCCTTAGTGAGATCGACAGTAATTTGCGGAAAATATTGGTAAAGAGACTAGGCACTGTTGCCGGATCGTTCACATTTCTATCGTTATCTTTTAAAACAACATTCTCTACAAGGTTTCTAGTTGACTTCGTCAATTTTTTACTACATTCCACATTGATTTTGTTTTTTTATTTGAGTTCAAATTATCCTGATCACGTTTCATGATTTTAGCCTGCCTTATGACTTTTCTTAACAATGATTTGTATTTGTTAAAGTAGAGGAGGATATCTTGAGAAACGTTATGATGCTTAGAAATGAAAGAAAGAATTCGTTTGTTTTTACTTGATGTCCTAATCCCTTGTATTATGCAAGAATTGTTTTTTTCGTGAAATCACTGTATCCTAAATCTTTTGTTTCAATTTCATATCGAGTAATGATTTTGTTAATTATTATTTGATAGATTGTCTTCTTTGAATTTAGTGTGATTTGTGTAAGTACATTTATTGTAATATATAAACTGAAGGAATGTTTTAAAAGTTGAGAAACTTCTTTCTCGCAAGAATCGACCAAAAAATCAATGTTAAAATCTCCGTATAAAACAATGGATTTGAAAGAGCGATTGTTGACTTGGTTTAGTGTTATCACTAGTTTTTTTAAGAACATAATATAATCTACTGCTGTCTTTGTTGGAAGCCTGTAGATGTAAAGTAATATAATTTTTAGCATAGGAAGATGTACTACAGATATTTCAAAAACATTTTCAACGGAATACACATGTAATTCCCTCAAGGAGATAGAATCAATATTGTTTATAATGTAAATGCAAGAATCCCCATAAGCAGGAACTATATTTGATTCCATTTCTCTATAATAATAGTCTGGGAAGTAAAAGTTTGGAATTTGGAAAATGTTAAGTTCATTCTGTAAAGCAGAGAACATACACATTGATTTAAATCCCTCGGTGGAGCTGCTTCGATAAACTCAGTTTTATTTGAAAGGGATTGAACATTATGGTGCAGTATGTTTATCTTTTGCAAATACCCACACGGATGTTTTTCTACTGTATCTGACTGAAGTTGCTATACATTTACTCCATTTTTACCTCGAGTGCGTGGTCGAAGGTAGTTATGTCTCCCAGCAGTGACAGGTTGTGTGGGAATTGGGGCATCAGGTGTAGGTGAATTGGTAGTGGGAATGTGAAAAACGGGAGTAGGATCAGAGGAGGTGGTAAGAAGGTTCGAAATATGGCTGGAGGATGGAGAACGTAAGGAAGATGAAAGGGGTGGATTTTAGGCAGGGGACTGCGTAGGACTAGAGTTGATGATGTGTTGTGCAAACTTGTTGCCGACTGTATGTTTCCCAGAAAGGTTCATATGGATACCATGCCGGGTGAAGTGTTTTGCTGAGAGGAAATTAATTTCAAAAAGTGTTATTGTTGTTTCTTTCAGTTGTAATTTTAATTGTTGGTTTGCATGTTTAATCTCGCTGCATATTGTTGGTCTGTTGTACCAGAAGGGCAGAGTCGAGACTACAATGTTAGTATTTTGGGCGGCACATTGTAATTTGTTTACATATTGTTCAGGTGTAAAGTCGCCGTCCAAATTAATGTCATTCTGCCTTCCTATGATAATGACTGTGTCCTGATTGGTCATTGTCTTCGTGTGGATGTCCAACTGCTGAAATGTCTGCAAATCCCCCGTTAGGTTTAAAAATAGATGAGATTGAGAAGTTGGAGTGTAATTTCCGACTGAGAATGGACGAAAGATGGCGGTAATGGCTGTCAGCTAAAATAAGTATTTGTTTTTTAGACTCGGTAGGAATGTTTTTGTTTTCAAGTGGACTAGGATACGCAGCTTTACGCGTTTTGGTTTTGACACGTTTCCTAGCATGTTTGCGTTGGTTTGTGCATGTAATTGTCGATAATAAAGGAGTAGTGGGGATCAAGAAGGCTAGGAAAATCTGTTTCATAAATTCTTGGCTATCTGGGAGACGCCGTGTCGTTGGCTGGCGCGGCGCCTCCCGGATAGCCAAGAATTTATGGAATCGAGCTGCTGAAGCTTACGTGTGAATATGTTTCATAATCTAAAGCACTAAATTTGTTTTGAGTTGCGACTAAATGTGGTGTGTGTGTGTCTTTTGTGTAGTCAGGGATGCACGGTTGGGAAGATACGCAGTGTTGCCGACTTGTAACCAACCGTCTGTGTAAAGAACGATCTCTTCCAACCTTCGGATATGTTGATCTAAATTAGTGTTTATGTGTGTGAAGGCTTTCAGAATGTCGGCTTTGAGGGCGTAGAGAGTAAAAAGAGTAGAGCGTTTAGTAGTCACGTCACGAATTCGTTTTAATGCACAATAAATTAAAAATTATGACTCGAAACTAGAATGAGAAGGTATGTTATTTCCAAATCGATTGAAAGCTAGTTCTTACGAAATTTGGCAATGCGATTATGAAGATTATTGTCCATTTAAGCTGCTACTTTTATACAACAAATAGACTATACTTTACCGTAAATAGATAAAAAGATATTAACTGAAAATTTGTCTTGAAAATATAGAATAAATAGATTTGGAATACAAATTCAAAACTGTTCGATACACCACGTTACGTTCAAATCAACGGAATAGTCACAGAAATATAATAAAATCTTTCAATAATTAAATTAGCACAGCGACAGAATATCGAAAATAAACTGAACTGTTTATAGGTTTTGACACTTATCACCAACTCTTAAATCTTAAGTTCATTAAGGTTCCGGTAACTGTTTAAAATTTAATATCTCTTGGTTTGTCTTGGTTATAGCAAAAAACTAGCCGAAATTATATTTCCAGATAACCTGCAATAAGTAATAAAATCACTTAAACACACCAAATGCTGTAAAATCAGTAGTAACTACTAAAAATAGATGAAGTCAGAAACATTCACGAGTACAACCAGATGCGTCCGTCTCGTAAGATGGCGTCAACCAGTCTATGCCTTCAAAATATAATATACATTTATTCTGAATAATAGGGTGAAAACCTTTGACACAGAAATTTCAAAAAATCAAAAACAGTTAACATCCACTTTAGGATTCTGAAGGAGATATCAATACATAAGTACGTTTATACACAAAAATGACAGGGCTACTATCAGCAAACACCCGAAGATAGAAAAATATACGTAATTATGTGCTAAACTGTAAATACACATAGATTGAGCTTCAATCGCTCATAGCATCAATCAATTACAATATGGTGGATTACTTTGCAACACGTGACTTAAATCATTGCACATAGCCTACATACCAAATTACGTGAATTTCGCTCATCATACCACAACATTGACAACGGACCAAACATAAGGCCGCATCACGGATTCAACCTCATTCAGAGGCATATAAGCCTACAATTAGTTAAATCTGGCGAAAAATATGTTCACAAGTCTGCAAAAATAAGTCAGCAACAGTCCTCCGGTACAGAATTCGTCCCTCCGCCAGCGGGTCCAGTCAACCTCGCGAAGTGCTCAGCTGCCTACGGGGTCGAACAGATGAGTATTAAAAACACCCGCTTCCAGCGGTACGGGCTTCCCCACCCTCAACGAACAAGCAAAAATCAGTTCGTACGTTCTACGGCTCAAAGAAACTGCGAGCATTCAATTAGCTGTAACAATTCATCAACAGATAAGAATCATGCAACAAAAAATTAAGGCAAACTGCAAAATTAGTAGAAGCTTTAAAAATAAAGTCGTGGAAGCAACATTTGAATCGTAAGTCATATACATAATCAATCAACATATATAAAATGAGCTATTTGCATTGCTTATAATTTATAAAATGACACCACATTATCACTAAAGTTGCAAAAATCAAAACAACATAAAGATTAACAATCATAACGGCCAGAAAACTGGACCATATCGTCCTCGAATGAGCAAGCAATCAGGTCAATAACAATTTACAAATTATGTGAAACGCATGAAGTTTAAGCGCCGCGCGCTTAAATAACTCCTCTACGTAACTACTGCGCCAGGATTATTTTGCCTGAGAGCTGAGTGAAAACTGGAACTCAGATTTACAATAGCGGTTCTGGCAGCGAATATTGGTACTACATCACCACGTAAAAATGACTAAGAATACTGAGGTAGCCTATAAGTATTCTTAATAATGGCTATAGCTATAACCTATAAAAATGGGCTATAGCTAACTACGTTAACGACATCTATCAGCAATTGCACACACTCTAGCAATCACACGTAATAATAATTTATTATACAAGATTTTATAAAAAATACACAAAATAAAAATAGTATAACAATGTACAATGATTTTATAATTATTAATTATTCCTCCTAGGAAGATTATAAATAGAATATGTGAAAATCAGAATGAATAGGAGATTGGTCCTGTAATAATGCAGATTATTAGTGTTTGTATAATAATAAGTAAAGTAATAGCTAGGGGATGATTTATTATAATAAAAATATTAATTGTTAATATTATAAAAGTGTATATATTGTGGCGTTATGGAATTTTGCAACCCTATAACACCACCGTCTCGTATGTATGAACACCCACAGGTAGCGAGGAGAGCAGGCGCAGAAATCGGAGGTGCCTAAACACGCAGCCTGGTATCCGTTGCCCGTACTAATCAAAGGCGAACTAGCAAGCAACGTTTTTCCTTGTGAAGGGTTGAGAGAGGAGAAGCAGCCCCCACCACTGAGAATTTCCCCAGGCGTCGGACAATAAATATGCAAACCCGCAAGCGGAAGCCCTCTTTTTCTTGCCACCACGCGTCGAGTAAGAAGCTCTCTTTTGATTGTCGCCGTTCGTCGGGTAAGCAGCATTTTGATCACCGCTCGTTAACGTCAGCTTAGATAGTTTGCCGCCGCAACGACTGCTAGGTAGGAGTTTTCGGCGTCGAACAGACGTGCTAGTTAGTCGTCCGCGAGATAGTGAATATTTAGTAAAGTGTTTCTTCAATTAACATCACGGGAAGTAAAAGTTACCCGTTGTGGGAAAAGCTTTGAAAATTCTTGTTTAACGAAGTAGAAGTAGCAACGAGCGAGGAACTTGCACGAGTATTCAGGGAAGTGCAAGGGACATTTTCGCAACATGGGCGTAGTCAGAGGCGCCGGTAGCAGTCGAGGGAGAAGAAGAGGCCGACTAGTAAGGACGGAAGAGGACGCAAGAAGCCGAGGGAGAAGAAGAGGCCGACTAGGAAGAACGAAAGAGGACGCAAGAAGTCAGCGTAGACGGCAGAGGCGAATCCCGTCTCGTACGACGCAGAAGCTGGGACAGAGCGACGTCGGTGCAGAGGCCAGCGCGTGACCATCAAGGCCAGAAAACGGGCGTTTTCGAGGTAACACTCAAATCCATCGGAAAGTAGGTCAAGTTCACGTCGGCAGGGAAAAAGACTAGTGTATGAAAGTGTTAGGAAATTGAGGACACGGGTGGCAACGAATTGTAGCATTGTAGGAGGAGACTTTTGATGCGCTATTGCCTGCCTAAAACATATTTGGAACATTTATTATTCTATTTTCAGACACAGACAAGTTGTAAATGAGAGTAGTGCGCTCGCACACATTTTGTTCTTTGCATGTAATATTTTTTGAAGCAAGAGATTGTAAACTGAATTTGGTTTCATGTGCAAATGTAATTAGGATAGCGTAAATTTAGACATAATTAATTTTCCGAGTGAATTCCCAGTGTAGGTTAAAGTAATTATTTCAGAGAATCCATTTTGGAGTAAATTATGTGTTAATTCATTTAATGTGCTGTAAAGGATTCTATTTTGTGTTTTTGATTTTTTTGTAAAAGTGTGATTCTATTCTTGATTTTTTTGTCATTAACGTATGCCACAAAGTTTTTGGGTAAATTATACGCTCGTTTATGTGCAATTTGTGTGATTTTATTGTGTCAAGGGTTCAAAGCTTTCTCGCACCCTGAAGATCCTGCTCCCTAGATTTTAAGCTCGCTTCACGAGCAAAATATCTTATTAACCCGCTTACGGTTCATGCTGCTTTGTGAAGGTACCAGTTGTTGTGAAAGGTGGGTTGGTTAGTATATATATATAAAATTAGATCAATCAACCCATCATAATGTAATCAATTCAAACAAATTAATGATAGTGGATACTTTTTTACATGAAATATTACTTGTGTCGTGGCCATGACTAAACTAATGTTGAAAGTTATATATAAAGTGGTTAGAGCGAGATAAGTGTTACGATTAACATGCCTTTTTTATTGTATTAATCGATAGATGAGAAGTTCTTCTATGTTCTGGTAGAGTTTGAATCTATTCCACCGTCCAGTTTTTGCTTAACGAGACCGTAAAGTTTGCTGTTTTAAGCTCTTATGGGGACCTGAGAGATCTGACGTGAGATTTTAAAATTGTGAGAAAATTAACTGTTGAACATGCTTTTAAAAACTTTTCTTTTGGTAGCTAGCATCTCGAAAATCAACATGCGCAATTTAAAGGAAATCTACTGTTTCAAATGGAGAATTGTGCAAAATTATAAGCCTAAAACAGTCCAAAGGGAGACGTTCGCGCGCTTTCTAGGGAGTCGCGACAGTGACGCGCATCTCGGCAACACCGCGCGCTCAACACGCTTCATTCAAATCGAGAGAGAAGACCTTGCAAGAGTTCGTACATTCTTCTGGATCGTCTGGGAGCAATTAAAATATCACTCCTGGAGAACATTGCGTTTGATAGTAACCAGATATTCAGAAAACTGCAATTTGATGGATATGATTTGTGAATGAAAATCTTAATTAATATTCCCAATGACACACTTTGATACTACTCCCAGAGAAAATGGGTGATCTGGAGAGTTTATATAATTTTTTTAACATTCAGTTCAGTATTATTATTTTGTTTTGTGCCGTACGTCAGTTTCTTGCTCCTGAATAATGATTATTTATTCAATTATCGAAAATTATATATATTTTCTTCTTTATTATGGAGATACACAGTGGATTGTCATTGTCTTTTGTACCACAGATGCTTACACAGAACTCAATGCAACAATATTTAGCATAGATCAGCACCTCAATCGGTATCAGGGTCGGATTTAAGTATTGCGGGGCCTCCAAGCACAAAATTAAGTTGTCCTTCCTCCCTCCGTAAAAGTAGCTCCATCTTTATTAAATAAAAAATTATTTTAATACACTATTACTTTCTGTACAAATACAAATGAAAACTAATATTTTTATATAAATTTTTACATGTATTATATTTATTACATTAAAATTGAAATTTAGTTCCGAAGTGCGGGGCCCCTTATGGATGAGGGCCCCCAAGCAACTGCTTGTTTTGCTTGTAGGTAAATCCGGCCCTGATCGGTATTGCTATTGAATGGGCATTCAATTGAGAAAGAAATAGACTTTGAAGTGGCTTCAAATGTGTTGCAATGATACAATACTGTTTTGCTGGTGTTAATAAAATGCTGGGGTTAAATAAAAACATTTTATGAAATGTTATGGTAACCATTCAATGTATAGGTGAATGCAGAGCTGGATTTCCTCCTAGCGAAATTAGGCTTGGGACTCCCATCCTCGTGCCCGGTTTTTTAAAATAAATATTAAAAACTTCATAAAATGTTTTATTTGAATAAGCATTAATCAAATAGTTTACTGAACAACAATGTTTGATTTTTTTAAAAAAATGAATGGAATAATAAGAAACCAAACATGTATTTGTAAATGATAAATTTAAAAAGCAATTTCTACTTTGAAAGCAATTTGTTAATTTACATCTGTATTGGAACAATGATTTATTCATAATTAGTTTTAATGATTTTTCTGAAGGAGTGCCCAGTATAGTTTTTGTGCTTGAAGGCCTGTAGTATGTAAATCCGCTTTGGCAAATTTAATAATTACATTTGTAATTAATAATTACATTTTATTGAAATTGTAAAAGGCATGATATATTCAGCCGTTGGTAGTTTTAGTATTTTACTAGAAACTCCTTTTTTCTTCAGAACTATATTTTATATAATTGTTTGCATTTCCCGAACAAAAATAATGAATTATGAATGGTTCTCATAGTTTCTTTTCAAAATATTTAAACCTTTTTTCATTTTGAGTGCAACATCAAGACAAACGATTACAAAAGACTATGCCACTTAAAAATCTCTTTTGAAGATTTTATCTCCAAAAATGGTATAATTTTATTATTGAAGGTCTCAATAATACAGCTCTCAGAGTTATCTGATGCACTATTTTAATTTTATCAGCATTAACTTGATATGTACTTTACACAATAATTTGCATCTTAATCAATATCATAACATGATATAAAATTTTACTGAAACCAGCAAATAGTATCTATGAATTATATAACTCCACCACTGGAAATAATGCGGCACATTGCAATTCCAAAATAGTTCTAAAATTTCAAACAGAAGTTTTAAAACATTAAAAATTGATCATGAAGTTTAATTAACTCAGCAAAAAAAAACTAGGGGAATAACAGAAAAAAACAAAAAAAATATTGTGATAAGAAGGATAATAAAGATCAGTAGGAGTCAATGATTACGATTTCTGTCAAGTTAAATGTAAAGCTTAATACAATGTTGGAGAGAACCAAACTTTTGATCTTGTTGTTAAGCGATCAAATAATCTAAGATTTACCCTATCATTGGTTCAGGTAATTCAAGAAATAAAAATTAGAGAGAAACAAATATTGAAAACATATTTGAAAACTTTTTATTACCTCACTGTTCTCGTGATATTGGGGGAATTATTTCGTTATCTCGCAAATTCCGTTTTGGAAATAAACCTTCCGCCAATTCGTTCAGATTGTGACATTTTTCACGTTTCGACCAGGCAACGAACAGTATTCAAAGTAATTCAAAACAACGGAACTTTAAAAAAGCATGAGACCTGAGCAGTCATGCCAATCTCAAGGGCATTACGGCGTTGCCCAATTTATTAGTTTTCGCCACACTCAAACATTGAAATTTTTGCCATTATTAGCAATTACTGCACAAAAATTTATAGATATGTGTCTAGAATGTTACATTTTATGATTTTGCTCTTACTAATTGTGAATAGTGCTTTCTTATGTTCAATCTTATGCTTCAATTTTTCATTCCGTGGCCACGCGATCTGTTGATACTAGATAAGAAACTAGTCAAGGTAGCTCTTTATGAGGTATTAAAATATTTTTATTTTACATCTATTTAACCAAAATAATTCGAATAATGAAATAAAACTCAGCATAAAAGTCCCTATTTGGTTTATGTAGGTCCCACAATACCCACTTATCTCGCAAATAATTTTTGAACGTAAAATGGACTCTCTATCTACTAGGGAATATCTCGCTCTAACCACCTTAAACGTAGCAGATGATGTCCGAAAAGACTGGAGGTAGCACCTGCAACGAATGTTGGAAACGTAATTTCCAAAATTCAAATATATAATAAAAATGTAAGAAATTCAAAAGAATTAAAACTAAGTTAAATAAAATATTGAAACGTTGTTTACATGATTTTCTGTGTCGCGTGCGAGTCAAAACAGCTCCCGCGCACGTGGTTGTGGCTTTGATTGCCACGTAAGTTCGACTCCAGCACATTCCAACAAGCAGTATTTCTTCCACACGTTTCACACAAATAAAACCATTTAATTTCGAAAATTTCACTACCCTGGTATATTTTGTAACAAATATCCTTACACACACGCTCGTATTCTCACTAGCGTTCCCCGTCTGTAACTGCAGGTTGCTTCAGGGGGAATAATGCATCCACCGTTATAGACAGAAAGAGATCAACTTTACACAAATAAGTAATTAGGTTTACCTTTTGAATCAATAAATCTAATATCAAATGAAAACTAATTCTCTAAATCATATCAAAACATGTGGAAAACGCATTGGCAGCATCTCTACATATTCATTGGTGCACAGTGGTGACATCTCTCGGAGCTGAGCCTTGACTGTCACAACGATGATGCTCGTTTGTTTTCCTACCTGACGCAACTTGTAGTTTAATTTTAGTGCAAATAAAACCTTGAAACGAATCAGATGGTGTAGTGTTTTTCTATACCTTTCAGCAATCCAATAACAATCAAAGATACAACAGAGAGATATCTCGGATATTTTTGATGTAAAACTTGACAAACCTGTGAAAATATATGAAGACAATTCAGGCGCTTTGAGCATTGCAAAATTAGGAAACCTTTCAAAAAATTCAAAGTATATTAAGGTACATTATCACTTTGTAAATGAATGTTATATGGAAGGAAGGAATAGATGTACTCAACGTAGTTTCGAATATTAATGTAGGTGACATTTAAACTAAATCGTTAAGTAAAGATAAGTTTGTGAAAATTCGAGAAATGTTAAATGTAATCGGATAAGTGTAGGTATAGAGTAAGATATTATGAGTATTGTAATATAAATGTAAGGGGGCGTGTTGGAATATTTACGTACATTTATATTAGAGAAATTGTATTTACTGACATCTATAGGATTACTATGTAACTAGTGACTGTATGTATACAAGTGTACGCACGATGCGCATTCGATTATTCTTGTCCTGAAGATTGAGCTGTACGGATACATATCGTCGCTGTGAAATCAAACCGGCATATCTGCAAAATGTATATTTTTCACCAGAGCGCTTTAAAGTTTTCGCATGTGATATTCTCCTTGTAACGTCCGTTTGGTTCACCTCAAAGCCACTTTATGCATAAATAAAATTTAGACGAATTCTGCTTATTGATGTAGTAGTTGCAAATATATCGAAAATTGCTTAAATTAAGAGAAATATGCAGATATGCTAATATGACTTAAAATCAGTGTAATGTTTGCTTTTGTGTCACAGTGGCTTCTTCAGTTAGAAGCTTTTTTAAGTAGAAAAAAAAGATAAGTTTGTCAATGAAAAATTAATTTATTGCTTCACAATTTTTTGTTATATAACAATTAACAAAATATTGCTTATCCCTTTGCTGGTAACTTCAGAGTTTTACAAATTTTTATAGAAATCTGAATGAATTGATGGTATTATCCCATCGGTAACTAACTTTAGGATACCCTTTTTCTTCTTCGCATCAATGGTAAGTCTCTTGAAATAAGCTTGCATCAGAACAGGATTCACGTTCTTATTGCCCCGCTTTTTTCTTTTCTTCGCCTCCTCCCAGGCATGTGATCCGTAGGATGTTTTAAGTATAAGTTGTCGTCGTCTTTAATTACTTTCAACATTCGAATGTCCAACATGGGTAAAATTACTTGGGAGTCTTTCAGAGCTTTTATGTCAAAAACGTCATGACTCAATTCATGAACCAGGTAAGGTTTGCCACTTTTCTTTGCCGTTTTCATGGCCATGGCATACTGGGAAGGTAAGTATATCGGTCCGCTTCGGAGTACTCTTTTAACTTCTCTTTCAATGGTTGAGTGAACCGAATCCCCCTCGTTTTGGGCGTGTCCCTTTACAAAAATTTGTGTGTGATTGATTTTGTTTTGTAATGTAACAGCATATTTGTACATTGCCAGCATAAAGTAATTTTTTTGTTCTCCACAACAATTATCGCTGTAAAAGACGACATCTATTGGACAGTCAGCTTTGTCATTTAAATGTTGCAGATATTTCAGCACAGCTCCCGATCTCAATCACGCCTCTTTATCCCTGTGTCTCATCCTACGTGTAACAGTTTACCGTTTTGTCGCCCTTCAGTTCAGCAATTGTTAAATTGTAAACGGCTAGCTTTGAAATGTAGTAGTAGGAAGACGCCTCCCCCTGCGGACATGTCACTGCCTGTAGGTCGTATACTGCTACGACGGTTGAATCTGTGTTTTTTTTGTCATTCTCCTTCTCCAGTCTGGACAAGTCCTTTTCAAGAATATGATTCTCATATTCTGTCGTACTATGTTTCGTGTTTTGGTAAATGAGACAAACATCACACTGATCTTTCTTTGATGTGAAAAACGAAAGGTTGTATGACTTGAAAATAGCTTTGTACTGGCAATAGCTTATTCCTGCAAGGTTTGACTCCTTTCTTTCATTTAGATAGTCTCTGTGAAGTTCGACGATAGATTTTCCACCATCGATATACTCCCGAGTACTTTGAGATCTACAATAATTCTGGGAATTTTTTCTATGTGAACCTTTGCAATCTTCACGAGTTCTTCATCCAAGTTTCGACCCTTTCCATGCTTGCCTCTCATTTCCAAGCTTAGCACACCTGTGCTTTTGTCTGTTTTTTCAAAGGTTGTACGATTAGCTCTGTCCGATAGGCCAAAAGTGTTTTTAAAAAACCGTTTGCATACCCGTATTTTTTCTCCATCTTTCGTTATTGAGTATGCTTGATTAGAACCCCTTTCCCTTTTACGGTTCAATGTAATCCTCTGATACTTGGGAACAACTGCCTGTGTGCTATCTATTATGAATTCTCTTTGTCTTTGCAAGTCTCCCATTGCCCAAAACATTGCAAAAATCTCTTTCAGATAGTTCTCATCAATTTTCTCAGTGCACTTGAGTTTACAATTGTGGCAAGGAGGCTTCATGCTTCGTTTGTTTACTCTTCCTCGAGTTTTAGAGTCGTATTCCTCACCGCAGTTTCGCATCTGCTTTGCTAAAATTCTTTTATTAAATTTGCCTCTTTTCCTCTTTCTTGTAGTTGGTTCGTTTGCATTTTCGATTTCAATCCCAGTCTCAGGTTTATCTCTACTTTCACTGTCAATTTCGGAGCCAGAATTTACTGTATTATAATCGGGGTCGACTTCATCAGAATTATGAAATGGGTCTTGGTCTTCCGTGTCAGTAGTGTCTGTGTTAATATTGTTGTTGACTCTGTAGCTTTCAGTCGTCAATAATTGACCCGTAACAATATCGTTAGCCAAACCAGACTTCTGAACTTTCCGTGCCATTTGCTCTATTGAAACTTCTACCGGATCTACCGCAGTTAAGTCAGTCATCGTTGGTGCAGTAACTTCACATTCTAAAATTGAAACAAATATATCTATAAGCCACCAATAATTATGCAAACGCTGAACAGTATTGATATAAAATTAGATATAAATCAAAATGGCAATAGTTTGAACTTACCAGTCGCAAGGGAAATGTGGTTTTCAGTCTCTTCTTGTATAGGTTCACATTCCACACACTCATCATTCGAGGGTGCTTGTAGTTCAGTCAAATCTGTCTTGCTAGTTTTCGGAACATTTTTAGTAGCGCTTTCTGTATTCATAAATGTTGGAAGCAACGGATCAGGCAGCTTCTTAACACAAGCTTTTTCATCCATTCTATAGAATCTTCTACTGTATCTATATTAGTCAAATCAGCGTTCGTTGATGCAGTAACTTTGCATCCTAAAAAATATATTATAGATATATGCTGTTATAATTCTATTATGGGGTAAAGTTTGAAAATGATGAGCAATGTGTGATTGAGTTCTTCCTATATTAGTATTGACTACACCAATGCTTGTAACCAACAGCATTGATTTATTTAAATCAAACGACAAAACCTAAACTTACCAGCAGGAGCGGAAAACTAGTTTTCACTCTCTATTTGTATAACTGTCTTGCTAGTTTCAGGAACATCTCCAGTACTACGTTCTAAACTGACTCGTGTCGGAGGCAAAGCATCTGGCGCAATCCCTTGCCACCGCCTTTCACTGTTTACCGCAAGTTTTAATAGAAAACCTGTACGCCTTTTTCTTCAACAAACAACGTTATAAGTGTGTGGTAGTTTAAGTATCTACCTACAAGGGTGGATTTTGAACCTTGTAATCCGTAAAATATCTTGCCAAACGATATGCAAGAATAAAATAAATCGGCATAATTCAAAAAGATCACATGAAACTTTGTTTGGATACAATTCAAACTGAAATTTTGCAACATATTTCGGTTTTAATTAACAGTATGCTTTATTCACCAGGAAAAAATTTCCCCGGAAACCGACATTTTGACATATATGCCGATTTGTTTCAGTTGAGGCTGCTATCAACGCAATGATGTTAAGTGCAAACAGGATTATCTGCCAATAAGTCGTATCTGGATAATAGTAATAACCTACTATTGTGAGATAATTCAGCTTTACTTACATGATGGACGTTTTCCTCCCTGAAGGTTTTGAAGCGACTGGCGTACTATGCAATAGATTTGTCTTCTGTTAAACAAAATGGCTATTCCCGCATAAATGCATACCGGTCCAACGCCATCTGACGGATTTTTATTCACTATACGACATGCCGGTTCGACATAAAAATAGACGGAGAAAAAAATAAATTCTTGGCACAATCAAATCAAAAATTTTCGCATTTATGACGGTTTGATTTCACAGCGACGATATGTATGCACACATCAATAAACAGTTTGTAAGTCCACGTGTTCTTATTTTATTTAACAATATTTTAGTAGCAATCCAATAACAATCAAGGATACAACAAATTGGCGACGAGGTCAAGAAAAAAAATGGAAATTGAAACAAATTCAATTCGACCAGGATAATCGAAGAAAATGTCTACACTAAAGGCGACAACAACTTGACCTCAACTCCATAAGCGTGCACATGATCTCGGGTAACAATCACTTACAATATTTCGAGAGCTGACAAATTTCAATATTTTTTTTTTATTTCGAGCAATTTTTAATAGGGGAAGTATACGTTACATTGCCAACAAGTGGTGACGTGGGTGGATCGAGTAGCTCGCATCACTGCTTGAAGGTAATAAAATCAACTTAATTCAACAACAGACAGCACAATGGATGCGACATAATTTTCTGAATTTATGAAATTTCAACAGCAAATGCTCGAGAAAATATTAGAAATAAACACTGATCAACCAGTGAGAATTAATCAAGAAATATCGGTAAATACTGCTCTTTTGGCAAATTTTGAATATTTCAATCCAACAAGAGAATCGTTTCGAAATTATAAATCTCGTTTCGAAAATTATTTAGAAATGAAGAATGTAATAAATAACAAAGATTGCTGTGCAAAGTTACTTTTACATTCTATCGGGGCAAAATATTTCAACATGACATCAGCATTGTCAGCACCAAAAATGCGAAAAGAACAAACATACGATGAATTAATCAAACTTTTAGAAAAACATTTAGCACCAGAAAAGAACGTTCTTGTGACCCAGCATCAATTTTTATCAAAATATCAATCTGATAATCAATCTATTGCATAATTCGTAACAAACTTGAAAGCGGACATCGGAGATTATCATTTTATTTCAGAATGTTCATGCGAAACTTCCGTTGCAGACATTTTTCTTCGAGCACAGTTTATTCGAGGAATAAAGGACAACTTCATCAGGTGCAATTGCTACAATAGGATACGAAAAGCTTTGAAGATAGTGACTAAAGCAATAACCCTTGAAGCCTCAAAAAACTCAAAGGATCTCTGCATTGACATCAACAGCTAATATAAATGAAGTCAAAATTTCGAAGAAAAATAACCATGCAAAACGTGAACATGACCAACATCAACGCAGCCCATCGCGCAATCGATCAAGTTTGAGTGAAGGGGAATGAAGAATTGACTACGCTAAATTGGGCACCGATGAACTGTGTTTGAGGTGCGGAAGAAATAATCACCTTGCAAACGATTGTCGGACAAATAATTCAACTCTCAAATGAGTGCAAGAAAACCGGTCATATTTCTAAGGTATGTATCCGATCCTTATTAGATCGAAAATCAAAACAAACTCATTCGGTACAGGAAGAACCGGCTAATTCAATTCAACTAGATACAATACCCAAAGAGTATGGATCATTTCAAATTGTAGACATTACCAAAATCAACCTTTACGGTCTCGTTACGCGAAAACTAGACGATAAAATCGATTCAAACTCTACCAGAATATAGATGAACCTCTCATCTTTCGATAAATACAATACAAAATACACGTTACACATAACAATTATCTCGCGCTAACCACCTTAACTCGAGCACTGGCAGGTACAATTGACCACAATATAAGAACATTAATGTAATAATTTGAAATTATCACATATCCTCAATCGAGTAAATTCAAGTAATACCTTCTCCAGATCACAGTGAAACGCAAAAGGAGTTTTACCAGGCTTTCCTGTCTTGTAATCCATTATAATGTTTGTCAACGTTGAGTAAGATCTGTGATAATGTAAGAAATGTATATCTATAATAAAATAATAATAATATATATCTATCTGTAAAATATCTAATATGTATTATCTGTAATAAAATAAGATCTGAGTGCATTTACTTCAATAAAATCATGATTCAAATATACATGTTTATTGTGAAGACATTCTTGTGGCATGCAGTAAAATTATAATTATGGTGACATTAGTTAATTATAGCAGCTTATCCCACTATTTCAGCTACTTTCACAATGATAGAAGCTCTCAGGTAGTTTCACTTCTTTACGAGAATTTTTCTCGCTTTTGTATTTATATACACTATACACACCTGCCATTCAGCATTTGTCACCTCCACTTGTGCTTCACTGGGGAGTTGTTTCTTGTATTACAAGACAAATGTAACAATATCAAGCACAAAACACAATAAGTTCCGTTAGGGGACAATCACGCACTGGAAACACAATGAAAACTTTTTTAAATATGCAAGTGCAGTGTCCTCACTCGCGTAACATCTCAATCTCGTGTTTTGCCGCTCAAACGATTGAAGTTGGCACACTTATAGTTAGCACGAAGGCCAATCTCCAGTGGAGAAAGAGTCCCTGGCTGCAATACTCCCATTGCATGCGGGATTTATGTTGGGGTTGGCCCCCACTTCTTCCAACTTAAATTGTAATCAGAAGTAGTAAGTACTTCTAAGTAAACTCAATAGGGAGTTTTAGCGCCATGCGTAAGGAGATATCCTTAAACTCTATTGATCACGTGACTAACGCCTTCATAAGGTCGTAATGAACAACGTTCATAAGAGTTTTAGCAATTGCGGCATTGCGTTATGCATTATAACAAAGGAAGCATTTCAAGCGTTGAACAGAGAAATTGCATAATATATCAAAGAGTGTTGGCTAGTGGTGAGACATTTAAAACACGTTACGAGTCAACAGACCAGCAAATACACATTGTGCATGGAGTTTTAGATTTTGAATCTGCTTTTCTTGAAAATATAGGAAGTACCTTAAAACAGCGTTCGTTATGAGCATAAGACATAACCTATCCCGAAGATATGATTTGAACTTCTTTTTCGCGAATTTCTTTCCTGTCACCTCTCTAACGTATTCCGTTAATTTTTGCCAGCGTTGTGGAGTTCGTAAGGAATAATTGTAACTGCCTTACATACGAGAATTGGTTTATTGGAGTTGGAAAAAACTTTTCCTGTTTTTAGGCGGCCATTTTGCCGCTTGTAAGGTGCCCGTAGAGACTCCCACAGGCGTGCACTATTTATGAAGGTATAAGGTCGTACCTTAGGCCTAAGGTAAGACGTTATGACTTCAAGGTCTGTCACGTGACTGTTAGTGCATAACGCCGCTACCTTACGCGTGGCGCTAAAACTCCCTAATGTAGTAAGTATGGCAGGTGGTTTACGGGAGGTTGTTATTACAGGTCACATCTTAGGCAGACTTTTGGTGCTCGTTTGCTTGACCAGTCGTCTGACGCTAGAGAGACGAAGTCGGGTCCTTATTCAAATTTCGTACAGAAGCTAATCAGAGTTCAGAACGACGCCATATACATCTATACAACACTACCTCGCTCTAGCGGTGAATCGTTGAACTACTCATTTTGAAATTTCTCTGCGTTTGAATCAGTTGATTACCGTTGGTATTCTTCCTCGACGAACGAACGGCGTTGCGTTCATGTGCTCTGTGTGGCGCCGTTAACGGGATTTAGCGGCCAGTGAATTCGAGAAATTTTGATGTTTAAAACAGCCTATAAAGTTAAGTAATTTTATTGTTCTATAAAAAGGAATTTTACATTTAAAGTTCTTCCATAAAGATGCTACCTTTAAAATGATCATTACATTAAGACATACACATACATTACAAAAAAACAAACGAACAACACAAGATAAAATTGTTGTGAACATTTTGGAATTAAATTTTAAGTTTACATTTGCTCCCCAGTCCATTGTAATGTATGTCTTGCGTCACTATGGACTGGGTAAAATTACAAGACCTCTCCCACAGTTCTTAAAACCTAATAATCCACACTTGCATTCACATTCCACTCATTCCACTTGTTTAAACTAAAGCAACAAAGGAGTTCAAGAAATTGTTACTTGAAGTAATTAGATTTTCATTATATGAACACATCAGCTCGTTCAATCAAAATCGTCAAAATCATCGTCACTGTCTATAATGTATTTGGGAGCAGTCCTTTTTCTACCACTAGATGGTTTAGGTTCTACGGATCCAATATCAAAATCATCATCTGAATCTGCCTTCTTTCTTCCCTGAAAAAGGAAATGGTATTATAATTCATACAAATTCAAAAATAAACTTAAGATAATAATGGTATTTAAGAATGGGAAACAACACTGCTCAGCGACTAATTATGGTAACGTTTTTACGATCCCGCATTTTACGTTTCCTGTTTCCTGACTTCTATGTAAGTTTTTGTTGGTCCTATTGTAAAGACTATACAGTTGACTCCGATTATAGTGAACTTCTGGGGACTAACATTTTTGGTTAACATCAACAGTGGCAGCTGTTGCCAGGATGTGGACCTGAGGCAGTTGAGTGTTTCCTGTCACTTACATAGAACACCACATACTTTGTACCGCCAAATCTCAAGTAACAAGAGATCTCGCAAGAGTAACCGCCAAATCTCAAGCTTGGAACTGAAGCAAGCCATAGTGCGTTGCTGCTGCCCAAGCTTTCATTTCTGCAGTGACACTGAATGACAAGGTCATCTGAGAGATCCCACATTCTGTGTCTGTTACCTCCACCACAACTTCGATTACAACCATTGGCCAATGATATTTTTTCCAAGCTGCCTAGCATTGAAATTTGTGGTACGGAAGTGATGTATTTTTCTAGGAGGGAATTAACTTCCTGGATGTTGTATTTCCTCCTTTCATTAGAGCTGAGGTTCAGAGTTCACTATAATCGAATCTTCATGTGCTTATTTGTAATGTAAGTGAAATGGGACCAGTGATTTCAGTTCAGTACAACCGTAACAGTATGCATTGCATTCTCTTCCCGCAATTTACAACTTGATATGAAGAATGTTTTGTCTTTTAGTCTTCTTTCTCTTAATTTTTACTTTCTCATATACGTATGTATACAGTACAGAGTATACGTAATGAAGAGAAAGTATTATATTCGAGCACTGGAAAACTGACTTTTTGACAGAAAAACACCTACTGATACAGAAAAGTAGATACATCATGTTCCAAAATGTAATAAATTAATACACAAGAACTACATATGTATATAGTAAACTCGCAAGCCTCGAGTTCGTTTATATCAATCAGGGAAAATCAATATTGAGCAAATTGGCTGAACAGGTTAGGCTCTACCATTAACCACAATTTATCTAACTGATGTTTTGCAGTCAATCGATTTTTTGCATATCATGGATTCTGGCTATATCACATGTTAGAGGAAGTACTTTATTATAATAAGAACATCATTGATTCAGTTTTTCGTTACCAGGGCTTGTCAATAAGAGTTTTTCTGTTGAAAATTCACCGTTTTCTAGCACACAATTATAATACCTTTTCTTAGCGAGCAAGCGTTCTTACAAAAGCAAGCTGCAGTTGCCGTAAATAATATAAGTACCGCCTAGCCTGTAGTTTTTTAACTTTCCTGCATTTGACACTTTTTCCACCGGTCACCTGAAAAGTGTAAAAAAGGTGAAAAGTAAGTTTTACACCTGAAAAGTGTAGAACTTACTTTCAACTAGCAAAATAAAATTTTAGAACAAGCGAACATGAAATTATTTCATAAAGATTCATAATTAATTTATTTATTTACCAAATACATGAACGTGCAGAACAATCTTCATAATTTTCACGATAAAAGAAAGCTACACATTAGAAAGAAATATAAAATTTAAAATTCCAATTTGGTTCAAATGTTTTTTAAATGTGTGAATGCTGGGAGCATTGACAACAGCAGCAAGTAGGCGATGCCAGTGATCAATGACTCAGTTCAACAGGAAAAAACGTACATGGATTACGCAAACAATTCCTTTTGTTCAATTTGTAAATGCGACCAGGAAGGTAGAAATTGGTATTGTGGAGGAACAAATCATTGAACCCGGGCAGTTGTAACCGTTTAGTACGTTGTATGTTTCAATGAGATATCTCTGCAAAATCCAGTCATTAGCTGTTAACAGGTGGAGTGTTTCAAGTCTCTCGGGTTATGACAACCAATAGATTTTATTACATATATCTCCAGTTTTAATATTAAAGTGTATTGAAGGAAAGATTCAAAATAAAAGGCAGTATAACAAATTATCAGAGATGAGCACTTTGCTATACTTAAGGGAAAAAAAAAAAAACACCCTTACTGGAAAAATATACTCGCTCAAAATATCATGAACACTACTTTAAAAAAGTGTTTAAAAATTCGTAAAAGGGAGTAAAGTTACAAACTAACATCTTCTAAAGACTAATATTTAAGAAAATTTTGCATTAAGAAAGGAATATCTGGATTCAATTTTCAAAACCTTCAACTAATTTGAACAAAAAATTGAATTCCACATTTTTTGAAGTTTCAGAAGTTTTAAATGAAAGTCCGACTAATACTGTATACATTGCTCTACTCAAGCAATTAGAGAAAATTTTGGAAACAGGACTTCCTGTATAATATCCATAAATTTCAAAGATGTTACTTCAAATTGGAGAGCCATGAGTGCAACCTGATTGTTTGAAAAATTATAATTATTTATGAATGGTTCAGGTACTAGTGTTCTCCATTGACTGACGTTTTTGAAACAATTCACGTTAATGTCACCCACGCTTCCCCCAATCACGACACTGATTTTTTTGCAGCATAACTATACTTTCTGTTATTCTATATATATCTATCAGTCTATCTATAAGAAAGTAAAAAGAATTTTTATCTTTTCCAGTTCAATCATCAATTTTTTTGAAAACATTCCAAATGTAGATAAAGCAATCAACTCCCAAAAATTGCACTGAAACTGAGCCCATAAATTACCTAATCAAGTTCTTAAAACACATAATGAAACGTATAGGTCATTACATTGTAAATGTAAGTAGAATATCAGCTTGTTGCGTCTGCCTTTATATGAAAAAACAATAGCCAGTGTGGAACCAAAGGGGGAGGGATTCATACAATTACCCAAGCTGTTGGATATGATATCGATGTAATCGAGGCTTCTTCCTTTTGTTCACGTGAACTCAGCTTGCAAACTTTGGGTTTGGACTGTTCTTACCATTATGTACTGTAACTGTGTCACTAATGTGCTTGATCAGGGCATTATAACTCCCATATAGCGTGGTGGAAACCATTAACTAGCATGCTCTGCTGCAGCACCTTCTTACATGAACTGCTGCCAACGATACTTACAATGTGTGTGACTACTGTGTGAGTTTGCGGGTCGCAAACAGGCCCATAATGTTACAAAAGATAGCGTCGATGTTCACGCTATTCAGGGGTTTCTTACGAGTGTATTATGAATAATTGAACATTTAAAAGACACATATATTATTTCTCACAAATTAGCCAATTTGTATGTGCAGAAGCTGGAGATCCTAACCTGCAGCTTTATCTGGCAACACTAGCACCTCCTAGAGTAGCACTCTCAAGCTTTGTCCCCTGTTTGGATGTAGAGTTGCAAAGCCCTTGGCATGATGATAGGCAGAACAGGAAAAATCCACTAACTTATGTCAGGGTACCCAATCATTATACAAAAATGTGTTCTCTTTCTTACAAACCTAATGGCTGTACTAATTACTAAAAGTAGTCATTTGAATGACAACACATTAAAACTATAAATTCATTATTATTGAAATTGATGAGTGGGAAAGGGGTAGATATTCAATTAAAAGTTGTGGTTACCTTTTTGGAAAACTTTTCGGAAAATTCATCAGAATCAGAATCGTCTTTCTTCTTTGGCCGCTTTGCAGCAGGTTTCTTAACAGCAGGTGCTTTCTTCGCAGGAGCTGCACAGAATTAAACTTGTGAAGATCCATATTTCATATATATTTCTAATGTTAATAACATATTACACATTTGATATCCCAACAACTTTCATCTGAATATTTCTGCTAGTTACAGATTGTAGTCCAGTTATAAAAAAACTTACCCAAGTTTGTAAGAAGTGTGTGTTTGAAGAAATTGTAATTGAAGTATAATAACATTCGAAATAAGAGAATTCAATAACACAATAACACAGTCTCATTCATCATTATCTTTCTAATTAAACACCACATTTATTCAACAATTGAGAAACGTAAATGTACAAGAATAATTATTTGCAAAACAATGGAGGAAGACTGAAAAAAATTTGAACAGTTGAACATCATTTATAACAAGTACTTCTGCTATATAGCTATGGGGTTACAATAGTGGCTGGCAATTGTGAAATGAAAAGTATAATAATCACAGGAGGACCCTAACTCCTAAAGGCTGTTCAAAGAGAGTTGACTGATACGGTAGCAAAAGTGGTTAGAGCAACTAGCTATATCCTGGGGAATAGGGTTTGAGTGCCAGGTGGAATAGTTAATTATTATTATTATTATTATTATTATTATTATTATTATTATTATTATTATTATTATTATTATTGACTAGATTACAAGATTAGTAGTCTGATGTTGGGACAGTAATAAGGTGAATTCGAAATTTTGTGAAAAAGTGTTGTTTTTCATTTATTTATTTATATATATATATTTCCCCCCCCCTCCCCCCGATTAGTAGTGAGGTGAAAGAGAAGTGTATTGTTGGAGTAGTACGCGTAGCTGTTAGGAAGTGAAAACAACAGGTACACAAGTTTGGAAAAAGGGAAAAGCAACAAAAGAGTCTGTGACCTTGCAGGATAGTGATTGCCATGTAAGCAGTGTCACAATGAAAATGTCACAAACTTTTTCATCACTATTGCGCGTGCGCGAGCGAGCGACAGACACAAACAGCCAGAGAGGCAGGGAGAGAGAGTGAGAGCGGCAGGGAGAGGAAGGGAGGGAAAGCGGCAGGGAGAAAAGGAGAGGAAGGGAGGGAGACCGGCAGGGAGAAAGGGAGAGGAAGGGAGTGAGACCGGCAGGGAGAAAGGGAGAGGAAGGGAGTGAGAGCGACAGGGAGAAAGGGAGAGGAAGGGAGGGAGAGCGGCAGGGAGAAAGGGAGAGGAAGGGAGGGAGAGCGGCAGGGAGAAAGGGAGAGGAAGGGAGGGAGAGCGGCAGGGAGAAAGGGAGAGGAAGGGAGGGAGAGCGGCAGGGAGAAAGGGAGAGGAAGGGAGGGAGAGCGGCAGGGAGAAAGGGAGAGGAAGGGAGGGAGAGCGGCAGGGAGAAAGGGAGAGGAAGGGAGGGAGAGCGGCAGGGAGAAAGGGAGAGAGAGCGGCAGGGAGAAAGGGAGAGGAAGGGAGGGAGAGCGGCAGGGAGAGAGGGAAAGGGAGGGAGGGAGAGCGGCAGGGAGAGAGGGAAAGGAAGGGAGGGAGAACGGCAGGGAGAGAGGGAAAGGAAGGGAGGGAGAACGGCAGGGAGAGAGGGAAAGGAAGGGAGGGAGAACGGCAGGGAGAGAGGGAAAGGAAGGGAGGGAGAACGGCAGGGAGAGAGGGAAAGGAAGGGAGGGAGAACGGCAGGGAGAGAGGGAAAGGAAGGGAGGGAGAACGGCAGGGAGAGAGGGAAAGGAAGGGAGGGAGAACGGCAGGGAGAGAGGGAAAGGAAGGGAGGGAGGGAGAGGCAGGGACATAGAGGCAGAGAGAAAGGAAAAAAAAATAGGAGTACAATAGACCCCTCAACGTAAATGAAAATTGAAAACAAACAACAGACTTAGACAAATGACGTAATAGAAGAAATAAAAGATTAAAACACAGTGAAAGAAGAAATCGAGTAGAAAATGTAAATAATGGACAGAACAATTTTCAAGGTAAACAATTTGGAGCAACAACATTTAGGCAGAAACACAGAAATTAATGGCATCAATTATGACACCTCAGAAGAATTTTAAAAAAGTGACAAAATTTCTAAGAAAGTGTGCCAAGATAGAATAAGTGAAAGTGAAATCGATGACATATGTCATAAATAAATTAAAAATCCAAAGTGATAGTAAAATTTAATTTAAAAAAGTTAGAGATAAAATCTTAATCAATAAGAAAAAGACAATTCAGAATAAAGACATGTTCAACAATGCAGACAATGAGCCAGTCTCAAGAGATAGCTTTTGATGAGATTGTAATGAGTGAAATCAATGCAAATAAGTATGATAATCTTTGAGAATAACATTTGCCAAATTTTTAAAGATACATAAAAAAGATGAGAAGGATAAGGAGGAGGAGGTGTAATGGTATTCATAAATGAAATGTACAATTTTGATTTGTCAAGCAATCAAGGTAATAGTGGGTCATTTAGAGACAAATGACACCCCCCCCCCCCAAAAAAAAGAGCATTTACTGTTTATAGACCATCCAACAAAAGCAAAATTCTCTTCTCACTGTGACAAAATCTTGAACACAGATGAAAATGGGAATTGAAATAAATTGGAGACTGTAATATAGACATTTGCAATGATGATAAAATTACAATTGAATACCTTGATACCTTACTAAATCACAAGTTAATGCATTGCATTAAAAATGACACGAGTGGAGATAAGAAAAGGTAAATAATAAGCTCATGCATCGATCACACAGCTCCAAGTAAAAATTCCCAAAATATTGTCCCGTACCTTATGAAAAGTAAAATAATAGATCATTATTTGATGGGAATCCCATGAAACGTAACAAACATTTCTTCTGATAAAATAGCCAAAAAATTTGAATTTATAAATTAAAGTAGACGCCCGAAAGAAGAATATAATTATAGAGATAATATCTATATAATCTATAAATTATCTCTAATAAGTTAAGATTATATTATTATAGATAATTTTTTAAGTCATTTACAGATATTAGGTAAAGTACAGCACCTAAGAAACTTCCTTGTGAAATTCTCTTTTTCACAGTTTTTAATTCATATATTAAAATTTACAACAAACTTTCTGTTAATAATACAATGTTTGCCATTGTTTGTGTTGATAAAGTTGATTTTAATGTTTTTGTAAATATTAATCTAGCCATTTTACTCCATACCTATTGAGGTAATGTTTTTGCTTACTGTCAAAGAAATCAAATATTGTGATTGCAGTGCGATTATTATTAGATTATAATTGGCTTACTAACTAGATTTACTACATTGGACACTAAAGTAAACTTCAGGATATTTTAAACTAATTTTCTGTAAATTAAAAAATATTTGCAATTGTTGTTTTATGTTGGGCTTAATGAGTTGATTATGTTTCAGTTAATGTTAAGCCTATCGTTTATTACGTAGATTTAAACATGTTGATATTATTCCAATTATTTATTCAGGTTGTTAAATATTTTTATTTGTAAATTATAAATTGTTTACCGATAGATTCGTTAAGGATTTATTCTTATAAGAGTGGATTTGTTATTATTGTGTCAACTGTATATTTTATATATTTTACAACTATTATTGTTTTTGATAATCGCCTGTTGTTTAACAACAAATGTCATTTACCCATTCTCTGCTAATTATATTATTTAATTATGACTGCTAGATTTGAGATACATTGTATTTTTTTTTACCTATACAGTTCACTATCATAAGAGTTAATTTGTTATATACGTATAGCTTCATTTCTTTTTTGCCTGTTATTATTATAATTTAATTATGAAATGTTAACTGATGGATTTGTTAAGGATTTATTCTTAATATTCCTGTTATCTATAGTGTTAAATTAAATAATAAGTCTTGACTTCTCCATATTTTGATGAAATAAAATCTAAATTTTGGTTGCTGTAGTTTACTCAAAGAACGACACAGGCTTACAGTCTAAAATAATAACAACAATAATATTATTATTATATGAATTTTTTTTCTCAATTTTGTTACTTTGTAAATATTCATAAAAATATTTGAAATATGGACAGCACGTGGATCCGCCTCTATAATTGATTACGTCCTTGCAAACAATAAGACTTGGATAAATATCAAGGATGTAAGAGTATTTAGAAGTTTTGATGTGTCATCTGACCATTTCTTAGTAAGATGCCACATAATGTTCCCAAAGAGATGGAAGAAAACCATCTTAAAATCCAAACCAGAAATAGAAACATTTAAAGTTCACCTTTTACAAGATTATAGCATAAGACTTTTATACCAGAGTAGACTCAACCAGAAAAATATTATTAATCCTGTAAGTAACAATATAAATGAAGAATGGGCAAACATTAAAGAAATTATAACACAGGCAGCAGCAGAAGCAATAGGGTCAAGGAAAAAGAAATTCTCAAAACGAGGGTTAAGGTTTTGGAATGATAATATCAAACAACTAATTGAAGAAAAAAAAGAAGCGTATTTAAAGACTCTCTCGTCCTCTGGGAATATGAATCATAGAATAGAATATAAAAGAAAATCTGCTTTAGTTAAAAGAGAAGTCCGTAAGTTTAAACGAGAAAGTTGGAAAAGATATGTTAGCGAAATTGAACATGACTTATTTGGAAACCAAAGTAAGGCATATAAAATTATAAAATATTTAAATAATCAAGAAAGAGATAAAGTTCAATTAAATATAATTTCAGAAAGTAAATGGTTAAATTATTTTAAATCGCTATGGACCTCTGAAGATGAAGAAGAAGAGAGAGGAATTAAAATTGATATATGTAATTCTATTGATCTGATCTCTATGGATGAGTTGAAAGCAGCCATTAACACAACCAAAAATAAAAAGTCACCTGGTACTGATAATATAAACATGGAATTGATCATATATGCATCAAATCAATTTACGCAGAGACTTCTTAACTTTATTAATATCTGCTGGTCCACTGGATATGTGCCAGAAGAATGGAATGAAGCCCTAATTTACCCACTACATAAAAAAGGCGACAAATCTGAATGTTCAAATTATAGAGGTATAAGTCTTCTAAATTCCTGTTATAAAATCTATGGAAAAATTATCAATCAAAGATTAGTGCCTATTGTTGAAACTCAAATATCTGAAACACAACATGGTTTCAGAAAAGGTAGATCATGCTCAGACTGTATTTTTGTACTGACACAACTTACTGAAAAGCGAAGGGAATTTAAACTACCCACATACTACGTCTTTATTGACTACGTAAAAGCATTTGATAGCCTTAAAAGAAGATTATTATGGGAAACACTGAAAAATATTGGACTCCCTTCCCACCTTATTACAGCAATTCAATCATTATACAGAAATAATAAAATCATGATCCGAATGCTAAGAAATGGAACAGAATCAGCATATATAAACCAGGGAGTAAGACAGGGATGCCCGCTCTCGCCAACGCTTTTTAATATATATATGGACGTGATCATTAAAAAATGGTTGAAGACTTTAAATGATGTTTTTAAGATTAATAATGTCGAGATCCCAACATTACTTTTTGCCGACGACCAGCTTATCATAGGAATATCTGAATATGAAATTCAAATAGCAGTCCACAAGTTAAGTCAGGTTGCTAATGAGTATGGTATGAAAATCTCACCAAGTAAAACAAAAGTGATGGCATTTAAAGGACTTGAACCTTTAAGAGCAAAGATAGTTATATATGACCAAATAATTGAACAAGTAAATGAATTTAAATATCTTGGGTATCATTTTAATTATATAAAATCAAGGGATATGGAAATAAAGCTGAACAACTTCACATATTTCTGTGGAACGTTACAGCGAACTCTACATCATAATGCGCAAAAGGAAACTCTGCTCAGATTTTACAAAGTTATTGCTTTGCCATTACTACTTTATGGAAGTGAGAGCTGGACATTAACATCAGATCAGCTGCGCCGAATTGAATCTGCAGAAATGAGATTTCTTCGTTTTGTGGCAGGATATTCACTATTAGACCACAAAAAAAGTGTAGATATCAGAGAAGAACTAAATGTTGAACCGGTTATAGATACCATAAAGAAATACCGAGAAAACTGGAAAGGTCATGTCCTGAGAATGCCAGAACATAGAATAAGTAAAACTATTCTTCAATATGTACCTAAAGGAAAAAGAAGTGTAGGACGTCCCTTGAAGAGATGGCATGAACAATTCTGAGACGGAACAGACCAAGAGGTCTAATCCTTGCTGTCGATGATGATGATGAATATTTGAAATGTTAACCATTGTTTTAATCGTGTTGTAGATTATATCACTATAAAACCCAATATTGCAATTTGTTACAAATAGGACTTCTATGTTTTTAACTTTACATTCAATTATTTATGGTAAAATATATCATAAGAATAGGTTTTTATGTAATTATATTACGTTGTTATATTATTTTATCTATTTCAAATTCTTTTATTATTATTATTATTTATGGAGGAGGAAAATCCTTTATGGATACCAGTGAAGCTGGCGATGTCGGACTCACAACTAGGTTACCGACTAAAAAAATAACCTTTGTCTCTTAAACCGTATTCTCTCCCACACGGAAACCGTTGTTACTTCATGCAGGAGATTGGCTGCTAGCAGATGCTCTACTTCCTCAGTCTTAATTCTTTCTTCTTCATAACACTAACTATGAAGTTCTCTATTGTTTTCCATTTTTCCTGCGAACTCAGCATCAAGTCAACCATGTTATCTGGGTTTATAACTTGATGGAGGTTGACATTACAAACCTCTCATTCCGCGTTCTATGCCTTGCACTGGAATAGTGTGTTCTGCATCATCTATGTCTGTGTGACAGACTACATGTGAGCCTCTCTATGATCCTGATACCGTAGAGGTATTTATTAAATCCCCCATGTCCCGCAAGAGCCTGGGACAGGTAATAACTCACCTCCCTAATCTTCGGCTAACCCCTGCTATCGATGTTAGCAATCGATCAACGAGTCCATCTGCCGTTCACATCCCCATCTCATCTTCCTTGCCATTCTTCAAGGAACAACTTCCTTGCTTCTGCTTTAATACTCTCAATTTGCTTGGGAGAGAGACGATTATCTGCTTGTGTTTCCTTCAAGGCAAGGTACGTCCACTTTCTTTCTATGACTAAAGTTGATAGGTAGTGTACTGGACAACACCAGCATTGCGCAAGCAGACAGTGTTCGGTAGGCATACGCCACCCTCAAGGCCATTCGTCTTTGTACTTGGACGCACTTGTATCTGATAGACAGCTTCTCAAGCGAACCCATCAAGACTGGAGCAGGATACAACAACTGTGAGTGAACTACGACAGATATTCTTCTCTTGGCTTCTCTCGGTCCACCGACGTTCTTGCGGTTACCTCCTGTCCTTGCCACCTTCTCTGTCATCACTTTTATATGGGGTCCATAGCTGAGTCTATGGTCTATTTCAACTCCTAAATATCTTATCTGGCGCTTCCAGTTGATTCTCTCCCCTCCCAATCGGAGGTCTGGGTAGTGAAAGGCCCTCTGGTCAGTGATTAAGACAGCTTCGGTTTTATGCACTACCATCTGTAGCTGTCGTCAAACTAACCATCTTTTAACCCTAAACAGAGCTTCATTCACTTTCAATTCAAGGAGATTAATGTCATCGCTGTGGCTTATTATTAGTGTATCATCAGCATAGCTTTTGAGCTGCGTATTATTCGGCAAGTCAATGCTTAAAATGTCATCATACAGGACATTCAATAAAAACGGTCCAAGTCTGAACTCTTGAGGAACACCGCACATCATGTTCTCTTCTCTCCTGATACTGTCCACATAAGTTATCGCCCTTTCATAACAATAACAATTATTACTATTACTAACAGCTGAATGCGGTGTTGCTGAAGCTAGGCTAGGCTAGGCTAGGCTAGGCTAGGCTAGGCTAGGCTAGGCTAGGCTAAGCTAAGCTGGGCCGGGCCGGGCCGGGCCGGGCCGGGCCGGGCCGGGCCGGGGCCGGGGCCGGGGCCGGGGCGGGCATCATACAGGAAATTCAATAAAAATGGTCCAAGTCTGAACTCTTGAGGAACACCGCACATCATGTTCTCTTCTCTCCTGATACTGTCCACATAAGTTATCGCCCTTTCATAACAATAACAATTATTACTATTACTAACAGCTGGGGCCGGGCCGGGCAAGGCAAGGCACGGCACGGCACGGCACGGCACGGCACGGCACGGCAAGATGGCAGGGATCTAGGCAGGTTTCTTTCTTTGCTACAGTCCCTTTTTTTTATTTTAGATATTTTATCACAGTTGTGAACTAACCACATAAATTTTGCAATTATCTTGTGATATTGGGAACAATTTCTACCTTTGGCTTTCCAGAACTTAGGGAATACAAAGATGTTTGCAACGGTTTTGCAAAATTTCCTTCGTCTAGAATCGTTTTGAAATGTTTCTCTATCAATTTGTCGTAATACATATTTTTAAAATCAATCTGCAAACCACACGCGGTGTCAGCCTACATGCATTTATCAGCTGAACCTCTGTGTCACGTGCTTATCGTGATTTATCATATAAAAGTATCTTCTTGATATTATTTGAACACGACCGCAGTCAAACCGCAATGATCGGCTCGTTGAAACTGCTAAGCTCTTCTCAGAGTTATGCACCCATGGCCGTCTGATCTAGGGAACTCAATAGGCCCTCCACTTATTTAGTTCATTTTCTGTGAAAGAAAATTCTTTGTTTTTGCATTCTCTTTTCTCTTCGCCTCCACCTACGTCTTTCTCTTCGCCTCCACCTACGTCTTTCTCTTCGCCTCCACCTACGTCTTTCTCTTCGCCTCCACCTACGTCTTTCTCTTCGCCTCCACCTACGTCTTTCTCTTCGCCTCCACCTACGTCTTTCTCTTCGCCTCCACCTACGTCTTTCTCTTCGCCTCCACCTACGTCTTTCTCTTCGCCTCCACCTACGTCTTTCTCTTCGCCTCCACCTACGTCTTTCTCTTCGCCTCCACCTACGTCTTTCTCTTCGCCTCCACCTACGTCTTTCTCTTCGACTCCACCTACGTCTTTCTCTTCGCCTCCACCTACGTCTTTCTCTTCGCCTCCACCTACGTCTTTCTCTTCGCCTCCACCTACGTCTTTCTCTTCGCCTCCACCTACGTCTTTCTCTTCGCCTCCACCTACGTCTTTCTCTTCGCCTCCACCTACGTCTTTCTCTTCGCCTCCACCTACGTCTTTCTCTTCGACTCCACCTACGTCTTTCTCTTCGACTCCACCTACGTCTTTCTCTTCGACTCCACCTACGTCTTTCTCTTCGACTCCACCTACGTCTTTCTCTTCGACTCCACCTACGTCTTTCTCTTCGACTCCACCTACGTCTTTCTCTTCGACTCCACCTACGTCTTTCTCTTCGACTCCACCTACGTCTTTCTCTTCGACTCCACCTACGTCTTTCTCTTCGACTCCACCTACGTCTTTCTCTTCGACTCCACCTACATCTATTATTCTCTAGAATCTCTATATATTAATTCTCTAGAATTGACGCAATTGCGTTGCCATCAAATGGCTCTGGAAGGAATAAAGAAACATTTTTGGACATGCAAAACTTATAACATACCCAAACATACCATCCTATTGACTACTATCGTCTGTTGCTTCCAATAAAACGCAATACACTTCATATAAGACTTCAATTTTTGATCGGAAAGCGGTTGTGTGGACGTTAAATGGACTGCGCACAAACATGTGCTGTAAGTCTTGCTTGACTTCAAGGACTCCACATTTGCAGGTTAGAAAAGTGAACAGTAAACAGCGATAAGAGTCTAATGTGACCAAAAATGTCATATTAAGAGGCCATCTGGTGAGAGAAGACTTCCCAACCTTCATTGAAGCTCACTCTAGCAATGCATACAGAATTTAAATAATCAATTTTGTTAGTTCCAATGTAGAGGGCACTGAACCAGGCAATAAGATTTCGTGTCGTAACAAAATCCCAATCTAATAGAAATGAGAGACCAGCCATCCAGAACAACTCCAAAATAACAAGTTAGTATGCTGAACCAACAGACACTGGCAAAATCACCTCAGAAATAATTTGGGCCCCAGAAAAAGGCATTATAGGAATGAGAATGGCCCCTTGTCTACACACCCAGAGGCTACAAGCAAAAGCCCGGCTGCATGAGCAGACTGCACGAGACCCTTAGGCACGGAAATATTCCGTATAACAACACATCCAGAGAAGACTAAGGGTTAAAAATAATTATTCTTATATTGCAAAGAGATCAGACATTGTATTATGAGGCATCCCACAACTGTTTGTGCCTCAATATAGTATGAGCTTCATTAGTATCTTACATTCAAACCTGTGAAATAAATTAAATGGATAGATGCTAACCTTTCTTCTTTGAGGAGGGGTCATTTGCAGGTTTTGCCTTTTCAATAATGTCTGTATTTTCTGCGGCAAGAAGACTATCAAACATAGCATCTGAAAAAATTAAATAATATTCACATATCCACACAATGCACCAACAATCAAAAAATGGAATCATCCCATACCTGATCCGCCAGAATTTCTAGGTTCTGTACTTTCAGGCTCAAATTCACTGTCTGTCCCACTGATAACTCTGAAAACAAGATTTTATATTATACACAAAAAACAAACATTAATTGCTTTTGAATAATTTAGTACATAAAACTTTGATATTTTACGAACATTGATTCCTCTGTTTTGTCTTCAACAGGAGCAGATGGCTTAGCAGGAGCAGGAGCAGAAGAGAGGGTGCGCTTTGAGACAGGTGCTCTATCATCGTCATCGTTCCACTCTGCTTCCTCTGCTTCCGATTCATCAGAAAAGTGATATTTCACCTTTGATGCTGTAAAAAAAGCTAGTTAGTTTATCAAATATCTTTAGACCCAGCTAACTAGAAAAAAAAAGGCTCCCCACCTCCCAATTCAAAATTATGCAGAAACTACTCATTTTGAAAATAAAAAAAAATGTACATGACACTCCTTTGGATAACGAATTTTGAAGAACAGATGTTATCCAGTAGAAACATTTCAACTTCAATCTTGCAATTGAAGGATGACGCTGACAATATTTTAAACATAAGCAATTTTTGAAATTTCAGATAATTCTACAAAAATCCGACCATTTTTATAAGCTCCATTTGATAAAAATATTATTCCGAATATTTGAAGCATTTTTTGCAAAAATGTGGTAACATCCTTGAGGCTTTATGTAAAGATCCCTCAAAAATTCAAATATCTGTTTCAAATACAAGGGGCTGTGACAGTCTGATTGACCAGGGAATAGAAATTTTGGTGAAAATTCATTCTGACAGTTTAGCCACTAGACATTTTTACGTACGGATGGTTTACCATAAAGGAACTTTGTATTTTAAGAACCCACTAAATATTGATTTTGACTATGCAACACGTTAAAAAGGAAATAATTTGCTACATACAAGAATAAGAATTATTCACACTTATGGTATCAAGCATGTCCAATACAAATTTTTCTGAATATGAATTTCCCAAAATCGACATTTTTCACTGCAGCATGATGCAACTTCTCCTATACAACATATTAGTACATGAGAAAGTTAAAAAATAAATAATCAAAGATAACCAACTTCTTTCAAAAGTAATTTTGATTATTAAATATCATGTACAATTATGCAGTTATCTTACTCATACATTATTTCCCCTTTAGTCCCCTGAAAAACATGTAAAATGACTGATTTACTTTAGCATGCATCTTGCACACTGAACCGATAGAGAGGAGAGGGGAGGCAGACAGAAGAAAGAAAATCAAGCTCACCCGCTGCTCTTCGAGAGCTTGCTCGTTCAGGTGGAGTAGTAAAAGCATCTTCCACATCTGAATCACTTTCAGAGCCACTTTCAGGGAAAGTACTCTTTACCTTTTTCTTAGGTGTCTCCTTCTTAAAAGCTAGTTTTGATTGTTTGAGATCTGAAATGAACACAAATAAATGAAAAAAATGGAAAACAAGGAAATTAAAAGAAAGGATGAAAAAGAAAAGAAACCAATTAAAAAAGAGAGAGCGGGAGCGGGAGAGAGAGCGAGCGAGCTAGCGAAAGCGGGAGAGAGCGAGAGCGAAAGCGGGAGAGAGAGAGCTAGCGAAAGCGGGAGAGAGCGAGCGAGCGAAAGCGGGATAGAGCGAGCGAAAGCGGGATAGAGAGAGCGAAAGCGGAATAGAGAGCGCGCGAAAGCGGGATAGAGAGAGAGCGCGAAAGCGGGATAGAGAGAGCGCGAAAGCGGGATAGAGAGAGCGCGAAAGCGGGATAGAGAGAGCGCGAAAGCGGGATAGAGAGAGCGCGAAAGCGGGATAGAGAGAGAGAGCGCGAAAGCGGGATAGAGAAAGAGAGCGCGAAAGCGGGATAGAGAGAGCGAAAGCGGGATAGAGAGAGAGAGCGAAAGCGGGATAGAGAGAGAGAGCGCGCGCAAAGGCGGGATAGAGAGAGAGAGCGCGCGAAAGCGGGATAGAGAGAGCGCGCGAAAGCGGGATAGAGAGAGCGCGCGAAAGCGGGATAGAGAGAGCGCGCGAAAGCGGGATAGAGAGAGAGAGAGCGCGAAAGCGGGATAGAGAGAGAGAGAGCGCGCGAAAGCGGGATAGAGATAGAGAGCGCGAAAGCGGGGTAGAGAGAGCGAGCGCGAAAGCGGGATAGAGAGAGCGCGCGAAAGCGGGATAGAGATAGAGAGAGCGCGCGAAAGCGGGATAGATAGAGAGCGAGCGCGAAAGCGGGATAGAGAGAGAGCGAGCGAAAGCGGGATAGAGAGAGCGCGAAAGCGGGATAGAGAGAGAGAGAGCGAGCGCGAAAGCGGGATAGAGAGAGAGCGAAAGCGGGATAGAGAGAGAGCGAAAGCGGGATAGAGAGAGAGAGCGAAAGCGGGATAGAGAGCGAGCGAAAGCGGGATAGAGAGAGAGCGAAAGCGGGATAGAGAGCGAGCGAAAGCGGGATAGAGAGCGAGCGAAAGCGGGATAGAGAGCGAGCGAAAGCGGGATAGAGAGCGAGCGAAAGCGGGATAGAGAGCGAAAGCGGGATAGAGAGAGCGAAAGCGGGAGAGAGAGGGAGCGTGAACGGGAGAGAGAGGGAGCGTGAACGGGAGAGAGAGGGAGCGTGAACGGGAGAGAGAGGGAGCGTGAACGGGAGAGAGAGAGCGAGAACGGGAGAGAGAGGGAGCGAGAACGGGAGAGAGAGGGAGCGAGAACGGGAGAGAGAGGGAGCGAGAACGGGAGAGAGAGGGAGCGAGAACGGGAGAGAGAGGGAGCGAGAACGGGAGAGAGAGGGAGCGAGAACGGGAGAGAGAGGGAGCGAGAACGGGAGAGAGAGGGAGCGAGAACGGGAGAGAGAGGGAGCGAGAACGGGAGAGAGAGGGAGCGAGAACGGGAGAGAGAGGGAGCGAGAACGGGAGAGAGAGGGAGCGAGAACGGGAGAGAGAGGGAGCGAGAACGGGAGAGAGAGGGAGCGAGAACGGGAGAGAGAGGGAGCGAGAACGGGAGAGAGAGGGAGCGAGAACGGGAGAGAGAGGGAGCGAGAACGGGAGAGAGAGGGAGCGAGAACGGGAGAGAGAGGGAGCGAGGACGGGAGAGAGAGGGAGCGAGAACGGGAGAGAGAGGGAGCGAGAACGGGAGAGAGAGGGAGCGAGAACGGGAGAGAGAGGGAGCGAGAACGGGAGAGAGAGGGAGCGAGAACGGGAGAGAGAGGGAGCGAGAACGGGAGAGAGAGGGAGCGAGAATGGGAGAGAGAGGGAGCGAGAACGGGAGAGAGGGAGAACGAGAGAGCGAAAGCGGTAGAAAGAGAGCAAAAGCGGGAGAGAGAGGGGGCGAGAAAGCGGGAGGGAGGGGGTGTGAGAAAGCGGGGGGAGGGGGAGTGAGGGGGTGTGAGAATGCGGGGGGAAGGGGAGTGAGGGGGTGTGAGAAAGCGGGGGGAGGGGGAGTGAGAAAGCGGGAGGGAGGGGGTGTGAGAAAGCGGGGGGAGGGGGAGTGAGAAAGCGGGGGGAGGGGGAGTGAGAAAGCGGGAGGGAGGGGGAGAGAGAAAGTGTGAGAAAGATTCTCGTTATATAGTGTTGAAGATTAATAGTTCCTAGACATTTCCAAGAAACAAATAAATAGTTCTTCCTGATGATTATATTATTCATTTTCAATAGGTAAGAAGCATTTGATTTAAAAAATTTCTTTCCCCAAAAAATTGAACAAAAATTCTAAATCCAACAATAATTTAATTTTAAAATGTATTACAGATCAGTTTGGAATTATTTTCTTTGCATTCTAATAGTTTATTTAATAAACCATTAATGCAAATGGACTTACAACAATGAACTAAATTCAACAGGAAACTTATCTACTGCAATTTTACTGGACAATTTTCTAAGCAATTTCTGATTTGCTCAAACATTTTGCAAAACCACTGAATGGGAGTGAAAGTTCTTTAAGGAAAAATGTGAAATGTACCATGGAAATTGTGTCAAAAACCATGAAAATTGAGTAGACATAGGATACTTGTGTAATGCAACCCTAACAATCTATAATTTTGATACTAACTTTTCCTCTTTGCCTGCAACTTCTTCTCAATTTCTTCAGGAGAATTGCCAAGTCTGTCTTTAAGTGATTTTGTAGGTTTATCAATTAAATCATCAAATTCATCTTGATCTTCAGCAGTCGCAGTAGCATCAGCCTTCTTTACCTAAAAATACAAAAAAATACCTTCAAAAATTTCCATCTTGTATATTTGATTCAACACTTATTCAAATTGATAACTCAAATTCCTGGACTCACTATCAACCTGGAGAAAATAATTACCACGCAATGTTACAGACACATGATTACCCTCCCTGTTTTGTGTGTGTACTGCAAATTACAAAGCTTGCAAGCCCTCATTTCCAAGGGCAGCTAGCTTATTATCTATAACAAGTACAAGTACAAGACAGTACAGGTTTTATCATTACTTGTACTTGTCACTGATTGAAAAAGCAAATATATCAGAAAAAGCTCTCTGCATATTAATATAGATAGGTATTATGAACAAGAGGCCACAATATTCTGATGCAGGTGGCTGTAAACTGTCTTTTATCCTTTTGTATAAGGGTTTCATGGCCAATAAGTTCACCGAAACTAATGTTGCACTGCAATGAAATATGCAATTTACTGTTTTTCAAAGCCTTAATTAACTTTTAATTAAATACAACTTAATTAAGAAATCAAAATTTTCAAAATATATTTTTTATTGCATATTTATCCGTTTAACACCAAAAGCCTACTATTCAAAACACCATGCCCCACCTGAATCAATTTTCCAGATTTTTCTGCCTTAAAATGTCCTGTGTCTCCAAGTGACAATATAGGTATTTTGGAATCATCATTTCCCTCCCTTATTTCCCAATGCTTTTGATTCAATTCATTGCCTTTTTTTTTATAACATAGTGAGGCTCAAGCATTCAGGCCTGCTCTTTCGCCTGACCATGCAAATCTCATTAACCCATCATATGATTTATCATATGCAAACGCATAACGAATGGTTTTCATTTTAGAATGCTTAATTTGAACAACAGAGTTTCCTTTCATGGATATACTTTTAGTTTGAATGCTATTGTAGTTCATACAGCTGGCACTAAAGTGCAGGAGTATTTTATTTTGTAGTTAGAAGCATTTTAAATAGTAACAGCATTGCTGCTGTGTCTCACCATGTGCAGCCTGTAAGTAAAAAATTATTTCCATTATTACCTTTATTATTTTGATGAAATAATTGTGGAATATGTTTACGAAAACCTAGACGATTAATATTAGCACAGTTTTATTAACATCCTTTTGCTTATCTTTGCACTATTCAGAATGGATTTTGAACATATGAAATATCATACAGTCGGCACTAAAGGGATAATTTCTTGCAATTTGTTTTATCCCTTTCAGATTAGTATTGAATTAAGAGAGAGGTAAGAAGGAAGTTTTCAACATTCTCAACTTAATCGAAGATCACGAAAATTTAAGAGTACTCGTTGATGGATGTCAGGAACTTGAATTTGCACTTTTGCCTCCCAATGACGGAAAATACAACAATAAAGATCACACCGGTATTAATTCAGAAGGATAACCAGCCACTCCAGGTGATTTACAAAAAATAGCTGAAGCTGCATAAGTAAGAACAACCAGCAGTAAAGGGTTCATTACAGACATTATTTCTTCTCATGCTGGAAAATTCTGAACCAAATCATGCCTTTATGAAGCAAAATCTCGAATTAGGAAAAAACAGACACTGGACAAAGAAAAATTAAATTTTTCACATAAATTTGGCACTTCCAGTAATACAAGTGTAAATTCCAGATGTAAATGAACAGTTTTACACGTTTAATGAATCCCATTTATCTTTTTCGGGAAGTAACAATCGATTTGGTAGAAATTTTTACAAAAGAAACCAAGATATGCTAGTCAAAAAGGATAATGATACAACTAAACCATGATGAAATTTATAAATACACTACTAAACTGTTTCTCTCTTGATACTGTAAACTCATGTACAGACTTGTACTTGGATACCAGACCAGACAGCATCAACGCTTGTTTTCAATTCTATATCAGGAAATCCTTTTTACAAAATTCACCATTTCTTCCACATAAATGAAAATACTAACATTGTTAAAGAAGAAAAAAATGTTTACAGTGATATCTAATGGTTGTTTTAAAATTTCAGCTGTATGTGGTGCAAGCAAGCAGTCCTAAGAAAACTAGGGCACACACTGTAGTTGAAAATATTTGTATTGGCAACATTACTCAGAACTGCTTATAACAAAGTGGTAATCGTGTGGAAATCACTAAAAATATAAAGCATGAATTTGCAACTTCCTTTTAAAATCACATGACAAGAATTTTGTTTCTCGCTCTCTAGTGACTGAAATGTCTTTCATTTGAAACTCAACCATTCTACTCCTTACTTCCCGCTAAATGATAAACCATACGTGAAATATTTCAATGAATTTGAATTTGAGTTCAAAAGAAATTTCATCCAGAACCCTTCGGTAACGCTCCTGTGAAATTTGATCAAAATCTGAGAACATTTTTTATTATGGGATATAGTGGGTTATGCTCGTTGCACCATTAGCAGGGAAAGAAGGTATCACTTAACAATATAGGCAATATAAATTTGGCTCAGGTTCATTTCAGGTTTTAAGATAATTTACATGCAGTACAACATGGGGCTGCATACTTTCCTACCCTTTCAAAGGAAGGCATACAAAGTACTTTTTTGCTTTTAAAAATCCTTCATAGCTTCAATTGGGTTTAGAGCCAGCGAACTTAGGTATCACAGTCAGATATGCAAACTGTAACCCTAACCGAAGCCGCTCATTACACATGACACTTCTCTGTATTCATTATTTAAACTTATGTTTCTCATCTTATTTCTCTTATTCCAGCATTCAGGAGGAGAATTATGTTGACATGATAGTTTCTAAAACTTTACTTCATATAACACACATTAAAAACTTCACAAACAGAAAACACAATAAAACCTAAGAAGGAAACTTTGCTCTCACCAGAAAAAAATCTCAGAATGGGCCATATTCCAGCGCAAATATATATGATCAGGACTAAAAGAGGTTACAGAACATTCAGCTTGAGATCATACGTAGTTTGATCATGTTGAGTGATTGAAATTGCGATGAGTTTCGCAGGATAAAACCCGCGATCACAGAGCTTCATTAACAATACTGTTAATGTGGTTGCTGAAACCGAGTATACTGTCGAACATAACTCCAAGGTCTCTGATGTCAACAGCAGCCAATATCCTCCCATTGAATCTATATACAGTAAAATCTCGTTTTTACGTTCCCGCATCTTACGTTTTTCTGCCTTTTATGTAATTTTTCATTGGTCCCATCAAAAAGTCTATATTTACAATGCATTCTCTTCCCGCAATTTACAACTTTAATATCAAGTGCTTCCAGTCTTTTACACATTTTTTTTCGTAATTATTTTTCTTCAATTTTTTTAGGCAAAACTGATTTTTGAATCGATTTCGGCGGAAGTTGCGGCACGTAACCCATGTTTTGACGTGGAGCAGCCATTTCCTATTTCCAGGTATATCGCAAGTTTTGTAGACATAGTGATAGTCTCGTCGAGTCTCGTCTCGTAGTCAGCTTGCTGTGTTTGTGTGAGAGGTGATCGTTGAAAATACGTTGTTGTTGAAGATAGTGGAAACTATAATATAGAGAAGAAAGACAGGAAATGCATTTCATTGAAAGAGAAGATAGAGATTTTGCGTCGTGTTGATGCACATATGGGAAAACGTGTTCAGTTAGCCAAGGAGCTTGAACTCTTGGTTCCCATGTTGAGCACTATAATTAAAACCAGAAACACAATCGAATTTAACGCAAAACAGTGTGGTGCAATGTCAACAAAAAGAAAATATGTAAGATCATCATCTAACGATGAGTGGGACAAACTTGTGGCAGAGTGGTTTACTGCCACGAGGGCATCGGGTATTCCGCTTGATGGCAACGTTTTGCGAGCAAAAGCTCTCCAGTTTGCAGCAAAGTTAGGGATTGCAGAATTCACAGCATCAAATGGATGGATCGATCGCTTCAAGACCCGCCATAATATTGTTTATAACCAGGTGTGCGAGGAAAGTTGAAGTGTTGTTGGGGATACCATTACCAATGTTGATGAAACAGGAGTTTTTTATAACATTCTGCCAAGTAAGACATTGTGTTTCAAAGGCGAAAAGTGCCATGATGGGAAGCTCAACAAACAGAGGGTAACTGTTTTGTTAATTGTGAATGCTGATGGTTCCGAAAGATTACTACCATTAGTAATAGGAAAATTTAAAAAACCAAGGTGTTTTAAACACATAAAAAATTTACCAGCCAAATGAAGTAAACAGTAGTGCATGGATGACCAGCAGTGTCTTCTCCTCCACCATGCATGCTCTGGATGTGAAAATGGGAGCAAGAAATCGGAAAGTATTATTACTGCTAGATAGATGTCCTGACCACCCTACAGATTTGCAGCTCAGAAATATAAAATTAATATTCTTCCCCCTGAATTGTACTAGCATTCTTCAACCACTGGATTTGGGCATAATTCATTCTTTTAAAAGGAAGTACAGAAAAATGCTGCTTGAAAAGGCTTTGTTTATGAATGATAATGGTATGGATTCAAAGTTGATGACCTTATCAATTTTTGATGCCAAGCATTATGTGGCCAAAGCATGGTTAAGTGTGACTCTGGAAACAATTTCCAACTGCTCACATAAGGCTGGTGTCAAGTTTGTAGAAGACAAGAATTTTGAACAGGAACATTTGGTGGAGCCTAATCACTGGTCAGTGATGGCAGCATCTTTGCTTTTTGAAGATTATGTAAATGTTGATGCTGAAATTACGACTTCAGTATTACCTACTGTGGAGGAGATAATTTCCAACCACCTGGAACAAGTTAGCGAAGACACAGATCCAGAACCAGTTGTCTTGACAATTGACAAAGCAATGGATGCAATCACTACTTTGAGGCAATTCATTGAGAGCGGATCAGGTGGTGAGGATGCATTCAAAGGATTGTATACACTGGAGAGGCAGGTAGCAGAAATTCATTTACAGAAAAAACAAAAACAAATGACAATTTTAGATTTTTTTAAACAGTTTAAGTGTACTTTCTAAATTATTAAAAGTGTAATATGAGTAATTTAATTAAATAAACAAGTCCTTGTAATAAATTATGAAAGTGCTCACTTAGTCTATTGTTTTTAACTTTCCTGCATTTTACACTTTTTTCCATCGGTCCCCTGAAAAGTGTAAAAAAGGGGTTTTACTGTAGAAAACTGTGTCCCGCTTTCTGGTGAAACTAATGGTAAAGCACTTGTCATGGTGCAATGATATGTTGTTCAGAAGGCACCAATTTTCGACAGCTATTAAATATAGCAGCAATTGACGGCATCATCAGTATCAACTACTGAATGATAAATCTTAGTGTCATAAGCAAAAATAAGGATATTACTATGTTTTGAGACTGTAGGGAGATCATTGATAAACAATTTGAAAAGTAAAGGATCCCGGTGAGATTCCTTAAGGGCTCTAGATGGTACATGGTAAAGAGTCAGAATGGATACCATTCAGAGAAACATACTGCAGTCAGTTATGCAATCACAAATTAATCCATGAGAAGAGCAGATAACCCAAACCCATCTTAGTTAGTTTATGGAATAAGCATAGTTAATAATTAGTTTATGGAAGAAACATAGCAGTGATCAACCCAGTCAAATGCCTTAGCAAAATCCATACAGATTGTATTAAATTGAGATCCATCAGCAAGCGAATTAACAAAAAAGTATGACCAAGTTTGTACAGGTTGACCTGTCCTCCCTGAATCCATGCTGAGAGTCTGAGAGTACAGGCTCAACAAAGATGCAAGATTAAAGCACACCAGTTTTTCAAAGAGCTTATGGATGATGCTTAAGATGGAAATAGGGCAGTGATTCGTCACATCAGATTTATGAACAAGGATAATCTAGCTCTTCTTCCAAATATCAGGAAAAGACCCACATCTGACATATTGATTAAATAGTAACAATAATGGGCTAGCTTAGGCACATCTGCAATGTGACAAAAACAGATTAGGTATGAGATTGAGATCTGGTCTGGATTGAGATTTAAAGAACCAAACTTCTCAAAGGTATCACACAACCATAATTGAAGATTGCCGATGGAAGGGTCCTTGACAACTGAAACTGGAAGGAAAAAAAAGAAAAAAGAAAGAAAATGCTGGAGGTTATGATGTGTTCTTAGAAAATTGATTACTGAAATATTGTGCAAAAACGAAAACTGTATCGCTCAATTCTGTACAATGAATATCACAATATTGCTGTTACGCAGAATATGGTTGTTATTTGTGGTGTAACGTAAATGATTCCAGAAAACATTGACTTTAGAAAATATATATTCTTGAACCGAAGAAATATAATTATCCTAGGAAAGCTTTTGGACATACTTTACTTTGGTTTTCATGGCACAAAACGAATCATAAGACAGTTGATTTTGATGATTTATAGTGTTTTTGTAACCTTTTCTTCCCAGATGAGATCTCAGATCCACAGAACACCAGAACGTTAAGAGTTACCAAAAATCAGCCTCATTGAAACATAGCAGTCGATTAGTGAATAGAAAATATTATAAAAGATGTCCACATTCATATTAATATCCATGTTGCTAAGAGATGAACTCCAATGAATCTGATTAAGTTTGGAACAATTATATAATCAACATTTTCAAAATCATAAACATAAGGATTCAACTCCCAGTCAATTGGTTGTAATAATGGCGTTGTAAAGGGAGTGCAGGGCGGAAAGGATTACATTTGATATGATCATCAATAGACCGCTGTACATTAAGAGTTCCAAAGTTCGAGAAGATGACATCAAGCAATGAGTTTTTGTGATTAACAATACCATTATGTTGATGCAGGTTCAGTAGAGCCAGCGCGTTTAAAATTGTTTGTCTCATTAACCGAAGAAGAAAGAAGGGGAAAGTATAGGAGAGTCATAGCTGAAATGTGACCAGTCAAGTCCTGTAAGGTTGAAATTGCTTGTCAAGAGCATAGAAGCAGATGGATTTGCTTCAGCAAACTTTAGAAGATCATCAGCATATGTGTCGTATAATGATGAATTGAGAGTGTGGAGGAAAATATACGACACAAAGATCAGACTGTCCCTGCTAGGTTAAATTTTCACACAAGGATGTTTAGAGCGCAAGTAGTGACCAGAAATGACGTCAAGGAATCTCTGACCACAATGAGAACACCACCTCGTTCATACATGCTGAAGTGAGCATCACGATCTCGAAAGAAAATGGTATACTGAATCGTCTAAAGTACGTCATCAGAGAAAATGTCGTTAAGCCATGTCTCGCTCAAGATAATAATGCCATAGTCAATGATTGTTTAACAGATATATCTCTGCAAGTCAGCAATTTTTGTTCGCACGCTTCTGACATTCTGGTAATAGATGTTAATGGAAGAAACTCTCGAATATCACTGACTTAACTTTTTGGATTCTAAATGGTCTTCGGGATGCCATTTCTGTAAACTAAAATTGAGAAGAAAGAATTTTGCACGAAAAATTTATAAAATAACCAGAAATACTACCGATAATGATAATTTTTTAAATTTACATACAATTTATAAGTATAAAAGTACGAAAGAATACAGAAAATACATTGTTAATACTGAAAAATCGATTAAACAAAACCCGAATTCTTTCTCGAAATTTGCTACATTTACTAGAGATCTGACTGGTCTTCCACACTTAATGAGTTTTTAAAATTTAATTGCTAACACGGGGCAAGGATCGTAAACCTTTTTGCTAACTACTATGAATCAGTGCAAGTTAATAATGTCTGAAAATCAGTACATCGGAAATATCAAACTGAGTATTATGGACACTTCACAACTTAATGTATATTCCACGATTATAGTACTTTTCTTGCATGGATAAAAAAACACTTAACAGACCGATTCTAGTATGTTAATAGTTAATCATTTGTAGCTTGGGCAATTTATGTTCCACAACGGTCACATCTGGCCCCTTTATTATTTCTACTTTTCATCAATGATAATGAAAATTATATTTATTGTAAATTTTTATTATAAGCAGATGATCATTAAATTAAAACATGGTATTAAAACAATATCCAATTGTTTACAATTTAAGGACAATATAGATTTGGTTAAATAACGGTGCAACAAGAATCGCTTAGCCTTAAATATTGACGTAAGTAAAGTTAGTGTTACACTGCTTCTTGATCCCCATTGTTCTTTAATTATCAGATAAATGGTATAAACCTCACGACCTCAAAGATTTGGATGGCATTTTTGATCCCAAATTGAAATTTAAACTTCACATAGAGTAAATAGGAGGTAAAGCTTCAAGTGTACTGGGTTTCATTTTGACAACGACCAAGCCAGCCAGCCAGACACACGCACACACACAGACAGACACACGCATACACGTCTGGGCAACATAGGGAAAACCCTCACTCTTGTCTGCATTTAGATCAACCTTTTTGCCCTCACTTAAAATGACATGTTGCAGATTTATACATTAAGAAAAAATATTAAAGAAAATTAAAATTTTCTTCCAAAAAATTTAAGAAACCCTGAAAAATGACCATTCAAACATTTTTCAGAATGGGAACACAAAAACTTACCCTTTTCCCTTTTGGCTTGTCTATTTTTTCTAACTTCTTCAGCATTTCATTATCAAATTTTGGAGCAATACGTGAACCATGAGCAGAAGGTTTTGTTTCCAAAGGCAAAGACCTAGGTCCTTTTCCAGGTTTCTTTAGTTTGCTTGGTGCCAATTCTGCGTTCTTTTTTTCTTGCTCTTCTACTTCCTTCAACTTAAAAAAACAAAACAACCACACACAAATTCTCATTCAATCGATGTTTACAGATATCAGAATGTAGCAATTCCCACTACTGACTTAATACAAAATGGAAAGCTGAGGAGAGAGAGGAGAGAGAGAAGGAGAGAGAGAGAGGAGAGAGAGAGGAGAGAGAGGAGAGAGAAGGAGAGAGAAGGAGAGAGGAGAGAGAAGAGAGAGAAGGAGAGAGAAGAGAGAGAGGAGAGAGAGAGAGGAGAGAGAAGAGAGAGAGAGGAGAGAGAGAAGGAGAGAGAGGAGAGAGAGAAGGAGAGAGAGGAGAGAGAAGGAGAGAGAGAGGAGAGAGAAGGAGAGAGGAGAGAGAGAGGAGAGAGAGGAGAGAGAAGGAGAGAGATGAGAGAGATGAGAGAGAGGAGAGAGAAGGAGAGAGATGAGAGAGAGGAGAGAGAAGGAGAGAGATGAGAGAGAAGGAGAGAGGAGAGAGATGAGAGAGAGGAGAGAGAAGGAGAGAGAGATGAGAGAGAGAGAGTGTGAGAGGAGAGAGAGAGATATACCTTTGCCAGTAAAGCATCCAAATCTTCACGCCACATACTCTCCGGACTTTTCTTTTTTAGATGTTCATATTCTTTCAGTCTTTCATCACGTTGCTTTAAAAGTTCATTTTTCCTTTCCAGGGTCAGAGACCACATTTGCATTCCCAATAAATAATCAAACTTTCGTTTTGATTCCGCTTCTGATTCTTCAGCTCCACTGTCTTCTTCTGGAGTACCCAAGGATTCACTTTCTTCAGCCTGAAAAAGTAAAATAAAATAAAATAATAATAATATAATCGTGCTCCATAGCACATACTTTCTCGTAATGTTTCTGAACATTACGCAATATTATACTGAACAATTGATTTGAAATGACATTAATTTTACAATGAGAACAACAGAATTGTAAACTTAGTTTAAAATTTCAAAATACAAAAATGGCATACACATATCCAATTTATTTAAAATCTTAATAAATTGTATAGATGAGTAGGATTGCTTCAAATGATTTTCAAAGAAGTTCCTGAAATTCTTGAAAGTTTTCAGCAGCAACAGAGAGTAGTGACAAACACTTATTCTGAGCCAGTATAGAACCAGCAGCCCTCTCCTTCAAAACGCTGAGTCCGAGTCAGTAGGTTGGAGCAGATAACCCTGCCTGGAAGAAAGCGCTGTTGGATGTATGGAAAGAGAGAGTTGTTCTTGCTGAAATCCAACATGGAGGCAGCGACAATTTTTTTCATGACTTTGAGGAAGGGAGAGGTCAGAGAGATAGGGCGAAAATTTTCTGAATCTTTTCATGTATATAGGAATGATGGTTGTTGAGAGCCATTACGGCACAAGGCAACTTTCTTTTATGAATCATTCAAAATGGTCAGCCAAGTGGATTGTGATCAAACAAGCCTTTGTGAAGAGGCCATCAGAGCCCATTGACGTGTTAATTTCCATTTCTCTAAGACGATTACGGACCAGTTCAACAGGGAAATGAACATCACCGAGGCCGGTCTGAGTGTGTTAGAGAGCAATGGTGACCAATAGGCCAGTACCTTCACGTATGAAGATGCTGCAGAATTTGTTGGCTAAGATCTCGGGAACAAGGAAGGGCCGGAGATCGTAAGACTGTCCAGAGTACTTGCTGGAGAAGGTTTGGTACTCAATTGGCGTTTTGGAATTGGATATTTGTAGAATTTTTTTGTACTGGAATCACGTGCACATGAGCGGGTGCACGAGCACGAGTTGCACGTGATAATGTACACATTGGAAGTCAATTGCAGAGCTGACCTGGTTTCGTAGCTTTTTGTAGGCAGCAGCAGAGTTGTTCCAGGTAAGTTCCAAGAGATTTGAGCCAGCATTCGCATAATAGAAGTGAACGGACACTAGTTCTTTGAATGATATTTATTATTTATTTATTGATTTTATGATGTCCACTGCTTGAATGTAGCTTAACAATGGAAGGCACCTCCTTTGCGATAAATTATGGCAAGTTCTTTTTCTCCTGCATTGGTTCGAGCATGTAGGTCTGAAATTGTTGTCTTAAGCGAAGTCCTTTGCTGAGGTGTGAGATCTCTTAATTGTATTGTTTTTTTGTTGTGGGCAGCTGTAAGAACAGTTCATACATCTTCATTAGATTGAAAAAGAACATCAATGGAGCGCGCCTTCTCTAAGCTTAACTTGCCAAAATGGTATATGCCATGTAAAGACCCAGACAGGCTAGAGTGGCAATAACTCCTGCCAAGTCCTGTTGTTGACAGAAGTCGCTATTGGGGCTTATAGATTCAAGAATGTTTCTCTCGTGTTGATGGTGATCATTAATTTCTGTTGGATTAGAGTAAGAAGTTGATTACTGAATTTTATAATCACATTCTTTACATAGACTGATGGGAGCTACAGATAATTTTTCATTTGTGTCAGCCTCGACTTTCCTGACCTGGGATTCGATAGTGACGACATTGTTCTGTACATTCTAGTGGGAGTTAAGCGATTTCTCATTGGATTCAGCTCTCAATTCACTGGAGTCGCGAGTTTTAGCGAGAATCTGAAAAGCGTCTGGGTTGTTTTCCATGCCAGTAGATTTGCCTCTCAGATCAGCCATTTCAGATTTCAGTTTAGCAACAGCATTCTTAAGATCAAGGAGTTTGCCTAGTCCAGTGTTGCAGATACAATAAAGGAGAACTAGTGAGCGGTTCCTGAGAGTCGCACACCTGAATTCTGAAGGCGAGTTGCCGCTGCATTTCACTCTGAGTAGGTATTTACAGTTACAATGTTCACAGGCTTTCTAGAGTTTCAAATTCCCAGACTTCTGCAGGGTTTCCAGTCAGAACAATTTTTTTTCTCCAGTTTTTGTTCATCATTTATTTTTGTAATAGATGAGAACCAAAACAGGCAAAGGATGATAAAATGAAACATTGAGTATATTTTACAAATAAATATATTATAATAACTTAATTCTTTAACAATATGTAATTATTGACTATACAAATAAAACAATTATTTAAAAAACAGAAGATTCTTGGTCCACCTACTTCAATGTCAACGAAATCAGTGAACCAATCTCAATATCAAGGTGTGCCATTTCAGCAGTTATGGCTCATTTCTTATGCTTCAGTTCACATACTTTCGTTTAGCATTTCTTTTCTCAGATTCCTTTTTTTTTCTTCCTGCTCTTTTGTCTTCTTCGCTTCCAGTTGTTCACGATAGTATGAGCATTTCTAGCATAATGAATCAACTTTTAGTTATCTTGAGCTGCATAAGTCCTCCTGCTGTTATAACACCATCCCAAGCTTGTCTTTGAGCGATTAAAGATTTTCAGCCAATTATCAACAGGGCATTCCTTGTTGATGAAAAATTCCCTTTCGACATTAGCCTGACCATAAGATAAAACAAGCCTCATCTTAATAAATTTTAGCAAATCACTGGATCCTTCAAAATACAAAATTACTTTTTCCAAAATCGATCCAATCTGTTGTGTTCCAAGTAGTGTTTGAAATTGTTATTTATGCTAGGTTTAGAACAGGGATTTGAGTCTCGTTCAATTTTGTCTCCATTAATTCCCATTATCCATCTTTGTGATACAAAATCTGCAAGGAGTGCCAATAGCCATTTGCTTGCAACAGTAGATGATGTAGTTATCAGATATGGATCACAGAACGTAAGATTCTTTACAGATTTTAAAGACAAAGGGAATTTCATCTCAATGTTTTTGAAAAACCATTTGTAAAGCTGTTAAGCATTCCTGTCTTGATTGTAATACAGCTTTTTCTTTATAATTTCCTGCAGATCAAATCGCTGCACGTGTTTTACATTGAGCAAATTTTCTTTCTTGAAAACATCTATTTTTGCAACTGAAGAATTCTCCAGCGCCTCTTTTCTAATGAAACTACACGCAACATTTGACATCAGCACTGTTAACTCAATATACAGCATCAGTATTAGGGGTTTATTAGCCTGAACGTGTTCAGAAATGGTTCAACTACTAATGCCATTGTTCGTAAAAATGCTAGTATACCTCATAACAAAGGATCTTCTAGTTGTTCGACTATTTCATGATACAAACATGATTTTGGCTCGATTTTCTCTTTCTGAACTCCCTCAATGTACACTTTCAAGTCCAGCATGACTTCAGCTGCACGTTCCGCGATAGCAGCATTGTGAAGCCAACAAACTGTGCAAAATCTAAGAGGAAATATCTTTGTCTTACTGTATCAAATGTAATCTGCTCACTGTGGGGATTCACCTCTGAAAAGATAACAGATAGCTCTCAAATATTGAGCTATATTCCAACCTGTAGATATCACTGATATTTTAAACGAGTTGTGTAAAGTGAACTATCTGCAAGACCCAATGTCAATCAAAGCATTATGACCTTCTTGCAACTGAATTAAAATCAAGGTGAAGGTTCACCTTTAGAAATTCAGATTGACATTTGGTCTATCAATTGATATTTGAATTAATTTAATCAAATCAACAGCTTTGAAGACCAATTTAAATCCTTCCAGAAGGTCAGTGGCTTAACTGTGACCTAAGAAGGTTGAATCTAGGAACATCCTGACCACTTCATTCTTAGATTGTCTCTAGAATGTGATTACCAAATCCATTTGCGATTTCTGACTAACTTTATAAAGACTTTTGTCAACAATACGCTGAAAGGACAATCTAATGAAATAGCATCAAGCAGCTCACTGTGAAAAAATGGCACAAGTCCATAAGTCATCATGTATGCCAGTTTAGGGCTTCAAGAGCCATTGCTATGTGACTATCACGAAACATAATTTTAAATGCTTCAGAGCTTGAACAGACTGCATTAAGATATGAATGTACTATTACAGACTGAAGACACCATATAATTTCACCATATGATTTGGTAACTTTATCTCTTTCTAAATATTTCTGAATTTTCTTAACTTCAGGTTTTTGTTTTTAGACGGTAGACATCCATTGCAACCACTTCATCTTCAGAACTTTTATTTGAAGATACTCTCTTGATTGAAGATTACTCTCATTGATTGATGAAAGTGACATTACAATGACATACGAAAAAAGTTTGTTGAAATTTGTCTTAAACTTTCTATATTCAACAATCATCTGCTAAAAGATTGTTCCACAAAAACGTACATAATTCTTGTTGTTTTGATCCCTTAACATTTGGGACACAATCATACTAAGTGGAATTCTTAAGAAACATTCTGATGTATAAAATTTTCTGTTTCTCAGAATGAATATAGCCAACGACTATTAGCAGCAACTAAATCACCCGCGGATCACAGGTTCAGTGTTTTTAGGCTATGGACACAATTAAATCACATCTGTCACACTCATCATATCTGTCGTTTTTCATCTCATTAGAGAGTAAAGGACCGAGAGATGTTAATAGTGTTCAGTGTCTGTATCGTGTTCACAGCCTTACAAATGGCGTATTAGGTATGTGCCATGTTTCAATATTAAGGCTGTGTCAAACACACAAGTACTGACATTACAGATTTCTCAAATACTTTGAAACAAACAACAATTTTGGACCAGAGTGCCATTTCCCACATTCAAAAATTTTTTAAAAATAATATTAATTTGTAATTTTGTAATAGTTTCCAGTTTTAGAAGTGGAGAAAAAAAAATTACAAAATTATAATTTCATTTGAAACAAATATTTTATATTAAATACATAACCAAGGAATGGTGCTCTGGTAATTATTTGTTAAACATAATTGAATATATAGGAAAACATCAATGGCTTCGAAACACTATTTCTTACTGATAAATGATGGACTTTGGTAGTTGTTAGTCAATTATAAGCAATGAATTAATAATACAACTGATTCTATTGTTATGTATATTATTGAAATAAGCTACTAATTATTTTCACCCTTGTTTCATTGTGTTTCATACTTTAAGAAAGAGTTCTCACATTTGTGTACAGTTTCATATCTAAATCTAATAGATGGCGTCACTTTGAATTCATATATTTAATATGAAGAAATTATGTAAGGTATTATATAGGCAACTAGAATCTGATGTGGCCCAAATGGGCACTAACAAATAAAACAAAAATATTTAATAAAATGTATATAATTCATGCTTATGCCTTTTTCTTTATAAAAATATATTATAAAATATGAAAAATTTAACAATCATTAATTTTTTAATCAACGAAAAAAATTTCCATCTATTTACAAAAATTTTCTGACTTTTTTAGCTTTAATTTTTTCCTGACATTTCCGGGTCCGTACGAAGTCCTGAGTTATTGCTAGGAGGAGGATTTATATGCTCCAAAAAAATCGTAAAATATGCTTTTATGACTTAAAAATTCTGAAATATGTACTTTAATATGCAAATAAAATGAACAATATTTCCTTTCCCATATGAACTTTTCTTGATAAAATTCAGCACACGCAGGCTAGAAGTGTAAATATATCTATATCTATATATATCTCTATATAGAAATATGTGTGTGTGTGTGCAAATAACGTAGTTTATCTTACTTCGCAAGAGAATTAATAGAATCACCTTACTGAAGCACATTGAATGTCTTGTTGCATTTCTTTGGCCTGGTTAAAAACAAATATTATAACAAGAAATATCCAATATTTGCACAAATATTTCATTATGTATAGGGAAGGGAGAAAAAAACAACGTATTAATCTATGTAGCATCCAATTCCAACTAAATATCAAGAAACTTCTCTGAAGCAATGGACAAAAAATGCGAAAATAGAAAAATATCCGCTCCCTAGTTATCACAGAAGTAGACATCATCACAGGTCTTACTTGTTGCACTTACATTCATATTTGCCACCATGTTCCTAAATAAAAAATTACACAGTTGATGAACCCAGACAATATAAGCTACAAATAAAGGGGGTAGCAGATTAAACTACCCCAGCGATAATCTTTCATGTTGAAAATCATAATTGAAGTGTAAACAAAAACAAGTGTTTTAATGGATTTATTAAGCACACCTCTGCGTACGCAACATGAGCACAAGCAACCTCCACTGCACTATCTTTACCGAGTTAAACCGGATGTGAAGTGCTAAAGAACTAATAAATAATACATATTTAAGTACCACAGTGGGTACAAAAATTGACAGAGGCAGTTCTACACTTATTACACTGGATTTATTTCTAGCTAGGAATAATTATGTAGTAAACATACTACCTTTAGAATTTCATCTTCCTTGCAGCAAAAAGGGAGACAAATCAAAATGTTATATTGTTTATAAAATTTAACTCAATTTTAATAGCATTATTTTGCTTCAAATTCCGGTACTTACCAATGTCCCTTCCTTGTCTTGAAGAAGATTCCATGCACGAACTGGGTCAGGATCATACCCCTTCTTCTGCAATTCATGCACCATGACTATCCTTTTTTTGTTTTCAATTGTCAATTGACCATTGCATTTTTCCATGATGAACCTTGAAAAATTTTGAACAACTGATCAGAGCAATCCCACTTTAGTGTGACATGTGGGGAATGCAGCCTATTTGCAAGATACAACTGAAGAGCTGACCATGACTACACATGGGTGTATACAATTTTGCATAAGTGGGACTCAAACCCACAACCCCTTGGACTGAGATTGCCACAGCCCATCTGCCTTAAAGATTCTATTGACAGCTATTCAGGTTGCTGTGTTTCAAAATATACATATTTTATATAACTTTTGCTAGTCTGTTCTAAAAAGAATGAATGTAGAAATAGAAACTTAATATAGGGCGTTTTTATAAGAAATAGCAGTTTTGACAGCTAATGATGGACAGTGTGTCCTTCAGACCATTTGATGCAGTCATTCATTTTCAATCATTTATTCATTCATTCATTCATTCATTAGCAGTTGGCTAACTAGTAAATGGCTTTGACGTTTCCTTTTGCGATGTCCTCGTTCGACAAAAAATAGTTTGCCATGTGAAATAATTGAAATTAGGAAGTGCAGTGCTACTGTGCTCTTCGGTAAAAATTATCTTTTTATACACATTATATCGAATTTCCTTTTTGTGTGATAAGTATTATATTTACTTGAAAACCGAATCTTGAATGCCAGATGCATATTGGTGCACGAGTTTCCTGTTCCTATGCAGTAAAGTGGCAAGATGAGATCAAGAACGTTCCATAGTTCAATGTAAGGTTTACATTTTATCAATTAATTTTTTCATATAATTACACGGTTGTGAATCATAAGAAGCTACGATGTCTTAATGGGAACCGGTATTTAATTGGCTGTCCAGGTGACGCCCTGTCCATGGCAAAGGTGCCGACGCCATTCTTTAATTACGCTACAATAAATTTACTTTCAAATGAAATTTATTTTAACTTTCTCCTATGTTACTTTCTTGATATGATATAGAAACAATAATGTAAAGCCACAGCAAAAACATCTACTTTTTCACAGAAAACTAGTTTTGAGAGTCCCTGACAATATGTCGATAATTCTTGCTCCTATGTGTAGTAAAAAAAGTTTCAATTGTCTATATTTCATGCAAAATTACATGATAACTACTCATATTATTGAAAAATTGAAAATGAACTTATTTGAAGATCTGTTTTTAAAGATCACATTCCATTATGGAAAATATCGCTATCTTGGCACTAAATTGCCCTTCGCAATTTTCATAAAATCTGGAGAAAAACGGCTGTATGATTTAAGCACTAGCACTTACCACAGACTGACAGATACACTTTTGCCACCAATTTATTTTTCAAGATCACAGACCTACAAGACCTGAATCCTGGCTAGAACACATGTTAAGAGGAAGTAATTTACTAAATATAGCAACAGAAATTATCCATTTTTTCGTTTCCTAGATCGGTCAATAAATGTTTTGCTATCAAAAACTCACCATTTTCCAGCACACAATTACAAAACATTTTCTTCTAAAGTTAGTAAAGGCAAGAAAGTACAATTCAAAAACCTACACTGGTATGTTTTTTCTTTTTATTTATATTTCTAACATAGCCTCTGCTTCCTCAGAAAGACAAAACACAACTGTCTTAGTATTGTACAGGCTTGCATGTATGCTATATTCAACTTGATTGCGATTGGTGTTAGGAGAAAAAAAGCAACATAATGAAGTAAAAGGAAGAAAAACACAAATTGCCTAAGTGTCGGAAACCAAAGTAAGCAAAAAGAAAATCTACTAAAAGTACTCCAGAAAAAATAAAATGAAAAATAAAAATAGTGATTCCTAGTGCCAGGAAATTTTAACAACAACAAAAAGGCAATTTGTCGAACATTAGGGCTCCATTAATTACCCATTAAATCTGCATCTTTCTCCTGGTCCATGTAAACAATGCACAAAAACTAGCTGCTACATTTATTTTATTCTTACAACTATCTTACCTGGCTTGGTTGCTTAATTTTCTACTTTCAGCTTGCAACTTTCCCTCCAAATAAGCTTTTCGCTTTACATAATATTCCAAGCGTACTCTAAAATGTTCCTTTAAAATTTCTGCAGCTGTATCATATCTGCGAAGACAGCAATCAGAATCAAATGCAACCTGAAATATAATGGAAATTATTAGATCTGTAACAATCTTTAAATTTCATACTATTGGATCTTTTAATCTGATCTAGATGGTTTTCCCCACAATATCCGCCTGTCCAACTATCTCTCTAAATATAAAGGTTTTTACTTTAATACACAGGCTTGAGAGCACCTGATTTGATTCTAACAATTTCGCAACTTTTTGAAGTAACTGTGGCATCCCTTTCACTTTTAGTGAATCTGGAACAGTAGTGTGGCCTCAGGTTTCAGGGTGCATCAACACATCTATTTTAGCTGGAAAAAGCACTGTATTTTATGCTTAATCATTGTTTCTCACTTTATTCATCTTCCTCGCCCGAAGTGACCTTTAGAGCCACATACCGGACTGTCCTGAGTTTAGAATGGGAAAAAAACACAGGAACAAAACACATGCTTCTGAAATCATGTATATGTACATACGTGTGTATGTGTCAGTGGTGGCTCGTGCAGTGGGATCAATGTGTTTAGTAAACCCCGATGAAGTTCAATGAGATCAGAATTTGTTATTTCAGCCAAATGGAAAGTTTGCATTTTTTTTGTCGACTTTCGCTATGAATTCTATCAAATATTTTGTTGACACAGCAAAGGTCTGATGTGCTGCGACATGCCTCCACACACCAGGTTAGGAGGTGCAGCAAGCCTAGAGACACCCCCCCCCCGGTAGCTTGAAATGAGGGTGAGGAAAGGCGGGAGGCAAGAGGGGAAGATGCGGCGAATATATGACTCATGCGCTGGTCTTCACACTAGCGTATAATCCAAAGCCACTGAAAAGGTGGCTTGCGAGTTATAACTGTTGTAGCAGTAACAAGAACATGTTCGTGTGTGTGTGCGAGTGATTTTTAAACGAGTTGAGTTATCAAGAACGAAAACAGTACTCCATTTTGATATAAAATACGCAAATCTTTGTACCTCTTGTGATCGAACACACGAGAACAAAGTGCAATGAGTAAAAAAAGACACTGTTCTTGCCATGTTATCTGATGAAAAGGATATAATAAATTAAAATAGACACTTCAATGAGAAAGTAATTTATATTCGTGGGGAAAAAAAGAAAGAAAAAGAAGGAGAGAAAGATTAAGAAAATGAGTGGGAAAGATAGAAAGAAAAAAGAGGGAGTGAGAAGGTATTGAAAAAGAGCCATTATTTTATAAATTTTACCATTTACCTATCCTCATAAACACAATGATTGTATTGTAGTAAAGTAATGTTCTGGCATACTCGTTCTGGACAAAAACTTGATTTACCCCCTTTTACACGTGCCTCGGCCATTTTATAGTCTATATCATTACTATTTTTCTAATGACCTATTTGTGGTTGCTTATATTATCTTAGTCTATGGCCTCTGAGTTTTAGGATTCTAATACTTGTGAACCCCCTGTGATCAAGAGCAAGCGCCACTGGTGTGAGTGTGAGCGTGAGAGTGTGTGAGTGTGTGAGAGCGTGTGTGAGTGTGTGTGTGCATGTCTATTAGGCTGTATTGAAAAAAGAAAATCAATGCCTTAGTGAAAAAAGTTAGTTTTTGATGCAAGAACAACATCGGCACTAATAACCTCCTTTTCAATATCGATTTAGGAGTGCCCAAATCCATAAAAACCTCATTTTTAGGATTTTTTGCTAAATTTAGAAAATATCAAACAAATATTATTTAATGGTATTTTTATTAATTGACTTGTGGCTTAGGTGGTGCTCATGTTATCTGGGAATAATTTTATGACCAACAAACATTACTTATTGTTCACATTCTTTTTATACTTTTCTCACTATTTCTGAGGTAATAATTGTTCAATTACTTCATTTTATTTATCCCTTATAGCTTTTGGAAGCATCTCTTTATCTTTCAACTCCATTTTAAAATGTTCAAAGAGTAGAAATTTCCATTCTGGCGAGTTCAATTCACTAAGGAGGACGCGACGTATCAATTTCGGTTTGAGTTTTGTAGACATCCAGATTGTGGGGGAAATTGTAGGGAGCTCTTAACGCTCCCCGGGTTGGAATCATCGCACTTGTAATGTAAAATTTTCTGTCCTTATAACCTAAATTACTATTAGTTTCAAAATATGGCATAGATTTTCTTGACCATATTGAAATGTATTATAGCGTGGCTCCCTGGGTTGGAATAATCTCACTTGTCACGTAAAATTTTCGGTCCTTATAACATAAATTACTATTACAGTTTCAAAGTATGGCATGGATTTCCTCGACCATATTGAAATGTATTATAGGGTGGATTTTAATGAAATGTAATTTTTTTCCCTTTTTTCTTTAGAATAATGCCATTTAGTATAGAAATTAATTTTATGATATGACAAAAGCAAATGACCCACTTTTGTACTTTTTTTTTACAATTTAGTTAATCAGTAATTTTTTTTACTATTTTCCAATTTCTAAAGCATTTTTTGTGGTTTTCATCGATTTTATTATTGTTTCGATGGTTCTTGCTTCAAATGTTTACGAGTTGTGCAACAAATGTTATCCACAGAATTCCTGAGAAGCCTATTAGATTTCTTTGCTCAGGATTGTAATGGCAGCCGTTGTATGTAATATATGGTTCCAGTGACGCCTATCATTGCCAGTGTCGGTTTGGCCAGTTTCGAGATAATAATAATAAAGGGGTAGAGGGGTGTTAACAACACCAGTGAACCTGGGCAAGCCCTTTGTTCCCTCATCATTGATATGCCGACCCAGCCGACCCGGTACCACCTTTGGGCGGTCCCAAGAGCCCGGCGGTTCTGACACCCTAGGCAGAGGAGATCAATAGATCTCCACTTCGGCCGGGACTATGCCCTTCCACATTCTGATAATTTCCGACAGTTTCCTTTTCCTCAGCTGAGAAGGATCCAAGGTAGAGGCACCACAGACCCCACGCCTTCGCTCACTCAGACCAGAACAAAGGCATAGGACATGTAGCGCCTCCTCCGGATGAGCATCGCACCATCGACACAAGGGCGATGCCACCAGGCCCATCTTAGACAGGTGAAAGTTCAGGCGCACATGGCCAGTCAGCAGACTCACGGTCAGCCTTGCATCTCGCCTGGACATAAGTTCGAATTCCTTCGCCCATTCAGGGTGTAGTTCGCTACCCAAGGCCATTTTGGCCTGTCTATTTCCATCTTGTTCACGCCATCTCTTCAAGTGTTCTTTGTCCAACCAATCTCGAATCGTGGACTTGATAACACCTTTAGAGGGTCCGGGGCTTTCGATCACATTGCGTGATCTAGTGCCCATTTTAGCTAGCTTGTCAGCCATAATGTTACCCTTAACATTAGAATGGCCAGGGACCCACCATAAATGGAGGTTACAATATCCTCCCAGATGGTTCAATGCCTCAATGCATTCCTTAGCCACTCGTGATTTCACTCTCTTATTGTCAAGTGCTAGTAGTGCGGCTTTGCTATCAGTGCATATGTACACATCTGAGCGTCTGCCACACTCCACTACCTCCTCCAAGGCCATCCTGGCGCACTTCAAGATGGCGGTCAGTTCGGCTTGGAAGATTGTGGTATGTTCCTTCATAGCATAGAATTTTTTTCGCACCTCCTCTCTTGCGATAAATTCCTATGCCAACTTTATCCTCCTTTTTTGATGCATCCGTATACCATATGTCGCCATTTGGCGGGAGTTCAGCCAGGTTCGCATCATAGCTTACCTGACCCGTGGACAAGCTAATCCTAAACCTCTTTTCAAAACAGAGGTGTCGGATAGTGTCCGCTGGGCCAAGTGGTTTAAGACTACACATTGTCCTCAACCTTTTAGCATGATTGCCTTTATGAGACCAAGTGTCGTTGGAGAACAGCCTATGGGCTGTGACATAGGTCCTTCCCATAATCAGAAGATCGAAAGGGGCAATCCCGGTCAGTACTCCCATCGCCGCCGTGGGAGTAGTCCTCATAGCACTCGCAATGACCCTGAGGACATTACTACGTAGTCTTTCCAGTTTGGACTTAACATTGCCTTTCTTTATTGCGTTCCACCATACAACCGATCCATAAGTAAGTCTGGGGAGAAGGATCGCTTTCAGAATCCATAATATAGTCTTGGGGCTAAGCCCCCATGTGCAGCCGACCGCACGCCTGCAGAGCCAGAGTGCGGACCAAAAGTTGGTGCAAATTCTCTGCACCTGGCTATTCCAATTTAGTCTGCTATCCAATATGATACCAAGGTATTTCACTTCCTTGGTTACCGTCAGTTCCACGCCAAACATACGTAAGGGCCTGATTTCCATTATTTTATATTTTCTGGTGAAAATAATGCATTCCGTTTTTGTCGCATTCACGGACAAGTTTGTTTTGCCGCACCATTCTTCAACCACACTGATGGCCTCCTGTGCTCGGTCCCTCACTGTGTCCAAAAATGGTCCCCTGACCAAAATCAAGATGTCATCAGCGTAGCCAGTCACCGAAAACTTGAGACCTTTAAGCTTTACTAGTAGGCTGTCGACCACCAAAAGCCATAGGAGGGGTGACAACACTCCTCCTTGGGGACAGCCTCTGTCTACTTTCATTTCCACCTTAGTGAGGCCTTTTTCGACAACAAGCCGTCTGTCATGAAGCATACTTCTGATCCATTGTGTGCACAGCGGATGTATGCCACGATTTTCCGCTTCCGCACATATTATATCCGTGCTTGTGTGATTGAACGCTCCCTCAATATCGAGCAGTAGTCCAATCACATATCCACCTTGTTCGATCTGATCTTCTATCAGTGACACTGCACCGTGCAGTGCAGAGTCCGTAGATCGTCCTTGAATGTACGCGTGTTGATCTTTAGAGAGTGGGGAAGACCTCTCCAGCTTCTCTATTATGTATCTTTGTATCAATCGTTCTAACGTTTTCAGCAAGAACGACGTAAGGCTGATTGGCCTGAAATCCTTAGCAGTAACGTAGCTGGGTTTGCCCGGTTTTGGGATAAAGGTGACTCTGGCCACCTTCCAGCATTCCGGAACGTGCCCTAGGGCTAGGCTAGCTCTGTAGATAGCCAGTAAAGGTTTCATAAGTAGCGTTTTGCCTTTGGTCAGTAGTGACGGAAATATCCCGTCTAGGCCCGGTGACTTGTAGGGTTCAAGACAATGAAGTTCAGTTTCGAGATAACTAAAGATAGATTTCCTGGGAGAGAACAGTCAAAACCAAAAGCTTGCAAGGTAAGTGTACATCAACGAATTAAAGAAGCCTTGATTACATCAGTAACGCATCCAGCTTGAGTCGTTCATCCAAATTGTTTTTTTGTGTCATTTTTCTTTGTTTTTATGGCACTTTTGAAAACACTAAGAGCATTTCATTGATCATTTTTGGGAATGTTGTAGGTCATCAAAATCCGCCCCTTATTATTATTATTTTCAAATGTCTTGCATCATATCTGCAGACTAATAGATTAGCTTCGGTAAATATTTCCACATTTCGCTCAACAGCATGAGAATGGGAAGGGAACCGAGCTTGCATTTTGAATGTGGTGTAAACTTCAACTACAATTCTTCTCAATTAATGGCCTGGTATTAATGGCTCTCAATTAATGGTCTTGAGATAAGTGGTCCTGTGATAGTACCTTCCCCCTGCATCAACTCTGTATATCTCCGCTGCAAAATTTAATTCCAATACTTGTAAAGTCCTATTTCCAAATTTTCTTTTCTTCTTCTTCCATATGAAGATATTATTCTTGTAGTATAGATTATAAGATTAATATATATTTGAAATGCATATGAAATCTGAGAAAAGACTAGGATAGCTTTCCAGATTGCATTAACAAGAGTGTCTACTTCAGTGGCATGGTCCCAGACAGTGCATGCCGGTGGATGCGATGACATGGGCACTGTTGTAAGCTCCGAAACAAAGAGGAAAAAATATCTCATGAGCTTCCAAATGCCGTGTAGTGTTCTATAAATTCTAGTAACTTCCAAATACGTTTGAGGTCATGTTCTATAAATTCTAGTAACTTCCAAATCCGTTTGAGGTCTCCACAAATATGTTCAAAGCAGCCCACCAGTGAATAAAGACATCAGACACCAATGCAGCTATAAGCCTTTAACTGTGATGGCAAAATCCGCAATTTTAGCCAATTGCAATGAAATAGTTAAATTGTTTGAATCAAAGTTCTTAAGTAGAGATTTCAAACTTTAATCTTATCTAAATTACAAGTATATTTGATAAATATTTACGGCTCTTTGAAAAATGTCTTTTTCTGTGGCACACTGTTCGAGTCAAATAAGCAATGGTTGTTGGTCATAAAATTGTGGCTGGACGACATGGGCAGATCTCAGCATCGGTTAATAAAAATACCATTAAATAATATTTATTCGCAATTTTCTAAAAATAGTGAAAACAGGCCAAAAGTGTGGTGTGTATGAAGTTTATGGCACCCCAAAACCAATTTTTAAAATCCTTTGAATTTAGTTTGCATTCAAGATACAGTATTTAGTGATAAATGAATCAATTATGGCTGAAACATGTTTCAATTCTTATCAATGAGGATTTTTACATATGCAATACAATGCAGTAGTGTACTTTAAAAACTTTACAGCACTATTTAATACAAAAATGAAGCTTTGTGAACATCTCTATTTTAAAATAAATACCTAGTTGGGTCTGTGCCGACAATGAACACAGCATGTAAATGTCTTACAGAATTGAGAATTCTTTAGATGACCAGACCACTACTGTATGCATCCCAAATCTTCAACAACAGGACAAAAAGACTACAAGAACCAAAACTATTGAATTTTTTCAATAATGCCTCTTGAAGTGAAATAACAACATATTGACAATGCAAGTTTAAAACCTTACCATTGATGCAGTACTCATTGTATTTTGCAATTTGAAGAACTTATGTAAGCCTTCGTCTTCTGCTTTGACCAGCTTCTCAGGAGGTAACTGAACAACAAAACGTACAGTAGTATCCGTGTTATAGTCATTATAGCCCCTGAGAAAAAAAGGAGCACATTATACTTTCAATTTATGTTGATAATGAATTCAATATGCACATTGTCATCACACAATGAAGATGACAAGTGTGGTACAGCACAGGTAAAGTTGCACAGACTAAGTATGTTTCATAAAATGTTCACTATAAAATGATTCCTTACGTTATTACACCAGGAGTTTTTCCATCTCCACACATTACATCCAGCACATTATTCTTGTAATTTTCAGTCCACACACCAACAGGAAGTTCTGAAATTTCCACCGTGTTCTCACTCAGAGTTGCCAGCTCCCCAAAGGTAGCATAGCGGCTACCACCATAAGGTTCAATCGTGCCCCGAAAGTTCTTGTACCAAGGGATCTATATGAAGAAATCATAGAATTATTATTTCTGATACTACTACTGATATGCAATGGAGATGATAAATTTCTATGGGATTTTATACATATTAATCTGGGGAAAAATAGAACAGAAAGAAAATCATTTAAACATTATTTTCTGCACAAACTCAACTGATATTCACAATGAAACTGAAATTGCTAATTATTTGAATACATTTTTGTACAAAAAAGGCCCAAAATGGCAGGTAAAATTGAGATTGATATTCTAGCAATGCTCAATATGAATATGACCTTATTAAGATTTCCTTACTTCTATTCTGTTCATAAATATGAACAACAAAAAATAAACACTAAACACTACAAAATCAGCTGGTATAGATTATATTCCAACTACAGTAATTAAATGAATTGCAAACTGTATATCTAACCCACTAACTTATATGTTTAACTTGATTATGGAAACCGAAATTTTTTCAATCATTTTAAAAAAGCTGAAGCAAAAGCTAAGCTTATAAGTGAAGATGAGGATAAAGCCATGAATTATAGATAAATCTCGTTAATCTCAAATTTTGTGAAAATTTCCAAGGAAATGTTGAAAATCAGATTTCAAAGTTTTAGAAGCAAACGTATGGTCAGAAATGCCTACCAATTTGGGTTTTGAGTAAGGTAAAGTACTACTTATGCTATTATTTAAAATGCAGACAAAATTAGGAAACTAACAGAAAAACATATCCCCAAATATATTACACACACACACAAACACAGTACAAGGTGCAATTACGAGGGAATGTACCCAAGATAGTGAAGAGATGCTGATGCGTTCATCCCTTTCTGTGACTAATGAAATTGGATAAAGAATTTGACAGATTTTAGACACTGTTAATTTGAATAATTCTACTGTCAGCTAACTCAAGATTAAGCAAGTGCTCAAGTTTTTTATACACACAAGTACTTTACACAGTAATGCTTGTAATCTGAATGTTGAAAATTGGCTAGAAGCATTAGTGTTGTAACTTACTTATGTTACTGGCAATTAGAAGTATATTACATATTTTGTACTACATTGCCTCTCCTAAACATACTTTATCAATTATTATTAATATTATTATTGTTGTTGTTTTTATTATTATTTTCCTTTTAAATATATTTTTTTGGGGTTATCCTTTGAAGCTTCTTTACAATGAATATTTATCTTCTTGCTGTGTAATTCATAATTCCGCTTTTCTATTCTTTTGTGCTTATTTTTATCTCGTATTTTTATTTCATTCATTTATTCTCTTTTTACTTTCAAGCACGTTAATGTTCAGAATGTTTTGCAAGAAATAAGCAGTATAATTTTAAGACAATCTAGTATTTAGTGGAACCTTTTTCTTATCTTTCTTTTCCTCCCTGTATGAAAGTTGGAAGAAAGATTTTAATTTCACTAACATTGTCTTTTTTGATGATCCAGTACATGTGGCTTTTCATTCCTAAATGTACAGTGAAGTATTATTTCTTCTTACCTAATGTGCTGTATGAATGTATATATTGAGTTTGTTGTAAGAACTGCCTTACATAATTAGAGACTGAAAAGGATGTCAGGAAGTTATTGCATACATTTAACTTGCATTTTCTATTAAAGAAAACACTTCTAACTATTGGATGGGATAATTTGGAAGGGTAATTACTTGAAATTGAAGAAAGCTTACAACTAAAGAGAAAAATGTTCAACCAAGATAATTCGAAGTTCTTTACAGGTGATTCTTTATTATTGCTTCAAATGATGTTTGTGTTCATTTTATATTTTTGTGAGAACACACACTGCTTCTTGCAGTAATTAAACTCAATTGCACCAAGGTTAAGTAGTCATATAAAAGCATACAAGAGTAAGTTTCTGACAAAATATTTTGTATGTCATTGATTTTGTATGTCATTGTATGTCAATGATTTTGTTATGTGCTCTGCAGTTTCAATTGACATGTTTAGCGACTGTGGAGCGTCCTTGTTGCGCAATGTGTACCAGTATGTAAACACCCAAGACGGGTAATGTGTTTGTAATACTGTGTTGGCCATAATACCTGTTAAATTTAATTTTGAATAAATAAATAGGTGAATTAGTATACTTAGTATATATACAACTCTTGTACATACTCCTAGGCATTATAAATCAATATCCAGGTTACTTTTATCAACAGAGTGAAGAAAAACTGTCAGAATTATTGTTAAATATAAACATCTGAGATTAGATAATTGATGATAAAAATCAACAAACATTCCTCATATATCCCACAAATATGCAATTCTGTGCATTAATGAACTCTATCTTAGACCTCAGTCGTCATCCTCTGGTGCACTCTTGAATCTGTGATGTAATGCTAGACAGAAAAAGTCCAGAAAAGTAATTATTTTGTGTAATCATTATGGTTTGTGGTTGTAAATTATAGCCTATCGTACTCCTGGCAAGCTTCATTGATAATTGTCCAGTACATTCACAGAATATCGTACACTGTAACGCACACCCTCGCACCCCATCACTCTGTACTGCCAAGAAATATCTACTTCACGCTTTATAGTCTGAATCTCAACAAACAATAGATGCTTTAAAATTTTAATATTATTATCATATTTTTATTGCACACACATATTCAAGAAGTAAAAATTTAACTAAATATGAAAAACATAACCCCTCTGAGATACTGTAGTTTATTTTCTGCATCTTACCATTGTGTCAGGTTCTTCTCCACTCAACATTTTTTGAATGTTCTCAATTATGACATATGGATTAAAATTAGGAATTTTTGTTGACCACCCAGTTCCAATTCCCTCAGCACCATTTACAAGCACCATTGGGATGATTGGTACATAATACACTGGCTCAATTTTTAAATTGTCATCATACTGGGGTGTCAGCAAGGGTTCATCGTCTGGATGAAAGATATATTTTGCCAGTGGACTGCAACAGGCAATGATTCAATTAAATTACTAAATAATTAGGTATTTATCATTATTCTCACAAGGTAAAGTTGCAATTTCTAACTCAACACTGGTTCCCCAAGTCCAATTTTATTTGGTCCTGTTTGATTTTATAGCCAATACATTACTAAGAGCTTGTCTCTCAATTTGCCACAGCAATGTAAGGGCGGTTCCACACATTCAGCATTCGCCAAGATGCACATTTGCCCAATCCCGAGCAGCTGATGTGTTCTGCAAATATTCACTACATTTGTGCAAAAGACTGACATGCAGTAGGGCAAACACCAAATGTTTGTCACTCTGTAAATAGCAAATGACCCACCCATACTACGCAGGATTCGGAGAGTGGTCGCTTGCTACTCGCCAAATACCAAATGTGTGGAGTCGCCTAAAGACAAGAATTGAAAACGCTACAATGTAATTCCAACTGACAATCTAATTAAAAATAGTTGAGAGAAAAGATGTGTAAATTACTCTAAACCATGTCGAATAACCAAACCATGGGAGTTGAGAGACGAGTTCCTAATTTTCTATAACTTGTATTCACAAATTCATTTACGAATTATGTGGCACTAATGAGCAACCAAATTGACATTTAGATTTGTTAAAGTTGAATATATTTACTCACTAAACATGAATTTGTTAGTCATTTAAGCATTCATGAAATACTATATACTGAATCTACACACTAGTTAATTTACCTCAGCAGTATCTTAAAGAAAACTAAGTACAGTCTAGGTTTTTATTCACACTACCAATGTATTAGTTGGATGACTCTCAATAGCCCTAGACATTAAAAATGCATCCCTTTCAACATTTTGTGAACACATAAATATACATATATATATATATAAAAATGCATCCCTTTACCTCAGAGCGGTAAAAATGTAACGAGGGCTGGCTTGATCTTTTCCTCCTTGAAGTCTAGTACCAAACTGACCAATTGGTTGCAAAAGATTGATATTATTGCTGCCAACGAAGTTCTGAGCTAAGTTCACAATTGTGCCCATCAATGAAACTTCACCATGGTGATAAGCAGACTTCTCTGCAACTGATCCTGCCAGCTGGGCTACCTTAACTTCTGTGTCTTTTCTTTTGAAGACCGTGTACAATACCTGCAACACAAGTTGGACATATATTAACTCTTTTATTGTTATATGAAATCTAATATTTCTGGTTGTAACCAGGACTACTTTTTAAGCTTGTTACTTACATGCTTATGAGAAATCCAGTAATATGGTGTAATTAATACAAACATTACCAAGATACAAGCTTTGATCTGGTTGTTCCTTATTTCAATTAATATTTTGATTTTTTATATTTTTCAGTTCCCTTTTTATTTTTGACAACCATAATTAAATACATCAAAATTTATTTCACAATTTTATTTAAATTATAAATTTTCTCAAAATACTCAAAAGACAACTAATTACAGATACCATAGACCCATATTACTGATATCACACTATGCTAAGATCTACCCACAAGGGTTGAAAAAATAGAACATACTTTATCACCAAACAATACCATATACACCCTAATGATCGCATCCTTTGAAGAAGATCCGCAAACGAATTTTATGGAAATTACTCACGAAGAGTAGAGGAGAGACAGGAGAGATGGAGGGAGAGAGAGAGAGAGAGGGAGAGAGAGAGAGGGAGAGAGAGGGGGAGGGGGAGAGAGAGGGGGAGAGGGGGAGGGGGAGAGAGAGGGAGAGGGGGAGAGAGAGGGGGAGAGAGAGGGGGAGAGAGAGGGAGAGGGGGAGAGAGAGGGAGAGGGGGAGAGAGAGGGAGAGGGGGAGAGAGAGGGAGAGGGGGAGAGAGAGGGAGAGGGGGAGAGAGAGGGAGAGGGGGAGAGAGAGGGAGAGGGGGAGAGAGAGGGAGAGGGGGAGAGAGAGGGAGAGGGGGAGAGAGAGGGAGAGGGGGAGAGAGAGGGAGAGGGGGAGAGAGAGGGGGAGAGAGAGGGAGAGGGGGAGAGAGAGAGAGGGAGAGGGGGAGAGAGAGGGAGAGGGGGAGAGAGAGGGAGAGGGGGAGAGAGAGGGAGAGGGGGAGAGAGAGGGAGAGGGGGAGAGAGAGGGAGAGGGGGAGAGAGAGGGAGAGGGGGAGAGAGAGGCAGACGGGGAGAGAGAGGGAGAGGGGGAGAGAGAGGGAGAGGGGGAGAGAGAGGGAGAGGGGGAGAGAGAGGGGGAGAGAGGGAGAGGGGGAGAGAGAGAGAGAGGGAGAGGGGGAGAGAGAGGGAGAGGGGGAGAGAGAGAGAGGGAGAGGGGGAGAGAGAGGGAGAGGGGGAGAGAGAGGGAGAGGGGGAGAGAGAGGGAGAGGGGGAGAGAGAGGGAGAGGGGGAGAGAGAGGGAGAGGGGGAGAGAGAGGGAGAGGGGGAGAGAGAGGCAGACGGGGAGAGAGAGGGAGAGGGGGAGAGAGGCAGACGGGGAGAGAGAGGCAGACGGGGAGAGAGAGGCAGACGGGGAGAGAGAGGCAGACGGGGAGAGAGAGGCAGACGGGGAGAGAGAGGCAGACGGGGAGAGAGAGGCAGACGGGGAGAGAGAGGCAGACGGGGAGAGAGAGGCAGACGGGGAGAGAGAGGCAGACGGGGAGAGAGAGGCAGACGGGGAGAGAGAGGCAGACGGGGAGAGAGAGGCAGACGGGGAGAGAGAGGCAGACGGGGAGAGAGAGGCAGACGGGGAGAGAGAGGCAGACGGGGAGAGAGAGGCAGACGGGGAGAGAGAGGCAGACGGGGAGAGAGAGGCAGACGGGGAGAGAGAGGCAGACGGGGAGAGAGAGGCAGACGGGGAGAGAGAGGCAGACGGGGAGAGAGAGAGGGAGAATGAGAGTGAGAGAGAGGGAGAATGAGAGTGAGGGAGAGGGAGAATGAGAGAGGGAGGGAGAGTGAGAGAGAGGGAGAGTGAGGGAGAGAGTGAGGGAGAGAGAGTGAGAGAGAGGGAGAGAGTGAGAGAGAGGGAGAGAGTGAGAGAGAGGGAGAGAGAGAGGGAGGGAGAGAGAGGGAGGGAGAGAGAGGGAGGGAGAGAGAGGGAGGGAGAGAGGGAGAGGGAGAAATTCCCCTCCACTTTTATGGCAGAAAGGAGTTCTGTTAATTTATTACATTGTTAACATTGAATCACAATCCCACATCTGCAATAAAAGAAAATTAATCAAGTGGTGTTTTGTTCTAACACAAATCACGAATTTAACTTTCATTCACATCATACTTCCTTCCTCATCCACTGTTACAAATATGTTTCGCTTCTTCTAACACACGCAATTTTTCTTTTGCAATGAAAGCTCTCTTTCGCAAACTTGCAGAATTAATGAACTTACAGAATGATTGCAATGATTATTAGTGTGACTGGTGAACATTACTGCACCTAGCTGGTGACGTCATTAGCGTCGCCGCGCGTCGGTGCTTGCGCACACGAATCACTTAACGCGCGTCGTAGATTAACACTATCTTATGTGAAATTATTCTATCTTTGGCGTTGGGCACATAAGCGTTGTTGCCAACGTGCGCCCCTGCGGACGTCGATTTGAAAGCTAGAAAACGCGTGTTATCTTGATTTATGTTGCGACTTGAGCGTCTTCCTTCAGCTGTGGGCGTAACGTACATCGCCATGAGCGCCCGTGTGTCATTTCGCAGATACTGTTAATCTACGACGCGCCTTAAATGACTCGTGTGCGGCAGGCATCGACGCAGCTGACTTCACAAGCGATAAGTGACGCGCGTCAACGCAACGCTCGTGTGCAGTGGCCCTCGACGAATGTTTTGTACTAACCCACGTCGCCATGCGACCATGTCCAACACGCTTTAATTTTGAGGCACCAACCTTGTCGCGAATAATACCCGCACTCCAATATTCAAATACCAATATTTGAAAATAAAAAAAAATTAAAATAGTAAATAAAAAAGCGGAAATTATTTGAGTGAATAAGGGGTTTTGTGCCCAACTTTTAATTTGGTTTGCTGGAAAACAAACGATGCATTCATGTACATGAAAGATTTGCGGAGATCAAAATTGCAGTTCAATACATGAACATTTTCCATGCTCACAGTTTTCTTCTTGGACTTAGTAAAAGCATATGATATGGTAAACCATAAGACGTTATTTGTTAAGTTACACAACTGTGAATTTATTGACAGAAAGCTACCTTGTTTGCCGAAAACCAGTAGTTAAAAGCAATAAAACTATTAGTAGTGAGCTGGAGTTAACTTGGGTTTCCCCAAGGAACTATCCTGGGCCCTTCATATTGTATATAAAATGATTTATTCAAAGTTCTGGCAAAAGGTAAAAACATAGCTTTTGCAGATGACACTGTTTTTTTTTCCATAAAAGGTAACTTATGGCTAGAAGTGAGAAACCTAGTTCAAGCTAAACTGAGTGCAATTGCAAATTGGTTGAGAGAAAATTATGACTACATATAACAAATTGGTTTTGTGACTCTGACTCTTGGTAGTTATGGAGATAGTTAACCATTAAATATTGAGTTGCAAGGACACTCAAACTTATGTAGGAATAATGGTACATGTCAATGCCCAAAATATACCGGATGTAAAATATACCCAATTCTTGGGCATTATTGATTGTAATTTGCATTAAAAGACGAGCATATTCTTATATTACTGACAAATTATATCTGATCTATTTTATAATCTAAGTCTTATTTTTGGTAAAAATCAACAGAAAATTCTGTACTACACAATTGCTAGATACAGCATACTTGTGTGGGGTAGTGCCTATGACAACACATTAAAACCATATCAATGTACTTTAAAGAGAAATGTACATGTTCACTTCAAGTACGCTTTATTAAGAATACAGGATGACTTTATGATAGAAAATACTTTTTGAAAAATGCCTTTTGAAGAACTTTGTGGTACTTAAACAAAAATTTGAGGGCCAGCAAACAAAGAGATGTATTAATAACACCTATGGTTAAAAACGAAATTGGTAGGCAAAAATCATACTAATAATTTTAGTTATTGAGTATTTAACTGGTTGAGTGAAGATTTCAAATATTTTAGTTGTAATTCTAGTAACAAGACATAAAATTAAAGAAATTTTCAGACCTCTCGTCCCTACTCATGCCATCCAAATGAGAAAAAAATGTTAAGTTAACTTAAAAAGTATACCAATGTGTTTTTTTATGAGGATATGAAATTGTCCACTGAGCAAAATATTATGAATTTGTTTGCTAGTTACTTTAAATCTGTTCATTCAAATGACCACATTAATGATGAAAACAGCGTGACATTGATTGGTTGAAGTGATTGTTCATTTGGTATGGGTGTGCAAATTAGTCAGCTGGAAGTAATGTTAGAAAATGTAATTAATTATTTAAATATTAAACCAGGAATTGGCCCTGGTGGCATTCAAGCTTGAATATCGAATTTCAAACCTATCATCCACTAGACAGCTGATCATCAAAAATTCCAGGGAAGTGTAGTGCAGTGGAAAGCTACATCAATTGGCTATATGGCATATGCGACGAAAGTGTATTGTATTGTATTGTGTAATGTGTAGTGAAGTGTATAGTGTAGTGAAGTGTATAGTGTAGTGAAGTGTAGTGTAGTGAAGTGTATAGTGTAGTGTAGTGTAGTGTGTAGTGACTGTGGGTGGGGACGTAATTCGGATGTTTAGTGAGTGGGCTTAAAAATTCTGTATTAAAAATTAATTCTTTCATGACCATATGTGTATATACTAGTGTATATGGAGCATGTATACTGTATTAGAACTGTGTGTATGGACGAGTTATGAGTAGATATTCATATCTAATAGATGGGCATTAGTAAATGAGTGCACATATATAGTTCAGGTATGCATGGGTGATCAAATGAGTTCATTTCTGATTTGTTCACTAATCGGTTTAGGGGGGAGTGCATCCCTTCCCAGCATGTGTTGACAGCCACACTCCAGTTGAGAAAACAATTGACCCTGACTTCTCGTAACCGTGATGTGCAAGTTTGCAGTTGGTTGTTTTTCCTACTAGAGTGAAGCATTTGTATGTGATTTATGAAGGTCTGTATAAATGATTATTGTTCTGTTTGTGATTAATTCAAAGCATCCAGTTCAGAGCAAATTTTATAAAGAAGTCCATCACAGTCTGATGCGAGAAGTCGTTACAAAAGTATTTCAATTGATGAAGAGAGAAGCAAAAGGAAGTGTTAAAAATGTCAAGGCAGTTATTGGCTGCTACTATGAGGGTTCTGAAAAGATCTATTTGCAGAATTAAAAAGGAAATTAACTCTATTGAATCGAGATTATCATGTTCATTTTCAACTCCGAATGAAGAAAGGAAGAGCTGGAGTGTGGAATCTGCTCTCGACGGTTTCAATGAAAGAGTAATTCACCGCCCAAAGATTTAAAGCATCATATCAAGAAATCATTTACCAGTAACAGCACAAACTATAGTAACAGTGACAGTGATGCAAGTTTTGATAGTGATGAAACAGATATCAGTGTTAGTGCAAAAGTTGTAGATGATCAGGTGAATCAGAGTCATCAGCTGAATTTGGTGTTTCTGCACCACTTAACAAAGACACTAAAGCACATTAATTTCCACGTAAGTTTGCTAGCACACACGGTGCAGTAGGCTAATGTTTTTGGTATGAGCAGATGCGA